>CM060948.1:317811267-318411267 GCA_030765055.1 Mantis religiosa
GGGGAAGGAGGGTTTACCTCCACCCACTGTCTGCGAAAATAAGACGCAACGTTCCATTATGTAGAGAGAGCGAGAAAAAGGGAAATGCTTTCATGAGAAGGTGGGCTGAGGTGAAAAACATCCACCTTTGCTCATATGAGCGCAAGCTGGGCACCGAAGAAGCGATTTCCAATCGAGATCAAGATAGTTTTCTCATAGGACTTTTTACAGGGTATTCCCTTATCTTAATAAGACGATTGTCGGGTAAATCTTATGTTCTAGTCGCTCTAGACTGATGTGACGGTATCACCCGTTTTATTTACTGCCTAATATGATTATCCAGTTAAAGGACGTTAAAGTATTAAAAATAAATAAATAAAATACTAGGTTTCTTATGAAATTATGCAACGAGCAATTTTGAGACTGTTAAATGTGCATAACAATTGTTACATAGGATGAGATGTTTCGAAAATAGCTGATACGAGGGAAGTAGAAATTGCGGGAGTTGCGTATTTTATGAGCTCCACGTACTCTTTTAACCTGATGTTTTTATCTATGATAACCTGGTTTCTTAGTTAAACAATCATGGAAATTAAAGAGGTGTTTATCGCCTTTTCCCCAAAAATTCAAAATTGTCGTGTCTCAAACATGCGGCATTTTAACGTTATCAATAGACATGCTTCTGAGAACAGAAAATTGACGAAAGTTCTTCCATCTAAAAGAAGATATTCACTCACTTTAGTCAATGACCCTCGTTTCAGTTTAAATAACTCAGTTCTGAAGACTGTCCTGAGGGCAAGCAAGAGGTGCACAGTCGGGAACAAAAGAGACTCACAGTTTCAAATTTATTTGATCATTTAGTCATTTGTTGCTAATAATTTTCTCAGAAATGTTTATTTATTGTGAAACTATTTATTATTATTTTTTTATAAAGTTGCTTATTAAGATTTTAGTTAATTGATGGAAATTAATCATTTCTTCACACTAGCCGTACATAGGCTAAGGTTTATCATAGATAGAGTCAACATGAAAAATTCAATGCCACGGCCGGGATTTGAACCACGGATCTCCTGATTTCCGTACAGTCGCTCTTTACCCATTGAGCTACCATGGCCAGCTTTCTGTCATGACATTCAATTCTTCATTTGACTCGTATATTTCCCCGGTAAACCACTAGGGGCTCTCGCATTCCAGATACACCGTTTGTGGCGACTTACAATTGTAGGTACTTGCATTGTAAGTACTACTGTGATGAAGCCTCGCTTCATCAGCCTCATCACAGTAATACTTACAATGCAAGTACTTACAAGCCTCGCTTCATCAGGCTTCATCACAGTAATACTTACAATGCAAGTACTTACAATGGTAAGTCGCCACAAACGGTGTATATCGGATGCGAGAGCCTCTAGTGTTTTACCGGGGAAATATACCAGGCAAGTGGAGTAACAGTGAGTGGACGAAAGCCAGGAGATCCGTGGTTCAAATCCCGGCTGTGGCATTGAATTTTTCATGTTGACTCTAATTACTTATTAAGAGTTTTCATTGCACTAGGCGGCCTTGTTTTGTACAGTGAATAGAGACGTCAAGAAGAGAAACTCAAATAAACTTTTTCAATTCATTTTAAACTTAGTTATATTTCAACTATTTATTTATTAAAGGTTCGGAATGATAATTCATTTGGGGGGGGGGGGTCCGGACCCCCTGGACCCCCCTTAAATATATATATATATATATAAAGCTTTTACCAAACAAACTGCTGTTAATGGGGGATTATACGTATTTGCTCATTTCTTCGAGTATCATGATTATGTACGACGTATGTCCGTAAAATAAGGTCTCCAATTTTATTTAATATAGAAAACATGTTTATTGTCAATGAATGTTACATTAATGGAACGGCAGAACTTACAGATATTTTACAACGTAATCACCATTGTGATCGATGCACTTTTGCATGCGCTGTGGCAGTTTTTGTATACCCTTGTCATAGCACTCTGCCACCAAGTTGCGCAGGTAGCACTCAACCTCGTTTTTCAAATTATCGTCAGTCCCGAAATGTGCTCTATCCAGGTGTGACTTCAACTCAGGAAACAGAAGATAATCACTAGGTCCTAAGTGAGGTGAGGATGTCCCATCCGAACTGTGCCAGGAGATCAGCCATTTATGGTCTTCGCTGAGCATTTTGGGGACCTACCTCGCACACACCTTGCGATAATGCAAATGTTCGGTCAAAATCTTGTCAACCGTAGTTTTACTGACTTCAGTGATAAGTTCGCACAGCTCGCGAACTGCCACACGCCGATCTTTAAGCATTTCTTGCTCCACTTTTGCAATTGTTTCGGCCGAAACCGAAGGCCGACCAGAACGCTCTTCGTCATGGACGTCTGCACGTCCGTCTCTGAACTCTCTGACCCACTTTTGCATGTTTTTGACGTCCATACACTGCGGCCCATAGACAGTATAATTGGCGATGAATTTCAGTGGGGCTAGTGCCCTTGACACTCAAAAAAAGAATCACTGCACGCAACTCGCACTTGGCGGCAGAAGTGATAGGGAGCTCCAACGCAAACGGCTGTCCAGCCAAGACTAATGGTTGCTACGGGTTCGTTGTGGTAGGGATTTCAAGGGGTGAAGCTAAGCTATACGCCAGTGTTGCCAGGTCTCACGTAATAGCGTTCCTCACGGCTCCAGCGCCTTGGGAGACCTTATTTTACGGATACACCTCGTATTTGTGTATTAATTAGCCAGATGTTTCGTCAAATATCCCGTAAAGTCAGTCCTCTACATCTTCAATTAATCTTTCTCTTGAAAAGCACAAAAATGAATAGTCATTAGAAAAACTTTAAGGTTCACTAAAACATACAGTTTATGTTGAGTAAAGCACTAGCTCCAAAATAAAATTCAGATACTTCAGTTAATTGATGGTAATTAATAATTTCCTCATACTAACCGACATAGGCTAAAGTTTTTGATAGAGTCAACATGAAAAATTCAATACGTTGGCCATGGTAGCTCAATGGGTTAGAGCGACTGGACGGAAACCAGGAGATCCGTAGTTCAAATCCCGGCCATGGCATTGAATTTTTCATTGTGACACAATCTATAAAATTCAGGGTTTAAAATATTGCATTCCGTCCATGGTCACTCAACAAATATTTTCAACGAAAGCAACTTAACACTCATCCCTGAAAAGAAGCTCATTATAACATTTATTACATAAATTAATCAAAAATAAAATATACCGCTCATAAAAAATGTGGGATTTACAGGATAGATTGCAAGGACTTTGCACGAATTTATATATGACAAATATAGAAATCATAATTAAGAAACAGTTAAGGAACATGAAATCCAGGGAGGAGGAGAAACATCAGCTATGGCACAAATTAACTCAGAGATACTATGTGTGATCAAGCGTCCACAGAAATCTACTGAATACTTGGAGTAATTGTTTAAAACATCAACCAAAACTAATGAGCAAGGTCGTAGTGAACCAAAATCTCATCACAAAATTCATAAAACTACAAAATAAGGGATAAGTAATAAACCATAATTAGTGACCCTCATAGAGCAATGGAGACATGAGCAAAAAGGCCTCTTAGTAAATGATGTACCATGCGATCCATATAAACCTGAACCGTTTCAATAGGCCATTACTTCTGAACCAATAATAGGACAAACATGCAACTTTGGGAGAATATAATACACAATTGGAAGATTACATTACACTATTTACATCTCAGAGAAAATGTTGGAAGTGTCCTCCACCAGCATCTATACATGTTTGCACTCATCTCATCAAATTTTCTGAAGTTTTACGGAGAGTATCCTCGCCAATGTTTCTTATTTTGGTTTGAATGCATTCCTTGAAAAGATCAATTGTCTGTGGCCTATTCTTGTACACTCTATTTTTTAGATACTCCCACAAGAAAAAATCCGGTGAGTTTAGTTCAGGGGAGGCCACAGACCTTTTGAGATTATTAAACTGGTTACAACTTCCATGGTGTCATTAGATGTATGGCACGTTGCTCCATCTTGCTGGAAATAACCTTCTCTCAATATGATACCATCTCCATAAAACTTCATATAATATGGTGAGACGAGTGCAAACATGTATAGATACTGGTGGAGGACACTTCCAACATTTTCTCTGAGATGTAAATAGTGTAATGTAATCTCCCAATTGTGTATTATATTCTCCCGAAGCTACACGTGTGTCCTATTATTATTTCAGAAGTTATGGCCTATTGAAATGTTTCAGGTTTATATGGATCGCACTATAGTTAGACATTTCAGTTGTTGCCACCAGTTTTATCAATAAATAAACAATTATGTGTACGTATACTGGGTGTTCCAAATAACTCTGCGATCTCAAATATCTCCGAAATGAAACAAAATATGAGAAATTGAGTTGGCCAGGAATGTACCAGTCAGGGGCTCACACAAAGAGAAGGTACGCAGGTTCCATAAAGGTAAACAAATAACACTTCTAACACAAATTTGAGGTATTTTAAATAGTGTTTCCTTATCTCATTAAACCATGTATGGTGTGTCTTGTTACTATGGCAAATGCCACAGAAATGCAGCGACTGTACACTGAATGCCACCCAGATCAACGTGTCCTTTACTTCGTACCATTGACATCTCCACGATACTCATGGAAACACGAAGCTGAGGTCCAAACTTGGTCTATTGTACCTATGCTCCGAAGTGGGAGGATCTATAGGAAGGATGGAGCTAGAGGAGCAGCAACAGTGCAGAGGGCAGAGTCCTTACAATAGACCAGATGGAAACATCCCGACAGGCCAGTAAACTGGTATCCCACACACGTGGTCCTGAAAAGGCCAAACAGACCGACCGGAGACCTTCCTACCGAAGGAGCAAGTGTTTATCAGGAGCATATCATCCTGCCATGCAACGCCGAAACACCCGCCGACGCTTCTACCCTAAAAGAGACCACCAGATGAGAGATGTGAAATGATAATGGAGATGAAATGAAGGTACAGGAAATTCAAGTCATGTAATTAACCTACCCAGCATTCGCCTGGCGATCCGGGAAAACCCAAGAAAATATTCATGGCTCACGTAGGTCGGCCATGGGAGTCGAACCTGAATCTCCGAATGCGGGCCTTAGACGAAACCACCTGAGCCATTCTGCTCCTACTCTGATGGATAGAGTCAACATGAAAAATCCAATGCCATGGCCAGGATTTGAACCAAAAATCTTAGCCTATGTATGGCTAGTGTGGAGAAATGATTAATTTCCATCAACTAACTAAAATAATAAAAGTTAAATGATGAAGTCTGGGACTAAAGTACTAGGATCCATTTTATATATACCTGGCTTCTTTTCTGATGGGATCCTCTGTATTCTGATAATACAAAGATTTATAGCTCCCAGATCCACACAAAAAAGAAAGTATATAATATAGTTACTAGAAACATTTGTACAGATGACAATTAATAGTATATATAATGTGTGTGAACAATAAAACGAAAAAAGGAAAAGTATATTAGATAATAATAAATTTGCTAACAATGCAGAAATTGGAGACAGTGAAGCAGATTCTAATAATAAATTATATGAATCAGACCGAGAACCAAATATATCAAGAGCTATCAAAATTAGTTGTTCATCAATTACAAATATGTGAGGTCCAGTATTCCTACCGACTCATCTATGAGGAAAGTTCAATAAGAGCGCATGTTTCAAAATAAATGGCGTCACTAAGGAAAGTTTGTGTTATCAAGTACCAGTTATTTTGAAACATGGGCACATTGTGGTTTGTGCCATTTGATGACAAGGACACGCATTCTTAAAGACTAAGTACAAATCGCTTTGCAGCTGCTTCTCCTGTCTGGAATCCTTTTATTGACAATTCCTAGCGGTGCTACATTCCAAGTGAAAATATCACTGTGGATAAGCAAGGCTAAATGCTCTTTCATTCAATATATGAGCAATAAACTAGACAAATATGGAATAAAAGTTTTGGCTTGCAGTTGATGCAAATTCAAAGTATCTGATGGATGGCTTTCCTTACTTGAGCACAGACGATCAGCGCCCCACAGGTGTGCATGTTGTAATGCATCGTATACAGCCCTTTGTTTTTGCAGGAAGAAACATTACATGTGACAAATTTTCCAATATCAAATGCCTTGCAAAAAGTTTGAAGTGTAAAAGTACAAGCCTTGTGGGCACAGTAAAGAAATGTAGAAGGGAAATTCCTCAATCAGCAAAATGTGCTGCAGCACCTTTGCACACAACTGTACTTTATAAGTCAGGTGGTGTAACTCTGACATGTTATCAGGGGAAAAATACAAAAAAATATGCTTCGTTTGAGTTCAATGCATGACACAGTCACTATAAATAAACAACATCTTAAAAGGCTACCCGAATCAGTGGCATACTACAATAACACCAAGTATGGCATTGACGTCGTTGATCAAATGACTCGACTGTACACAGTGAAATATGGATGCAGAAGGTAGCCAATGCATATTTTTTGCAATGTGTTGGCCTTGGCAGCTATTAATGGATGGGTACTCTATAACGAAGTCATAGGTGAAAAAGAAAGCAGACGTCAGTTCATATACAACTTAGCAAAAGAGTTGCCTTCAGCATATAAATCCACAACGGTACAAAATGCACTTTCTAACACTGTACCTCAGCAGAGCAACATTTGGAAGACTTGCCAAATTGGTGGATGCAGAGGGAAGAATAGGAGCAAGCCTTTATGTAACAAGTGCAGCAAGTATGTTTGTGGACCATATTTAGCCAATGCTGAATAAGCGTGTTAGGTGCTACAATGCTTTGAATGAGAAAATCAGGTTTATAAGCGTTTTTTATACTATACACTCTGGTATTCAAAATTTTATGTTGAACCAAGTGTTCGATAAGGGAAGTTGTCCATTTCACATTTGGTTATTGTATATATATTTGGATTAATTTTTAGGCTTAAAATTTCATTTTACCACATAATTCTTCTGACAAAAGTAAAATTATATACTGGGAAACTGTATAATATTAAATAAACTGGTATGCATTTAAATTTGTTTACTATTTTAAAAAGGGCAAATAAAACTGCACCCCTCAAAATGACGGGTTGGTCCTTCTTGGTAGACCATATTCGCCGGTCCTTCTAGTGTTAAGCTTGGCTTATCCTAGTAACGTAGCAAATGAATTAGCTTGTGTAGGATGTGTATGGACTTCTGATATCAGTTAGAAAATCTGGAAGACCTTTTGTTGTTTGACATGATTTGGATATTGAAGGCGATTATGAGAGAAGTGTTGAGGATATAGGTAGCAGTGAGGAAGAACATGACCCTCTTCCTTCAGGTGTCCTTGAAGAAACAACTTTGTGAAGTAGTCAAAATAACTCAAACACAAATAGACATATAGACAAATAAACATATTTTCTGGTGTACAGCTAACTTCTCGCATCAAACCAACATTTTCACACAAAAAAACAAAAAAAAAAGAAACACAAGCTGACTTGTATCATTATTACGGAAACAAATGTATATCTGAGTAGGATGAAAGAAGCCCTAACCTCTAAAGGTAATTTAGGGCTTAAGAGGAGACTTCAGAAGTGGACAGTGTACATGTTATATTTTGTAAGCCTACATTAGACATGTTCTGGTCCATAGATGGCATGTTTGCTACTCCATTGTTTGGAGAAATGAAAGTCAAATATGGGTGGTGTGGATCAGCTAATACTAGCTATCCCTTTTTATGAAAAACAGTTAGGGGAGAGTGCTGTACCTAGGGACATTTGTACCAAGGGACATTTTAAATTACAGAAACATCTGTGAAGTCAGAGAGCAAGGAGCTACACATTATATAGGCTGCTCTGAAATCTTCCCTCCAAATGTATTTGTATTGTTAATGGCTGTTTGTTGAGCAGTGAATTGACCAATATTTGTTTTTCAGTGGTAGTTGTAAATTTTCATACTGTTGGAAAACTTAGGTATTTCTCAGGTAAGATTGCAAGAAATGTTGGTGAATGTATTTATTGCATGTTAAGAATATGTTTTAACATGGGTCATGGTATTTGGCTCAATATTCGTACTTAACCTGCAAATATGAGCATTTTTCAATGAAGGTGCATAATATGTACCAGGGGACACATGTATGTGCTGTACCAAGGGACGTCCCTTAGTACACTAATGTGTTCCTTCGTATTTAGATTCTACTTTTTTATTTACTGAGCTGCTTTTCTTAGGTGAAGAAAATGCCACGAAGAAAAAATGGTATCAAGAGACCACTACCAGATAAGGATGTAATGGAGGCAGCTGTGAGGGATGTTATTGAAAGGAAGATATCCCTTCAATAAGCTGCTGACAAGCACAAGATTTTAAAATCTGCCATTGAACATTCAGTTTGTAAAGCAAAGACTGTTTACTCCAACACAAAGTTTACTTATTATCCTAATTTTGATGTAAATAGGGTATTTTCCAATGAAGAAGAAACTCATCTGGTTAATTATTTGAAACAGGCTGCTTATCTGCATTATGGTTTGATGATCTATCAGACTAGGAAATTTGCTTATGAATATGCTAAGAGCAATCAGAAGGCTGTGCTACAATGGGAGGAAAATAAACTTGCTGGAGAGAGTTGGGCACGATTGTTCTGCCAACGTCACTGAGATTTATCATTAAGAAAACCGGAAGCTACAAGTTTAGTCCGTTCAGCAGCATTTAATAAGAATACTGTGGAGGAGTTTTTCAAAAACTACAAGAACATTTTGAGCCGAGGGAACTTCCAGTCACAGCATGTGTGGAATTGTGATGAAAGTGGATGTTCTACTGTGCATGTTCCTCCCAAAATTCTTGCAGCAAGAGGTGCAAAACAGATTTGAAGTACGACTTCAGGTGAGCGAGGAGATAATGTGACCATAATTCCTGCAGTAAATGCTCTAGGAAATAGTGTCCTTCCTTTATTTGTGTTCCCTAGAGTTAATTTAAAACAACACATGCTCAAAAATGCACCTCCTGGTTCAATAAGAGCAGCTAATCCAAGTGGTTATTCGAATGAAGACATTTTCTTTCAATACTTGGAACATTTTATCAAGCATGCAAAACCTAGCCAAGATGAACCACAAATTCTGATTTTTGACAACCATGAGACCCATATCTCATTACAAGGAAAAAAAAGCCAAGAAAAATGGTCTTGTGCTCCTGACTTTATCTCCACATTGCAGCCATAAGATGCAACCCTTGATAGATCTGTTTTTGGACCGTTCAAGAAGTATTATCACAAGGAAATATATGACTGGATGAATACCCCAGGCAACTTTGGCAAACATGTGAAAATATATGACGTCTGTGAAATTGCAGGGAAGGCCTATGAGTCTGCATTTACACCAAAGAATATAGAAAGAGGATTTGAAGTCACAGGAATTGTTCCACTGAATGAGGGCGTTTTCAGTGAAATAGATTTCCTTCCTTCATATGTGACTGACCACCCACCATCTGAAGTAAATGAATGCACTGAGTCTTTGCACATCAAGGAAGTTGAAAAACCAGGTCCTTCTAACAAACTAGACACTCCTTCAGCTCCCAAAATGTCACCAGAAATGGTCCGCCCTTTTCCTAAAGCTGCACAGCACAGGCCCAGCAGCAAGCAAATTGGAAGTAAGAAAAGGAAATCAACTATATTAACTGATACACCTAATAAGGAGGAAATAGAAAATAGAAATAATAAGAAGGTAAAATCAAAGGAAAACAAAGAAAACAAACAAAAGCAAGCAGTGAGAAACCTTTTTGAATAGAAAAGTAGTAGTGGTGAGGATGACTTCATACTAATTGATGATGACTCCGATGATGTAGATTTAGAAGATGAAGTGCAAGAGTATGAGCTACACAGATCAGAAGATAGTTCAAAGATTGAAAAGGAAGATTATGTGTTAGTGGAGTTAAAGTGTGAAAAAAGCAAGCAACATTTTGTTGCTAAGGTAATAGGAAAAAACGCACAGGAAGACAGTGACTTTGAAATAAGATATTTAAAGAAAATGCAAAAAACTGATTGTTTCATCATAAATGAGGAAGCTGAAGTTTATTCTGTTGCTGCAGAAGATGTTATTTGCAAATTACCAGCACCAGTGCTGGTTGGAGGCACTTCTCGGAGCAAAAATCTGTTGCGTTTTCCAGTAGAATTTACTAACTTTAATTTATATTTTTGGAAATTCATAACTGTATATGTTTTACTTTTCTATAAATAAAGAGATCATATACTGGAAGTGTATCTTACGATAGAATGTGGTGTCCCTTGGTCCAGCATGGGTATGCACCTAGGGACAGGTTGTAGAATATTACAAATTTTGTTTTTAACACTTAATGTGCAACAATATGTATGCAAATAATATTCTACCTTGTAGCTAATGGATGAAGGTTACTAAAGTGACAGTCATTATTGCTGTAAATTTAAATAAATATAACTGAAAAAACAATTTTAAAAAATTGTCCATAAGTACAGGACCTTCCCCTAAATGGCAAAAAATGTATTTTTTTACCAGCTGTATGTAACCATACACTGTTTAGTCATTTGCACAGCTGTAAATTCTGCAAGACAATGAATGACCTGCCTGTACTTGTGCATGTCAAAAGCTCGTAACCTAATTGAGTACTATAATACTCAGAGGCCTCTTCTTACTGGGGAGTAAGAAATCCACCACTACAGCACCCCTCATACTTAAGAGAAAACACTTTCCTAAAAGGATACCACCCACAACCAAAAATGTTGCAACCATTTCGAAAATGTCCAATATGTCGTAAGAGAGAAGTTCACAAGGAAAACAATATTATTTGGTATGATTCTGAAGATGTGCCCTTGTGTGTTTATCCAGGTTTTGATATCTACAATTCAAAAAGAAACCTTTAAAGGTACATTTTCATTCCTTATACAACTAATTTAAATTTACTGTAAAATAAGTTTAAAGTAATTGGCATTAAATAAGCATTAAATGCATGTGCAGGATGTCTATACATGTCCATATTTATTCGGGACATTGTAACTTGGACAGCATATGATGTCCATATCGGTGAAAGTGTTACATACCAAGTTTGCTTTGTCTTTAAGTACACACATTCATTCAGAACTTTTTCTAAATATCCCTTTTATGGATTCAGGACACCTCAAAATATGTATTTCCGACTAAATTTAAGTATTGTATTTTGGGTGGAATTCAACACCTTCACTATCTACTACACACTGAAGAACATTTGTAGTTTAAGCAGACAGGAAGAAGTACCATTAGGCATAAGGGTGATTCATTGTGAAACTAAACCAAATAAAGGCAGGCAAGGAAAGGTTGGTCATTACCGTCAAGAGGGAAGGGATAGAGTTAACTGGAAAACCAGGAGAGAAGTCAATGCTGCCCTGGGGCACTCTTGTTCTGGACATCGACAGAAGCAGTGGTGTTAGGAAGGCAATGTAAAATTAAGCAATATGTGTGGACAAATGAGTGTGTGTTTGAAAGTCCATAAAAGAAGAGAAAGCAGTATCGAATAAAGGAGAGGGAAAATGGAGCAGTCTGATGTTTACTACTCTTGAGATAAAGAGATTCATGCAAAAATCCTGAGCTAGTTACCAACCCAGAACCCATCCTAATAAAGTCTGTGAAACCAAGTCCACACTTGTTCCCTTCCAACCACGTGTACCCGCTCAACACATGACAGGAGAAGTTGTTTTCAAATGCTAGGCTTTGGCAATGAAACCAATGGGATGCAGGGGTTAGTGATGTGCATGCCATAACCTCTCCTATCCAAACCCCATCCTCAACCTGCCTGAGGTGCAACCTGCTTTTACCAATGAGGCTCTGGGGACCGAGCGTTAGCGGTATAACTACATCAGAAATAGAGGAAATTCTATTTCACCTCTTACGCTGACCTGTCATGGCATACAAATGTTACACAATTGGTACTTATGAGAAACCCTGATGGACTTTCAGAGCTCCTCCCGGCCAGGTCCGATGACCCATTAACCAAAGACAGGTGTGGCCCTCTAGATATACTGGGGGTTAAAGTGAGTGGATGATGTAACCACCATTACAGGCAAAAAATTTATGTCCACTTAAAAAAGGTTACATTTATGCTACTTAAATATGACTTAAAACATGATAGCAAAAGTTCAAATATATCATTACAATTGATTTTTCTGAACTCAGTTCTAAAAAGGAAAAGAAACCATTATCTTTAGAAAACTTATAAAAACTTCTTGGTCATCTAATGTTAGAAAAAAATGTACACTTAATGCTGTTCTTAAAAGTGAATTTTAATATTGAGAATCAAAAAGGTGTTTATTTAATAAAACCAAATACATTTTAAACTTCAAAAGTTTTTAATTTATTGCACATTATATATTTATCTTCACACCACTGCAGGCACATACTGTTTGGCAAGTCGCTCAAACTCTGCCTCTTTCTGATGATACTCTTTAACATATGGATGTTCAGCATGAGAATCCTTCCAGAGACTCAAATATCAGCTTGCCGTCTGAAACAGAACATGCAACAGAATGTTTTTATGGCAAATAAACAATAAAAGAGCTCAATATCTTTATTTTAACTAGTGATCTTGAATTGCGTGAATAAGTGAATCAGCATATTAATGCACTGTCCACAGTCTGTGATTCCTGACTAACCACATTGGCATGTTCTCATTCATTTGTCATGAAGTCACATATATAATAGAGGGGAAAATAGACACAAGCTAAACAATGAAAGCTAATTAAAGCTAAAATTAATTTCTGTTTAACAGATATCAAAACGAATATGCGTAAAACATTCCCGTAGGTTAGGGGATCCGCCCCTTCAGCTGCCATGGTGCGGGCGCTGCGGACCCTTAGCACTCGTGGTACTTCTGATGTTACCAGAGGAACCTCGGGGCAAACTGCCGAGCCCCTCCCATCGGGGAGCTGTTCGGATTGGGTTGGACTCAAGGGGGCAGTGTGTTCCCGCCACCCACGGAAAATTGGGTACCTCTGACCAGGCTACGGCTGCCTGGAGGGGGTAGATGGTTGCCTCATAAGTCCCGGGTACTAGCCTGCAGAACTAGATTACCGGGCGGCACCACCGAGGTTTTCGGTAGTCTTCCCTGCAGGGTTGACAAGTGTAAGTGGTGTATCCACTTCCATCCTGTCTTGAATTTGTTGTCAACGGGGGGCTTTTTAAGAAATCAGGTATTGCCTTATGGAAAGACCCCCAGAGTTATCCATCGCTCCCGGGTTCAAGGAGGCCAGGGTCTTTGGACTTTTGAGCAGATCCTCTGCACATGCCTAAAACATTTTGCACTAATGTGAGCTGAATCTTTCTTGGCGGCATATATGTTCTAGATGTTCTCGGGCTTCAGTGACATTGAGGTTTTGGGATCATGCATCTCTCCCATCTTCAGGATGCTAAATAACTTAAGGTAGGGGGACAATCTTTATGTAACACCGGTCAACAAGATAAGTGATGCGGACCAATCAGCAAGCAGAGTGGCAATGGTGTAGATATAATGTGGCTGACCTCTCAGAAGACTGAAGAGGGCGAAATAAGCCCTAAAGAAGGCTTGGGTGTAAATAAACCCAGAATTCCCCTAGTAGTAGTAGTAGTAGAAGACTGTTACAACCTGAAAAGTCTGGGATGGTGAACATTGCTTCCAGCAAGACCATAGGCATAGCTTCGATCTCACCACTATTAAGGCAAAATGCAGTGGCTACTGGGAGCGCAGAGTCAAGGCTTTGGCTATCTTGGCAGAGAGAGTCACTCTTAACCAAGATGCCGGACTACAGTTTAGTGCTGCATGGAATCCTACATTAAAACTCGAAAAAGAGGGACTTAAGAAACACAAATTTGGCTTACTGAGCAACGACTAGAGCAGGTCTTCTGAGAGGTCTGCCACATTATATCTACACCATCGCAAGCCTGCTAGCTGATTAGTCCATGTCACTTACTTCGGCAATCAGTATATATATGGGTCATTCCCCTCCCTTAAGTCATTCAGCATCCTGAAAATGGGAGAGATGCATGCTCCCGAAACGTTGATGTCACAACATCTTATTACCTGGCTCGAAGCCCGAGAATGTCTAGAACATATTTGCACTAATGTTAAGTTAGAACTTTTGAACTAACACCACTTATAAGTCACATGATTCGGGAAGGTTTGTTTCCATATAATAAGATGATAAAACTGTCATCTACAGAATAAACTGTTTAGTATGCAAAAACAAATCTGAATACAAGGTCTAAAAGAACATATAAGAAACATAAAATAAGCAAACAGAGAAGTCAACAGCATCAGACCATTCTGGTATACTTAACCAGCATTTCAACAAATATGTTACCTGCACTAAATTATACTGCATACCGCAACAGCGGCACAGGGAAACAAATTTTATCATGAATGTTCAATGACCATGATATCATGGATTTGCACCATACTGAAAGTGCTATTGGATGTTCAGAACTTAGATTACAAGAAGTTCACAAGTATATGGCTAAAATTACCATAAAATTGAAAGGCCATAAATAAGAACAATATAAATGATCCAGAGTTTTCCTTAATTCTGTGAACTTAAAGTGGAAGATTTGAGTTTATGATAAAGTGACATATTCAATGAACACTGGTATACCAGGAGATCCATGGTTCAAATCCCAGCCATGGCACTGAAATTTTTCAGTTTGACTCTATCTATCCAAAACCTTAGCCTATACACAGCTAGTGTGAGGAAATGATTAATTTCCATCAATTAACTCAAGTACTTACAATAGTATGTCGCCACAAACGGTTTATCTCGAATACGAGAGCCCCTAGTGGTTTACCGGGAAAATGAGTCAATTGGAGAATTTAATGTCACATTGGCACATTGGCCATGCTAGCTCAATGGGCAAGAGCGACTGCATGGAAACCAGGGTATCCGTGGTTCAAATCCTGGCCGTGGCATTAAATTTTTTAGTTTGACTCTATCAAAAATCTTAGCTTATACATGGCTAGTGTGAACAAATGATTAATTTCCATCAATTAACTAAAATAATAAGAGTTTAATGATGAAGCCTGGGACTCTAGTACTTACAATAGTAAGTGTCACAAACGGTGTATCTTGAATGTAATGTGTGTAGTGTTTAACGCCCGCTTTTACTACATACGGCACCGCAGGTGATGACACTGATAATACATGAGATGAAGATGAAGCACCGGTGGAATGAGATGGCGGGAGATACCGGAGACCCCGGAGAAAACCTGCCCCAGCGCCGTGTTGTCCACCACAAATCTCACTTTGGGGTCGCCTGGGATCGAACCCAGGCCGCCTTGGTGAGAGCCAAGTGGTCTAACCACTGAGCCACGACGCGGCCTTTGTATCTTGAAGACAAAAGCCCTTAGTGGTTTACCAGGAAAATACATGAGACTGATATTTTACTCAAATAGCATTAGCTCAATTTTTAACAGCAACTGGATGGAGGATGGGAGATCTATGGTTCAAATCCTGGCTATGGCACTGAATTTTTCAGTCTGACTCTACTTATCTAAACCTTGTCCTTACAAATGGCTAGTGTAAAAGAACAATTAATTTCCATTAACTGACCGTAATATTAATATTCTATGAATCTGTGTTACTTCAAGTTTGGTACAAAACGACATAATTGTGAATTTTAGTTAATTGATGGAAATTAATCATTTCTCTACACTAGCCAAAATGGTAGTGGTAAAAAGATGAACATACTTTTGAAAATAATAGGTATGCTAGGAGGTTAATCTCTTAATATGTTTCGGGAACATATGTTCCCATTATATTATAGATGAGTCGTATTTATTACACATCAGCTTCACTTATGTACCTAATTTGAGGACATGTTTCGAGAAATGTCCTCAAATTAGGTACATAAGTGAAGCTGATGTGTAATAAATACGACTCATCTATAATTTAATAATTACTCTGCTTCACTGTGAAACATGTCCTCAAATTAGGTACGTAAGTGAAGCTGATGTGTAATAAATATACGACTCATCTATAATTTAATAATTATTCCGCTTCACTGTGGTATTCCAATACAGTTAAATTTCGATATATGCTCCCATCTTCAGAACGTTTCCGACTGACCCATGCTGTTTCCATTGTGATGGTCTATAATAGCAGCATTATATGGCAGTGAAATGTTTTTTCAGAGGGTAATTGGTCGCAGAAATCAAAATTCATTTTGTGTTTCAAAATGAACATCTTTTCCCGTGTGTTATATTCTGCTGCACGAGTGCTCGGTTTGATAAGTATAATGTTTCATTTGATGTTATGGTTGGTCATCCAGAAATGGTATGAAACTGCAGATTTATATACTTGTTTGTACTTCAAGCATCGCATGTTTCTTTAGTCTGGTTACTAGATTTCTTTATTTTTCCTATATATATATATATATATATATATATATATTTTATTACAGTTAGAGCAATTGATTTTGTAAATTCTATCTTTGTTTTGTGGTGTAAGGTCTTTTAATCTAATACAAAGTACTTTCTCTATGATAAATTTGTTCTATGGAGCTAGGCTAACGTGTTTTATGAAAACCATCTTAAATCGTAAAATCCTTCTGGATGATATGTGAATTGCCTGAATTTTAATTGTTTATCTTCTTGGATGAGATTTGTGGTATCTTTTATATGTTTCTGTCGCTTAAAATTTGTAATTTTCTTGTCGACTGTTAGTCTGTTGGTGTTAACACATCACTGTTTCTAGCTTCTTCAATACTGTCACCGATCTCATTATTTTGTTGGAATTGCCACAAGCCAGTTGGCAGGAAATAGAGACAGATAGTGCACCAAGCCATGCCTACAGAGTGGAGGAGCCCTTGGCACTTGCTGAGAGAGAGAGACAGAAGCAGGGAGAGAAAGAGACAGAGATAGTTCCATTGTGCTCTCGATGCACCACGAAAGTCCTTGAAATTTCCGTGCATTTCTGGAACAATGGCTGAGGTTATAAAAGCTGGCAGAAAGTCACGAGTCGCAGTTGTTAATGGAGTTGCGAGTTAAGCTGTTAATCATGTGTGTGCAGCTGTGTAGTGGTTTGAAGTGTACTGCAAGTAAATTCTTTTGTTTGTTACATGTGGCGAAGCAATGAGAGACCTTGAAGATTGCATAGGTGTGTGTCACGTTATTTTTAGAGCCTGTAAGGGGTGTACAAAGTGTCTTTTTACTTGAAATAAATAGCATTTTGAATTTCTGCAAACTGGACTTTTAATTTTACAAACCCAGCAAAGTCACAATTAATATACCGAAGTGTGCTTTCAAGTACAAAAAGAGAATGAAAAGTATTGATTTCAAGATCAGGTAATGGCTTTATTTTCTATAATGCAACCACGGCTAGATATGTGCATATTCACTGTTTCATTAAATTCTGTCAAATCACTGATAAAAAGTCTCATCAGCTCCTTCAAAGAGTGAAACTGCAAGAGTACAGTGGTAGAGGTTGATCTTTTACTGGGGATACTCCACTGAGATTGTGAGCTCCATTTGCACACAAGAAATTGTAATTAACATATATGCTTTATAAGTGTTTTTTCAGGCTTCACTGGAAAATTGTTCTTGACGCATGCTTTTAAAGTAAGTACAAATTGCTTTTTAAAAATAACATTATTTTCCAAAATCATTATTATCATTAATTTACCTTACACTGCTTCTCCATGTAGTCACGGCTGTTATTCAGTCACATGTCTTAATGGGAAACCAAATTTTGTTAGCCTTTCTCTAAAGAGTGATGTTGCCTAAGATGAAAGCCAAGTCTGCCCTTTTAGTTTTATAACACCAATGTGTTTAAATGTTTTCTTGAGATGAAAATTGCTTGGTGTCAAATTCATACTATAGGGAGTGTGATTAAATTGTTCCAAACCAAGTAAGTGGTCAGATCTTCAGTAGGGTTAGCTGCGTATGGTCAAGTATTGTTAATGAAAATTGTTCCACACAAAGACAATCCAAGATTATTGTTCTTATTGCATGCTGGAGCTTTTGCAGTCTCACAACAGTCATCTTAATTGATTGCTGCATTCTTGAGCAAGAATTCAACTACAAAACACCATATTTGTCTCTCAGGAAAACATCCACATAATCTTGCAATTGTAACTGTGTTCTTCTTCATGGGAGATGTGTGCATCATTAAATAACGGCCTTTCTCAGCATTACACACAAGAAAATTCAGCTCAGCACATCACTTTTTCTTGTACTCGTCAGTAAGAATTTTGATCATCCATCTTGAGCACAATTTCCAAAATCCTAAACACTCTGTCACAAAATTACATAAATATAAATATATGTAACAAAAAACTTCACTTACCTTAGAAAATGGTGTTAATTCTTCTTTCTAATGGAGATCGATTTCACCAAAAGATTGCTTGCATCTTCAGTCCATCAATAAACTTAAGTGAAGTTTTTTGTTACAAATATTTATACTTGTGTAATATTTATTGCTTCACTGTAGCTAGCTTCATTTTCTACATAATCAGTACTCTATCACAATGTTGTAGAGAATACTTTTTTTTCATTTATACCCCCATCTTTAACTTCAATGGTTATATCAGCGGCTGTTCTCCTTTGGAACATATTGAAGGTGTTAACTTGTATTCGTTGGGTTTTAATCACTATATCACGCACAAATTTGCACTCTCATCCATACTTCCAGACTCTGTGGATGAGGAATTTTCTTGATCGTAGAAATATCCCCAATCCCACTTCTGGGAATCGAACTCGGGACCCCTAGCATGGCAGGCAAATGCTCTACCGCCTAAGCTATTGGACCAGCCCGGACTAACTGGTAAAAATGTGAAGACAACACCAAACTGGTGAAACAGCTGTGGTTTAAGATCTGTGCAGAAAATCACACGGCGCTCCTTTTGGTCATTTGAAAGCAGGTGGGGCATGACCTTAGTAGCAGTTCTTCTCATGTCTCAATCGTCTTTCATAATGCTTTGAATACTTCAAGAAAAGTTTTCTTATTGTAATGCACCTATCATTTAAGGCCATTTCCCTCAACTGATTGATATTTTCATTTGTTTTAGTGGAACAGGGTTGCCCCGAATGATCTGCATCTCTAACTGATCTTAAATTTTGAATACCACTGAAATGCTCGAGTTTTGCCCATAACGTCCTCCCCATAAGCTGTTTTTAACATTTCATTGGCTTCTCTTGCAGTTTTACCGAGTAAAATACAACATTTGAGGTTCGTTCTTTATTAAATTTAAAGGGAGTCGATTAATGACACTAAACAACACTTACTTATAAATTTTTCTGGAACATGTTTCAGAGACTTTGCCTCTATCCTCAGACGGCCGTCGACTGGGTCTCATTGGCGTCGTTGATGATATTTTGTCACAGGTCTCCTCTGGAGGCGGTTCAAGGAACTTGCTGAACAAATCTTTCTGGGGGATGTCGAAATTGAATACTTTGTTCCTATTTTTTGAAATGAAGATTTGTTCCCAAGTGGATAGTTCTTGTTTTCCTGATGTATGTTTTAGTAGTTTTGGTTCTGGATTTATGTTGTGGTTTTTTTCCCAAAAATGTGTGGCAACTGCTGATTTTTCTAATTGTTTATATTTTATGTTTCTAAAGTGTTCCGTTGCTCTTGTTTCTAAATTTCTTTTGGTTTTTCCAATATAAATTTGACTAGTCACTGCATTCATTTTGATATATACCACATTTTTTGTTAAATGGAATGGCATCTTTGATGTTTTAGCAAATTAGGTTTTTTAAGGAGAAATGGTTGACTGGTGCTAGTTGAATGTTTTGTTTTTTGAAGAATTTTTTGAATTTATCATAGACCCATGGATGGCAAGCGAATTTTTTGAAAATCATATTAGTTTCTGTAGCTGAGAGGGTTGTGGTTTCCTTTAGTAGCTTCTTCTTTTCTGCTAAGTTCACTTTTTTGTCCAATAATGATTTTGAAAAGTTATTTTTTGTGCTATTTCAATTATTTTGATGTATTCTGTTTTGTGTTCTTCTGCTGTGAGAAGGATGTTTACCAGTCTGTGTGCTAAACTATTGAAGATTGCCTTTTTGTGGGATCATGGGTTGTAGCCATTAGTTTTTATGTAGTCTGTCTGTGTTGGTTTTCTGTAAATGCCAAGTTTAGTCTGTTTTTATTCCTTATTTTAAGATCCAAAAATGGTAAATACTCGTCTTTTTCTATTTCTACAGTGAACTTGATGCTTTTTCCTTGGATACTGAAAAATTTAGTGCATCACTGATGTGTTTTTTTGGTACTATTGCAAAGATGTCATCTACATACTGTTGCCAGAGTTTCAACATCCAAGGGAAACCTTTGTTGATCCTTATTTCTAATGCACTCATGTACAGATCGGCCAGGAAGAGTGATAGGGGGTTGCCCATTGCTAACCCTGAAGTTTGGTGGAAATATTTTGTTTGAAACTGGAAGAAATTTTGTTCTATGCATAACTTGGTTAGTTCGATGTAGTCTGAAATTTCAGGTGATGCCATTCCAAGTGATTTGAGCCATTTTTCAATCAACGGTGGGAATTGATAAACTGGTATGCTGGGAAACAGTGATTGAACATCAAAGGGGACTAGTGTGTCCTCTTCTTTTAGTTCAGTATCCTTAATGTGTTCTATAAGTTCATAGGTGCTTTTGATGCTTAGGCTGTCAAATTTTGGAAATGAATTGAATTTGTTTATTAGCCACTTTGCAAGTTTGTATGTTGGTGAATTTATACTGCTAACTATAGGTCTCATTGTTATGGATGGTTTGTGTATTTTGGGTAAGCCATAAAGTCTAGGTAAGGTTAGGTTATCCGGTTTAACTGTATATTTGTTTGGTATTATGCTTGATTTTGCTATTGTTTTTTCAACTGACTGTATGCAAGCTTTTAGAGGATTTTTGTTAATGATTTCATATTCATTGTCAGTTAGCATTTCTTCCATTTTTTCAATATAATCTGATTTTTCCATTATGCCTATCTTGTTGCCTTTGTCTGCCTTTCTGTAAATAACGTTTTTCTGTTTCAAAGAATGGAATTATCATATTTATCATTTAATTTATCATAACAACACTGTTTTCAACACTTCCAAGAAAGGAATTCGTACTTTTTTCTTTGTGAATCAACATTTTTGCTATGTGGAAAAATAACAATGCATGCAAAACACTTGTCACTTCATAGTTTATACCTTGTCACTGGAAGGCCACAGAAAGTCACGTTACCTCTCATTTTTATCGAGAAGGAATGCTGCATCTACAGTATGGCTGAGAATTAAAGAAATATCAGCTTCAACATTGTTGTGAAGCAATTCTGAAAACTTTTTGATCACACCTTGCACTTTTGTAGAATTAGAAATAGCTTTGAGAACATTTGCCCTTATTATCAGCTGACAATCAGTAGTTTATTTTGGTGGTCACTGACGGTGGTGATATGAACTCTTACCATTGGATAGCACTTGATCGTTGCCACCAAATAACACCATCAACACAACTGGTTCTGTATCAGTTGATGAGAGCAAACATTCCTGAAATATGTTCTGATTTTACACAAGTAAATGAAATAAGTAAGCATAACCTATGTTTAATTAATAATGAGATTAATCTCCTGTTCAAAAACTTCCAGTGATTGAAGGATTTAATTTTCTAAACTTTACTTCTTTTAAAGTATATACTAATCACATAACACTTACTTTTAAAATTTTACTAGTGCATTATGTCAGCAGCATTAATTTATTAAGAAGGCCTTTTAGAACTTGCAAATGTAATTCATGATCTGCAGCTTCATTTAAGATGGGCACTTTCTAAGCAGAACTCTCATTTAAGTGTTGAACATTGGAGAAACATGATGTTAACACAATGTTTAACATGTTTAAGTTAACGTTAGTCAAGAAACAAAGTTTTAATTAATTTCAATTTACAACAGTTTAATAGTGTTACCTTGTTTATAGTTGTGGATGAATCAGTACCTTATATTTCAAAGTGTAACAATTTTACTAACTACACTACCTTTAATAGTTGTTTACTTTCTTTGCTATCTATATACACTATATACTGTATTTTTTTTTTAATTCTAAATAATTCTTTCATGCCTTGTCTAAATATTCTTAATTAAAAATACTAAAATGGCTTAAAATAATATGTTCATTAATCTGAACGATCCCCCAAACCCTAAAATTTGTCATTTCAAAGTTTTCTCACTGGTACTACTTACTTGTCCACATTCTTTATTATTCCATGTATGAATTCTTCCTCTTCATTCAAGGGAAAACCATATTAAGGTAACTCACCCTGACCGAGATTCGAACTTAGGGCCTCTTGAACATGAGGCAGACACTCTACCTTCTACGCTACCGAGGTGGGCAGAATATACATAGAAAAACATAAAAACCAACTAATGAAATTCGAAATTCTGCCAGAAGACAACCCCACATTTAAATTCATCACAAAATCAACAGATGGCAGCAACTCCAGAACTACATACACCACTGGATCAAGCCTTAGTCGCATAAGAGCTGATGATGCAAACAATAGTTGGCGAAACATGTCCTCAGTATAGGTACGTAAGTGACGCTGATGTGTAATAAATACGAATCATCTATAATTTAATACTTACTTTTTAAATTTTCCTGGAAGATGTTTTAGAGACTATTCCCTACATTGTCAACCGCACATCGACTGAATGTCGGGCGGTTGACAATGGAGGGAATAGCCTCTGAAACATGCTCTGAAAAAATTTAGAAGTGTTTACTGTCATTAATCAACGTCTTTTAAATTTAATTAATTACAACACTGTTTGTAACACTTCCATGAAAGGAATTAAGGGTCTTATTCCATGTATCTTTCACTATATATCTAATTTAGCTGGCTATCTCTCCAAAAGGGCATCAGTTATCCAACTGAATTACACACATGGGAAAAAATAAACATGACAAAAACAAACATTGCTTAATTTTGATTAGCTGCCATCATGCCAACTCTGGGAGATTGTAACATCACAGATGTCACCACTCTGAAAAGTTCTACAATTAAATATAAATCTGAAACCAATGGGGCAACTACTGAGGATGGGTATAAACTTAAAGCATGGGTGAAACATGTTCAAGGTAATTGAGAAATCTATTTATAGTCAGGTTTTTAACAAAGTATAAACTTGAAAAAAGCATAGAGACAGTGAAGCACAACTTAGCACAAAAGTGAATAAACAGTGTTAGCGATTCATTTTTTGGGCCTTTTTACATCTTTTCACTTATATTTATATATTATTGTGACTTTGTGAGTTTGTAAAATTACAATTCTAATTTGCAGAAATTCAAACTGCTCTTTATTTCCATAGAAACAATTTTGATCACCCTTGCAGAAACACAAATACAACATTCAAGGTCGTCTGCCACACGACCATAAGCAAAAGAATTCACTTTCAAATCAGAGCAGCACGCACACGATTATCAAGCTCAATTATGACTATCCCTTGCATTGACAGCAGTGGCACGTTTTATATCTCCACTCATTGTTCTAGAAATTAGTGGAACGTTCTGTAACAATCAAGAAAACAAACCTTCCAGTTATCTGTCTTTCTTTCTCTGTTTCGACAAGCTTTTATCTCCACGCTGCCCTCTGTCTCTTTGCGCACACCAGCCGCACCCGTCGCAACAATGCGATTGGCGACATTATTTATAAACTGTTGAAAACCCATGCATTTTTTTTCAACCTCAAAGGTCTAACTCAATGGCTCAAATGGATGCAATGGCTTCTGAAACTAGTCCCTCAATAATATAAAAATGTAAGTGATGAAGTGTAAAAAAACAACTAAGAGTTTTTTCAATTAATTTGGGTGTCACTATTAGTAAATTCTTTCAATCATACATAATGTTCAAGGTATTTCATATTAAATGATATTTCTTATTTAAAATTTCTGCCTGCTTATCATGTATTAATAAAATATTAGTAGCTTCTACTTAATATTTAAATGGTTTAAAATACTCCTTTCAATGTGCTTAAATCAGCTTACCTTGCTCCAATTCCTTTAAGGTGTATGGAGTAGCATGCTCCGGTGTTTATGGAAGAGCTGGCTCTTTCTCCCTCTTCCTATCTGTTTTTGGTGTAGTTGGTGTTGCAGCCTTGCTACTAGTGTTGTCCTGCATTTCCAAAATTGATCTGTTTGAAGATCTCCTACTACTACCACCTTTTGTTTCTTCTGCAGACTCTGTAACACTTGAATCACTACGATTTCTGGTGATCCTTCTTGAAGCACTTAAAGCCGTCTGTTTAGCCATAGGTTCTTTTGAATCAGACTCTGTTTCTAATGTATCTGAGCTTCGCTTTCTTTTACTTCTTGTAGGCGTTGGTGTTGATTTCTCTTTGGACTCACCTAAAGAAGCATTTGAATCACTTCGTTGTCGGGTGATCCTTTTAACCCCATCAGTCACTGCTTTAGAGTCATCTGTATTTTCTGAAGCTTCAGAATTGCTCTGCTTTCTTGTGCTTCTTTTTACTGGTGTTCCTTTGCTTTTAGTTCCTTGAGCATCCTCTGAAAAACTGGAGTTGCCACTGTTTCTTGTACTTCTTTTTTCTACATCTTGTACCTTTTTTACCACCTCTTCCTTTGCTTGTTCATTACTCTTTCTTCTTTCTCTTACAGGACTAGCAGATTCATGTTTACTGTCCGCATTTTTCACTGAAACAGATCGTGGTTGTGTGGTATTTTTCAGTCTGCTTGCAAATCGCTTTTTAGTAGCTTTGGGTGTCTCCTGCAAAAGTGGCACTTTTTCTTCTACCTGCTCCTGCTCTGCATCTTTAATTTCTTCCTGCATTTGAGCAGGAGAGATATCCGTAGTTGTAAAGGCATCACAAAAGCTCTTTTTCTCAACTTCTTTAATACTTTCCTTTGTGTTACATGTTTCTGTAACTTTTGATGCCCTTGCTCTCTTTTCCATGTCATTCTCTACATCTACCAAAGTAATTAGCACATCTTCAATAACATCCATGTGTTCTATTCTTTTATTAGCACTAACTCCGACATCACTATGAAAAGAGTCCTTTCCTGCTTTAAGAACACGCCCTAATGATGGTGCACTAAACAGCTCAACATCAGAGTTGGAGATGGTTCTTCCGCTGGTAACTGAAATAAAAAACAGTTACATGTAACAATTATGCTTCTTGTTCTATGTATCATTTGTCATAATTATTCTATGAATTGTGCATGCAACATTTTATTTTATTTTATTTTGATTGCTATTTACTTAAGTGGGAAGCAGTGCATTAAAAAGTTGTTGTTGTTGTTCTTGTTGGTGTTGTTGACTAATGGCACTGGGGATTAATTGATTTGCATCATTTTCCCCCTAGCTTCCCAATACAAAGCCTGCAGGTTCCCACTTTTAAGACCATTACATTTGTTCAAATGCTGTAGGTTCATGATGACATCCTCTTACAGATAGTACATTTGGGTGTAGGTATGCAGTGTATTTTATGAAGGTGTTCTGCAAGACAATCATGGCCAGTTTCTATTCTAAATATATTCTACTGGTTTCCTGAAGCCATGGATCCAACCAGTCAGATAACTGCTGGAGATGGAGACAAACCGTTCTCCGAAACATGTCTAAGTAAGCATAATTTAAGTGATGCTTGTGTATGAATTACCGACTCATTACTTTCAAATAACTTTTCAGGATTAATTACTGATAATAGTTCAAAATGGGACAAGCATATTGAAAAGATCATAAAGAAAATAAATAGTGGTATATACATATGAAAACAAATGGCACAGATCATGGTAGAGGATAGTGTAATGCAAGTATATTATGATTTTATACAATCTCATTTAAACTACGGCATCACTTTTGGGGGTCTGCAAGAATGAAATATATAATAAAAATATTTAGACTGTAAAAAAGAGCGATAAGAATCATAACAAAAATACAGAGTAAAACTTCATCTAGAAATGCTTTTAAAAAATTAAATTTTCTAATACTACCCTGCTTGTACGAGGGGCAATCAAATATTAACAGGCCTTTGTTTACTGTGCACGCATAAAGTGCTGTATGGGTTCGAGGCTTTTACAGCACATGCAGTGAGCTCCGTGGAAGGGGACAGTGGCCCCTTGGGAACTCGTTTGACTCTGTCCCTCAGTAGCTGCCAAGATGCCTGAGAGAGAGAGAGGTGCATCCAGCTGTTGCGCAATGATTAATAATCAAGTTTCTTGTCAATGAAAATTTGGTGCAGCTGAAATTTGCCATAGGCTACACCCACAGTTTGCGGAAAGAACCCTTTCATGGTCCAGAATTAAACATTGGTTCTATGAGTTTAATGAAGGACGTAAATGTGTTGAAAACTTGGGCCACCCTTGCCGCCCAAGCACCCCCATCTATCCAGAAAACATCCAAGCTGTTCAAGACATCATTGAAGTCGATCGCAGTGCTTGAGATTTGTCGACAACTGCTCATAAGCTAAGGGGGATTGTCCAATCAATTATTTGAAGGGAGCTGAAATTTAGAAAAGTGTCAGCTTTTTGGGTTCCACGGTATCTCACTGCAGAACAGAAAGCAGTGCGAGTTCGAATGTGATGCATGCTTCTCACGCACTAAGAAGAGGAAGCTGATGCTTTCCTGGACAGAATCACCACTTGTGATGAGACATGGGTACATCGTTATACACCCATATCAAAGAGGGCGAGTCTGGAGTGGAGGAGGAGTGGAGAGCAACTGCTGGTGAAAAACTTCTTGCGAAATTGGCTCCGCACCCGTCCTCATACTTTCTTTGAAACTGGCATTAAAAACTGCCTGTCTGTTGGAACAAATGTATAGAAAAGGTGGGTGAATGTGTAGAAAAGTAAGAAAAATGTTAATTTCAATTATTCTTCATGAATAAATTTTCTGAAACGAAAGGCCTGTTTACATTTGATTGCCCCTCGTATATGAATGTCTGAAGTACATAATAAGGATACACAAAGATGATAAAACATGAATGTACATAACTATAACACTAGAACTAGGCAAAATCACTTCAGAAGCAGACTGAAAGGTTCTCTTGGTAAGAAATGCATAGAGAGTAATGCAAAGGATTTATATAATTACCCACCTGATGCAATTAAAGAAATAAAGGATGAAGCAAAAATGAAAATAGAAATTAAGTCCTATCTTATAAAAAATGCCTTTTATTCAACAGAAGAGTACAAAACAGGCATCATTTTATAAGGCTAGCTGTTACCTCTCCGGGAGGTGTGGGTTCTGAACCAAAATGTTATCGTATATTAAATTTTGTAATTGTATATAAATTTCTTAAGTCTTATACATGCTAATTGTATATCTAATGGACAAAATTTTAAAATTTGTAAGTGTAAAATGTACTGTAATCTTTTCTCTTGATGAGCCTTGTAAAATTTTATTACAAAGGTGAATAAATCTGAATCTGTGTGCCTTGAATTTTCAGTGACTAATCTATGAAGTTCTCTTCATTCTGATTGAATTTTGTATAATGGTTTTTAATTGCGTAACTGTAAATAATTGACAAAACCTTAAACCAACTTCTAAACAGAAGCAGGAACCAGAATGAAGCGGCTTTTTAATTATGAGCATGCATATCAACAAGAGGAGCCCAGGAATTTTAATAGTAAAGCTGAGATGGTTGAGCTGAATTTCATGCTACTGGAGTTCTCTCTAGAAGTGGGCTTTGAAAATAAAACATGTATCACTCATTCACAGCAGTAGCACATACTTCTACTCAGTTTCATTTTTGCTGCTAATGATATCTAAATAAGCAAATCTATTTTCATTATTTCATTATTGAAATACTGAAACAATTTGCCATTCCATTTCCATCCTCAACTCATTGTGAATTAACAGAAAGGAGTGGCTCCTCTATAAGAGCTGCAGAGCTGCATTACTTGCACTTTAAGATACTGGAATATGAGACCAGTAGCTAAAAAACATGCAAGTAGCCCACCACGGTAGCATAGATGGTAGCGTGTCTGCCTCACGTTCAAAAGGTCCCAAGTTCGAATCTCTATCATGGCAAGTTACCTGAATAAGGTTTTTCCCAGGGTTTTCCCTTATCCTCATTGATGAATGTCGGGTAACTCTAAGCTCAATGGACCCCGGACTAATTTGAGCATCATTTCACCCATTTCATTCATCGTCCGATATGACTTAACATTGGAGGATGTAAATTGGTGGCAAAAATGCAAGTAGAGTAGGAACAGCCCAAAAGTTGTTGGATTTACTAAAGAGATCAAGTCAGAAATAGAACTATAAGAGAAAGCTTAAATCAAGAAAGTGTAATAGAGATGATAGAGAGGAATCAACTAAGATGTCTCGGGCATGTAGCAAAAATGGATGAAGGAAAGATACCAAGAAGGATATACAGCACAAGAAGAGAGATATGACTTAACATTGGAGGATGTAAATTGGTGGCAAAAATGCAAGTAGAGTAGGAACAGCCCAAAAGTTGTTGGCTTTACTAAAGAGATCAAGTCAGAAATAGAACTATAAGAGAAAGCTTAAATCAAGAAAGTGTAATAGAGATGATAGAGAGGAATCAACTAAGATGTCTCGGGCATGTAGCAAAAATGGATGAAGGAAAGATACCAAGAAGGATATACAGCACAAGAAGAGAGATAAGAAAGGGAGTAGAAAGACTAGAACCAGAAGAGAGGCACAACATGCGAAAAGTGGCAGCCAGTAGGGGAAAGTCGCTGAGAGAAAACACATATGGCACAGGACAGGAATGAATTCAGGAAGTGGCTGATGAAACCCAATGCCTAAAGGCATAAGGGATATCACACAAGAAATCAGACAGACCTGCTTGACCTTGTGATGACAGATGCCTTGCCCAATGGCTCATGTTTTTGTTTAATGTCAGGTCTCCATAGATATTTTGCAATGGGCTATGAATATCCATGGTACTCTGGCTTTCTGCCAAAAGAAACTCAATAACTACTCCCTGTACGGAATACACCTGCATTACAGTGTCATTCTGAAGGATGGTAAATAATAGCACTTGCCACCTGCAGAAAGTAATAAAATGATATAGGATGAAACGGGAATATTAAAGATGTCCCAAACAAAACTCCAATATTTTTGACGAGAAACCAAGTGCTGCTTAATGAATAGCCCTTAAATTAATATTGAAAACTAGAGGTACAATTGCAATGCATGTTTTCTGAACAATATCCAGAAAAAGTAAGTTTTAAATTTTGTAGGTACCAGATGGTGTTGCCAGTAGCACAGCATTGAGGATTTGGTAGAGATTGCTGCCAAGATCATGATGTATCTGTTGACAGACTCTATGAGTTTCATTTCATACCATAAATTTAGCTGTTGCCAGACCTAGTGGGATTATAAGACTTCTTGGAGAAAAGTATTTCAGAGAAAACAGAATTAGGAGTTTTCGTTTCATAAATGAAAATCCGACAAGTTTCCTACTTAGGATAAATTCACACTGGCACTGCAATGCCAAATTTGAGTTGTCTTTACCACTGCATATAATTTAAAAGTATAGCAAAATATACGGATGGCCCTAAGCCACAAAGTGTAGGTGCGCTATGTTTTTATACAGGCAGAGGAGTGTAGCCGGCAAAGCTACGGGAAAGCGTAACTAAAATATCAGTGTATGTAAGGCCCAATAATCTTCAATTATCCTAATTAACTCGGAATTGATATGCACCTATCCTTAAATCACTAATAAAAATGTTTCATGTTTTAGTAACCATTTGCCATATGGAATTAGAATGACCCCAAAAACAACTTGTCCAAATCATCTCAATTATTTTAGTCATAGTTGCAGCTAACTGCTATCATCCTATGGAATTAAATTCCAAAATTGAGTTCTGAAAAAAAGAGTGTGTCTTGTATTCGGATAATATAGTACTCGACACTTGAGTCAAGTTCCAGCTGATAAGAGCAAAAGCTCTTGAAACATATCCTGTGAAGAAACAGTGTGAGTGAAGCAGTGTGTCAATACCTTCTCGATTCACTTTTGTGCTAGGTTGTGCTTCACTGTCTCTTCGCTTCTTTCAATTTTATACTTTGGTTAAATTTGTAAATATTCAAACTTTTACCAAATTTCACCAATAAATTGGCTTAATGTATTTGCAATGCTATGTCTAATGGATTTTTTAGTTTTCTTCAAATGATGGATTGGATTACGGCATGGAGGGAACTCGGTATGGAGTTCCAGTTGGTCTATTGCACCATTTGCCCCAGGTGGGACATGCCCGAGAGGAAGCATGAGGCAAGAAAAGACAGGTCAGTCATCCCAAGAAGCCACGACAGTGCAGAGGGTAGGGTCCCTACACTTTACCAGTTTGAATCTCCCTGGTAGGCCAGCACAAATGGCAGCATACCCGACTGTGGTCCGGAAACGGCCTCACCAGACCAGGCTCGGAGACAGGAGACTGTCCTACCAGAGGAGGAAGTTTTACTCAGAGCATATCATTCTGCCATGCAACGTCAGGACACCCACCAACTTTCTACCCTGAACCCTAAAGGAGACCACCAGATGAGGGATGATATGAAATAATCAAAATGAAATAGAGGGACAGGAAATTCAGGGGATGTAATTAACCTACCCAGCATCCATCTGGCAATCTGGGAAAGCACCCTAAAAACGCATAGGTCAGGTAGATTGGCCATGAGAATCAAACCCAGGCCTCCCGAATGCGGGCGACAGACGAAACCGCCTAAGCTATCCCACTCGGTTATTCAGAAGCTACATAATAGGATTATATTTTTTCTGTGCCTGAAATATCAATATGAGAGAGTACATTTATTACAAAATGATGCAAGTTTCCTGTACATGTCATTCTAATATATAAAGAAAGGACTAAATACAACCATATATAATTTAATAAAGTGGAAATGTTCATGATAAGTTAAACTGTAAACCTATCTTAATCCACTTGAATGCAACCAAATTTTAATAATATAGGTATATTTAAGTTTTACAAATAATGTCCTTGATACTATGTTTTCTGATATCACTTTAAATTAGCCAAGGTAACTTATAATGGGATTAAAATGTTTAATATTTACCTCCAAGTGCAGTGGAGCTACCCCCAGATGAAGAAGAGCTGGTTGTCATTATTGAAAATCTGTTATTTGGAAGAGCGAAAGGTCCTGGACCACTGTAAAGATAAAGAACAAAATAGATGTATACTAAACAAACATTAATAGCATCAATTTTCCATCAGAAGCTTTAGAATAAATGATGAGATTAATAAAATTAAGTGATTTTTTATTACATTTATATTCTGGAATTGTCTGCCAGAATTGCAATATTTCTGAGTAGACTATCATCCATCATCCAGTAGTAATCATTGATCTTGATGGTAACTGGTTGAAAGTATGCTAAGTGCAAAATGTTCTTTCATAATTATTATCTGTGGGTCAAATAACAAATATATTTGTTATATTTAAGGAGTGGTTACTTAGTTAAATAACTATTTTTTTCTACAAACAAATAAAATACCTATATGAAGGAAAAAACTTTTAAACATATAATCATCCGTAAGTATTGAATCTTAGTTCACATAAAAATACATATTTTGAAGCAAATAGTAAGTAAATACATATTTTCATATAGTGAATGTCAATGTTACAATCGCTAGATGTCACTAGTTTTTGCCAGTACTACCAAAATCTGAAAATGAAATAAACTTAAAAACAGAATCAACTGCCGGTATTTCAAAATTCATTACACAATGTTTATTTTTTAAAATAAATAATTTTTCCCAAACCATTAAATCTATCAGACCATAAATTAAATCACAGTGGAATATTCATGTGTTAAGTATTGAAATTGAACTATTACACTCACCTTCACTTTTAAATTTTAGAACACAACTGAAACATTTTGAAGAGTATTCGTCATCATCAACTACTGGATGCCTTCAGGTACTGATGAGAACATATGCCCTTGAATGCGTTTCAATTGTGTTCTAATATTTAAAAGAGAAAGTGAGTGCAAATAAGTGTAACTACTTCAATACTCAAACAGTTTTCAAATTTAACAGCTTAGTAAAATCCCTCAGTCTACAAATTATGTCAGTATTCAGGAGGGATAAAGTACCCCAACTGTATTTGTATTGCCTTCAGTTATTGAATCGTCCAATAGTCTCTTAAAGAGGAAGTGGATGTGAAACGAGCAGCATATTATTGAAGTAAACAGAGCAATTTTAGCATGTAAAAAATGTATAGGATCTTATTTACATTGTGATAAACTCAAAAATATAATGCTTGTTCCAATCCTATAAGAGTTATGTGAAAGAACACTGATGATGTGTGATTGATCCCCCGGAAAAAAGGAAATTAAAGCTGCTAATTTTCTCCATGAAAGTTCAATTGAAATAATTTATTATGAAAATCAGTTAACAAGGAATTTTTTCCTTGAAGGGATAAAAGAGGGACTGAAGGCTACGGAATGCTCCAAAAAGTATGAATTAAATTTTGAAAAATATCCCATGATCACACCCAATTAACCTTGCTCTTTGAGTAGCCTGTTACAAACTCAGAATTTCTGTAAAAGTTGTTTTGTTGCCCAAGTCATGTTTCTACTGATGGATAGTGTGAAGAAGTGATGAACAATTTAGTGACAAAGTAAAATAAAAGGCACAATTATGAGAATGAGGTGTGCAACAGATGTTCAGAAGCTATGTATGAGAAACATGCCTACCCAAGGCAATTAGAGAGGATTTGAAGCTCAAGGTACTACTTGGGAGCCAAGGCTCCCCCTCTAAAACCAGAGAGCTGCCAAAGCATACTCAGTAGTGCTTTCTATAGGGCAATACCTGGTTAACAAAAAATGCCCTCCCCCTTTATTACATACAAAACTGAAGCTACTGATACTGAAGCAATCCAAATATTATAAATAAACTACAACACTTCGTAACCAACTTCACTTATTTTATAAATATTCTAGTTTATTTATAATAAGCCCCCTTGCAGGATGAAAGCGGATATGCCACTTACATCAACCAATTCAAGAAGATTACCGATAACCTCGGTTGTGCTGCCAGTGATTTAGCACACCATGCTACTAGCTCTGCAGGCTAGTACCCGGAACATTAACACATCCCTCAACTCAACCTGGGAGAAAAGATTTCCTAGACATACCCAATAACCATGGGTATCGGGAACCACTGCCCTGCTATAACCTATCCAACTGAACAACTCCCTTGTGGAAGGAGCTTGGAAAGTTTGACCACAGAACTGAGGATAGGGAAGAAGTTCCCAGAAACTAGTCCATAAAAAACTTGTAAGTGGAGAAAAGTGTATACAAGGATGACTCATTAGTCTAATTTTTATAACAATGGCACTCCACTTTCTGAAATACCTTTTTGTTCTATATCAAAGATACTGTTTCACCAAGGACTACAGTTAGAATCAGCAGGGTGATAGTAATCTATAGTTTGCACTGGTCAGAGGTTGAAACCAGTTCTGAAGATGAATCACCATAAACTTGAAGGTGTCCAGCACAGTCCTTGGCAAAATGTCTCTATTTTCAGCGCATAGCTACAAGCACAAAAATAAAAATAGATTTATTAAACTCTGGTTAGCTTGACGTAATTGGAACCCAAAATCCCAGACCCTCATGACAACTAAAACCTTTATTCTGGTAAACTCTGGTTTCCCTGATATTCATTTTTCTGGCTGGTAGTTGTGTGTTGTGTTATTATTGTCTCTTAAACAACTTTAAAAATGAGATGCTAAAACCATTACCTTACAGTACTTGATGGTGAGCCAGTAGCAGAAATATCAGCCAGATTACCAGAGGACAAATCTGAAACCTTTGGAACTGCAGATTGGTAGTCATCATCGGCTGTAACTTTACACTGCAGAAACAACAATGAACATTCAAAATTAGTATGATCCAATACCAAGCATAATATACCTACTGACCAATACCAGTTGCATACTTAAGAACTTCCTGAAATTGATACCAATAAAACTTTGCCTCATCCATTAAGACAGTCATTTTGCAACGATATGAAATGTGTATGAATGGTTAAGATATTCAGTGCAGTTTAATAAATAATAAAAAACTAAATAAAAAAAGCCTGTTTCGTAAGAATCCTTGAAGGCTTTATAACAATGCTTCTGTCACACTTGCTGAAATTCTTTCTAGTATCAAATGAATAGGTATAAAGAAAAAAAAATAGCATATTAGTTATGTGTGTTTGGAGGAATTTAGTAACAAGTCATGTCCAAATTAATATTAAAACTATTTGCAGTCGGTTTATTGACACTTGTCACTTACTGTTTTTATCTTATCAAGGTAGTGGTTTTAAAGGCCATTGCCTCCATTTTCAACCTCTCTCCAACTCTTAGTTGGAGTTACTTAGTTGGAGAGAGGTTGAAAATGGAGGCAATGGCCTTTGAAACTAGTCCCTCGATAACATAAAAAGGTAAGTGATAAGTGTCAATAAACCGACTACAAATAGTTTTTACGATTAAAAAAATAGCATTTTGAGATGTACACACATTTTATGCATAACTATACAATAAAAATTACACAAATATAAATGTTTGCCACTAAGGCCACACTTATCCTCAGAAATTGGTGTTAATACTTCTTTCTAATGGAGATCGATTTCACAAACAAATCGCTTGCATCCTCAGTCCAGAAAAAACAAACTCCATTGTCAAGGAAGTCTCATTTACCATGCTTTTCTTGTTTTCTTAGTATTACCAACATCTGAAAATGAAACAAACCTAAAAACAGAATCAACTGCTGGTATTTCAAAATTCATTATGCAATGTTTATTTTTTAAAATAAATATCTTCTCCCAAATTATTAAATCTATCGGACCATTTAATTGTTTTAGTAATTTAACTTTGGGATTTATTTCATGGTTAAATTATTAAAAAAATTAAATGGTCCGATAGATTTAATAGTTTGGGAAAATATATTTATTTCAAAAAATAAACATTGCATAATGAATTGATGGAAATTAGTCATTTCTCCACACTAGCGGTATATAGGCTAAGGTTTTTAATAGATGGAGTCAACATGAAAAATTCAATGCTATGGCTGGGACTTGAACCATGTATCTCCTGGTTTCCATCCAGTCGCTCTTATCCTTTGAGCTACCATGGCCAACGTGCCGTCCTGACATTAAATTCTCCATTTGACTCATATATTTCTCCAGTAGACCACTAGGGGTTCTCGCATCTGAGATACACCGTTTGTGGCGACTTACTATCGCGAGTACTTTAAGTCCCAGGCTTCATCGTTTAACTCTTTTTATTTTAGTTAATTGATGCAAATTAATCATTTCTCCACACTAGCTGTATATAGGCTAAGGCTTTTAATAGATAGTCAACATGAAAAATTCAATGCCATGGCCGGGATTTGAAAAGAGTTAAAAAGAGTTAAATGATGAAGCTTGGGACTTAAGTACTTACGATAGTAAGTCGCCACAAACGGTGTATCTCGGATGCGAGAGCTCCTAGTGGTCTACCGGGGAAATATATGATTCAAATGGGGAATTTAATGTCAGGACGGCACGTTGGCCATGGTAGCTAAAAGGTTAAGAGCGACTGGACGGAAACCAGGAGATCTGTGGTTCAAATCCCGGCCATGGCATTGAATTTTTCATGTTGATGCTATCAATTGCATAATGAATTTTGAAATACCAGCAGCTAATTCTGCTTTTAGGTTTGCTTTGTGTTCAGATGTTGGCAATAATAAGAAATACATGGTAACCGAGATTTCCTTGACAACGGAGTTTGTTTTCTGGACCGAGGACAATAGCGATTTGTTTGTGAAATCGTCTCCATTAGAAAGAAGTATTAACACCAATTTCTTAAGATAAGTGGAGCCTTAGTGGCAAATATTTATACTTGTATAATATTTATTGCTTCACTGTAACTAGCTTCATTTTCTACATAATCAGTATACAATAAAAATTGGCACAAGAAATGGTGGTTACATTTTGCAGCCTTAGAATGGAAATATAGCACTTTAAGTAGGAGAGTTGACTGAACAACTCACATTAAACATAACATTACTGAATATTTACTCATCAGTTAGCAGAAATCATTATTGGTATAATAAAATTAAGTCTGCATACTATGCATTTTGTTGCACGCCAATGAAACGAGAACCATGTTGATGATATCACAAGTGTGGTTCAATAAGTACTGCTGTTAGGAATGAAGATGCCAGTTTTTTCAAGTTATTTCTCAAATAATCTATACACTCCTCCCAAATCTCCTGCACTGTTTTAACCTCTCCAAAAAATAAGAATTGTCAACCTCTGCAAAATACACCTCTGTCTCCATGATGACATTTGATCTAAATTTTGTTCCTGCGAATCATTTCTTCATGTTCAGGAACAGGAAGAAATCACCCCCTTGAACAACATGGGGCATGTGGCAGCAATATATAATGCAATTCATGCAGTTTGGCAGTACAACTCTGGATGAATGTGCTTGGCATTATCCTGGTCAAGCAGAACTTTCTTCTACACCATATGGGACCGTGTCTCCAACTTCCTATCAAATTGGGCCAATAACTCACTGTAGTATGCATCAGTAATCATTTTTCTTTTTTCCAAGAAGTCGAGTATGACAACCTCTGCATCCAAAAAAATAGTTGCCATCACTTTTCCGGCCAATGGACCTGTCTTTGTCTAGTTTGGAGCAGATTCTCTAGAAGCAACCCATTATTTTGATTATAGCTTGGTTTCCAGTGTATAATGATGAATCCAGATATCGACAGTGACAACTTTACACAAAAAGACCTTCGGATTCAATTAAACAGTTTCTTCGGATTTCCTGAGTAATTTTTAGTTTACTTTACTGATAGAAAATTACTGCTTAAGCTGGTCTTATCAACTGTGAACAAACATGGCACCCATCTCTAAATTTTTATGAAAACATGAATTGCCATTCCTTTTGATACACCCGTGGCCTCTGACACTTTGTGAAATTTTGTTTGATGATCAGCGACAATCATATTGTGCACTTTTTCAATGAGTTCCTTGGTAACCACATCTGCAGAGCATCCTGGTGGTCATCAAAAAGAAATGTTCGACTATGTTTAAATTCGCTATACATATAGTCAACTTTTGTTGTAGAAGGTAAAAGGTCTCCACAAACAGCATCCAATTTTACTTTTAACTTATCACAAGTTTTCCATCTAAAAGCAAAAAGACGAATAACTAAATAAATCTACACTTTTTCTATTTAAGCAAAAACATGTTGTAACTTCCCTTAGCAATACCAAGTATTTTAAAACACTGGTACTTACTGAACCGGCCCTTGTAAGCTCTGGCCTATCATAGCACTGTATACTAATTAGTATGGTACTTCAATCTATACTCTATGTTTCAGTATACAAAGGCTGAAAATATTTAAAACACCACGTAAAAGCAAATGAAATTTGCTTAAGTTCGACGGCTATTTTCTAATGTTTTGTCAGACGATTGCCACATACTTTGTTCACTTCTCAAATGGTATGTTAATTATCATTTAAAGATTTTGTGTTCCTCCCAAAATGAATCTGACTAAAGAAAATTTCGGAGCTATGATTTTTTCTTCATTTTAAATTGTCATTAAAATCTAAACAATATGAAGATTAGCTTAGAACTGCATTTGGCAAATAACTCCTTTCTAGACAACAATTTATAATTGGTATAGTGAATTCAAAAGAGATTGGTTACCTCTTAGTAATGAATTTTGTGAAGTATGCCCAAGAACTGTTGTTATTCTTGTTACTGTTTATTATTTTTTTTAATTATCAAACACTTTAGTAGTAAGGTTTTGTGAAACAAACTGCCTTACCTGTTCAACTCCCTGATACATGACCTTATTCCCTTGCTTGGACACCTCCACTTTCAAAAGTACATCCAACGTCACTTTCTTTACATCTGTGAATGTCTCTTCATTGTAAGATGTTTCTGGATGAGCATCCTTAAAACAAAACATCAAATTCAACAAGTGTTATGTATATTAGCTCCTCACAGATCTTTTGTCTGATGTAAGGAACATGTCCTTTTTGCACTCAGTGAGCCTGAATCTTTACTCTTATGCTCCCCTAGCAAAGAAGGAATTGTTTCAGAATGCTTGGATGAAGAAACTGTTGTAAGGTCCGCCTCAGTAGCATGGTGGTAGCATGTCTGCCTCACATTCAAGAGGTCCCGAGTTCGAATCTCGGTCAGGGCAAGTTATCTGGATAATAGACACCGGGATTTAAGATACACATTTTCAAACATGCTTATGCATTAATTAGCTGGACTGTGGGAAGGAGAAAATCGCGTGGAATACATGCCTCATACATTAGAAATTGCTACTAAATTTAAGAGAAGGGATGAAACACAACCTATAAGGAACAAGCAACAGGTCACATGACCCCTATAGTGTCCAAAATTGGGCGAAAGGAAGGGGAAATTTGTGCAATGGTGACGTTCGATGTTTGCTAGAAAAAACACTGCTTCGGCGAGTGAAGGGGGCGACAACTACTGAAAGTTCATCAGAGTCCGCGTTCGTGGATGGACGGATTAACTCACATTAGGTGGTTATCGAACACCCTGTGTTAGCGAATGAGAGAAACTGCACACATTACAACATCATTAAGATTTCACTAAACTCCGTTTTTGTTTAATAATCCTCCGGAAACACTATGTTGTGCGAAGTAATCCACTACCGACGTTCAGGAATAACGCGCACACAGATGCATATAAGTCGTGTCATGCGCACGGCAATGGTGAAATCTCAAATCTCGCGCCTAATGTTCGAATAACATCAAGTCAACAGTGGCGAGGGCAGAGGACTAATTGTAACAATAAACTTGACATTCAAAGGTCGTGGTGTCTTCTATGTGATAATACCCACACACTGTCAGGACGCACCCACTTCCTGGAACTCAAAAGTGAGTATTCATGCAGATCTACCCTGAGAAAAAACCCCTACCTTTTGGAAACCTCCCATCCATAGTCCTCAACTATCACATATCCTATCTTATGAGGTGTTGAACGCCGGGAGGGTTCAATGAGGTACTTAGTGGGCAAGGACCGCCTCAGTCTAAAGGACACTTTTACTATCTGCAAGGATGGAATCCAGAATGCCAGCAACCTCTGCCAAGGTAAAGCCAACAGTTGACTCTTATTGACCATGGATAGAGTCAACATGAAAAATTCAATGCCATGGCCGGGATTTGAACCACGGATATACTGGTTTCCGTCCAGTCGCTCTTAACCTTTGAGCTACCATGGCCAACGTGCCTTCCTGACATTAAATTCTCCAGTTGACTCATATATTTCCCCGGTAGACCACTAGGGGCTCTCGCATCCGAGATACACCGTTCGTGGCGACTTACTATTGTAAGTACTTAAGTCCCAGGCTTCATCATTTAACTCATATTATTTTAGTTAATTGATGGAAATTAATCATTTCTCCACACTAGCCGTATATAGGCTAAGATATTTGATGGATAGAGTCAACATGAAAAATTCCCGGCCATGGCATTGAATTTTTCATGTTGACTCTGTCCATCAAATATCTTAGCCTATATACGGCTAGTGTGGAGAAATGATTAATTTCCATCAATTAACTAAAATAATATGAGTTAAATGATGAAGCCTGGGACTTAAGTACTTACAATAGTAAGTCGCCACGAACGGTGTATCTCGGATGCGAGAGCCCCTAGTGGTCTACCGGGGAAATATATGAGTCAACTGGAGAATTTAATGTCAGGAAGGCACGTTGGCCATGGTAGCTCAAAGGTTAAGAGCGACTGGGCGGAAACCAGTAGATCCGTGGTTCAAATCCCGGCCATGGCATTGAATTTTTCATGTTGACTCTATCCATCAAATATCTTAGCCTATATACGGCTAGTGTGGAGAAATGATTAATTTCCATCAATTAACTAAAATCTTATTGACCATTTTTATTCTTGTGATTATTATGTAGATTAATAACTCTATTTATGGAAATTAAACACTAATTATACCAGAGCTACATTTCCATCTTAAGAATAATCCTTCACCCCATACTTAGCCTCCCTTAGAAAGTAACTCTTCGAGCTATCGCCTTAGAATCTTTAGATTCCTGTACATCTCCCCTTCGAGTGGAAACACTAAATGAAGTTCAATGGTGTAAGTTGCATGGAACATTACATTGGGTGAAGGTGCCCACTTACTTTGAATGCTGCTGTATGTTCGTGTTTGTGTGTGCATGTGAATGTGTATATCTATCTAGTCTTACATAAATACTGCCCTAATTGTTGAGCATGGCTATACTTCCTGCCTCTGCCTGCCTACACATTCCCGTGTTATAGTGTCCTACTGAGTCACTGAGAGTCCAATTGCAGAAACAGAAGGTTATCACAATGGAATAGGGCACTTAAAAAATTGTGAAGCTGTGGTACCTTTGCACAAGGTAAGTAAATCCCCAAGTGATACACTCAAACCGCTCCAGAAATTGAAAATAGGCAGGAAGGTTTCCCTCCCCCCTTCTTTTTCAATTTACATTCTCCAACGTTAAGTCATATTGGACGATGAATGAAATGGATGAAATATGCTCAAATGAGTCTGGGGTCCATGGAACTTAGAGTTATCCGACATTCGTCTATCAAAATAAGGGAAAACCCTGGAAAAAACCTTATTCAGGTAACTCGCCCTGACCGAAATTCAAACTGTATACAAAGGCTGAAAATATTTAAAACACCATGTAAAAGCAAAAGACCCATATTTCAGATTTGGTGACAACAGTGGGGGCTCATATTCCAAGAAATCCTGTGCAGAGACTGTAATGACTCCGGGACTGAACATTTCTAAAGTGTCTATGTTGTGCATACCGTATTTTATTGTGATGTGCAAGTGAGAAATATTTTAAAGTGAGGTTAAATGAATAGACACAGTGAAGTAATAGTAATGTGAAATTGAAACAATTGGAGACAAAATTTGGCAAATAGGAAAAACTAGTGCAGCAAAGAAAAGTAAATGAAAAGCAATCACTATAAAAAGAGGCAACATATATAAAGAATGCAACTGTATTGAAGGGCTGCTCTGTTAGCAAAGGGGCCAGGGTCATGTTCAATAGTGTAAGATGAATTTTAGTACTTAATAAAACATATCATATATCATAATAGTGAAAGTTCAAAGCATTCTCTTAGGAAGGCAGCAGCAGATTTCCATAGCATAGTTAGCGTAGTTCAATAAATGAGTGGCCACAAAAGGCCACTACATGCCAGAGGTGATAATTTTGAATAATTAATTGCAATTTTTTACTCTTTATACATACATGTAACCAATATTATCAGGATATTAAAATATCTCAAACCACTTTGTGTAGATTTTAGAGGAGACTTTGGGACAGTATGATAAGGCTAAGTATGTGTGTGGGTGCATGAGTGCACATGATGCACATACATAAGAAGGTGGCCCAAAAATATGTATCAGTTATATTTTATTCTATAGGAACTCAACATATCCAGCTTTGGCAGTATGTATTTCTGTAACCTAACCCCGACACTCTCAGACACAGTTTTCGTGTTTTGTACTGAACTATTTATGATTTCATTGTGTGTTCATACAGTGAAGACTTCATTATGTCTTCACTGACCAAGCTAAGATGAAGCTTGAGTTTATTAACAATTGTGGTTATTTGCAGACAGTGAAAAGCGCAAGAATGTTACTTATTGCATAAACAAACCGTGCACAATGGCAGAATTTGAAAGTGCTTCTCAACTAAAAGATAATAAGGGGAAAACCTTGCATAGTGGCGAGAAACAAATATAGATATTAAAAGCAGAAGTATTATTAACAGTGAAATATTCTTCATTTTTGAGTTTGATTTATGAGTCACTATGTTTACACTAAAACTTCACTTACTATTTCTTCATAGTAAGACAAGTTTGAGTGTAAACATAGTGACTCATAAATCAAACTCAAAAACAAATACATGTTTTTAATGTACTTTCAGAAACAAATCCTTCTTTTCCAGTTAGAATGAGGAGCTCGCAGGTGTTGACAGTTATGTCAGGAAATGAAGATACCAAAAAGGGGAAGCTAAGAACTCCAGGCAAGAAGAGGGATAGCGGAAAATAGTATTGGGAAAGTGTGAGAGTTTGTAAGAAGTACTATGTGTATGTATATACATATGCTTTTCTTTAAAAATGAGTTGCCATGCTGAATTGGTTTTTAAATCCTATTGAACTCATTCTGAGTTAAACTAATGGCTAAATTTAAGAAATAACACCACATTTAAGCTGTTAGATGTTAAAGCATACTTAGTACAACAGAATCATAAATTAATATCACTTGGAAAGGAACAATTACTATATGGGCTCAATAAGAAGAGCGATCGGGCTCCAAGTCCTCATTCCGTAAGTTTCGTTTAACTCTGTAAACATAGATGACAACTTTGAAATTTGAAATGCACTATACACTGACATCTAGTGGCTAATGCACTAAGCTTTATCATGTCTGCCATATTTCGTTTTGATCAATTTAGAGGTTAATTAGCTACCAGTTTACAACAATCGTATGTTAGAATTAGAATTTTAGTTCGTCCTTGGCTTGTTATGAGACAAGTCAAAATTAATAAATACAGTATATACATAAAGTCAAATTGATTATATACAATATACACAGTAAGCAACTTTTCTATGGTTTCATGTGGTATTTGCATATACTAATTTACTACAAGAAAGGTCATAATATGAATATTACAGGTTTGTGAATGTACTATGCTCCCAGTGTTCATTTACATGGTTATAGTTCTAAAAATTCATTAACCATATAAAAACAATGTCCATGCAAAAATTTCTAACCTTATTCTTAAAGTGTTTTTATGATGCAGTTTGTTTGAATGAATTTGGAAGTTTATTATATAACATCCCTTTGTAGTTAAAGCTTCCTTCATAAAGGCTCATTTGGTGCGCTCGAATTGCCAGTTTATCCTTGTTACGAGTGTGGTTATAATGAACATCAGCATTTACTTGAAAATGTTTTATATTTGTATGAACATTTGTGGATGTTATGGCTCTCGAATGGGGACATTATTATTCGTCTACCTCCGTATAACTGTGATCTGAATGTAATTGAGCTGGTGTGGGCAAAACTAAAGAATGTTATCAGAGGATTGAAGCTGATTTTTCAGATAATTCAAGAAATTTGTTAAAATTTCTATATATGGAGATGTAATGCAAACATGGCCCTCTGAAATTAATGAAAAGGTTAAACCAATATGGCTTTGTTTGTGACGCACCAGATTACCTAGTCTATTATCATTCCAAGTTATGGAACTTTCCAGAAATTCAACCTTTGACGTCAAGCCAATCAAATTCAAGTTTTGATCCCTTAGCAACAAGGCATTGTAGAATGAACCAATCCGAGTTCAGTAAAATTTTAATTTGATCTCATCTTCACTTGTTAAAGGTCTCATTCCTTCTGGTTCTTTCGATGTAGTCAGACGTCTTATAGATATCGTCTCAGACACAGACGCACTATTAAGTTGCAAGAGGACTGCTAGGTTCCTGCAAGTTACAGAATTAATTTTATCTACTGATTAGCGATCAGTGAAAAGAGTCGAGTACGTGTCGCAAAAAGAAAATATGTAAATGATGAGTGGCACATTGTTGCGTTCCACTTCGCCTTTAAAATCAGGAAAGATGTTAGTAAATCATATCTTAAAACATCAGCTGTGAAATAATTCAGTGAGAAAATAAATTCTCAAAAAGTGAAGCAGTGTTTTAAATCAATTTTGTTGCCACCATCCACCATTGCGTTGCTGGCGTCGTACCGCTGCCCTAGATTACAGAGTTCATCACTCATCGATGGAGTTGCCGGCGGATAGTCAAGTCTACATCATCACAGTGACAAGGAAGCTGGAGAGATCATCGATTCTCCATCCTGAGGAAGGTAAGTCGCCTCACCGAGGGAGCATAAGAAAACTTATTACAGGATGCAACGTTACTTGTGATATCTTCGCTTATCTTACCCGCTGTTTTGCTGAACTGTGTTTTTCAAGGTTGACCACATTGCAGAAACAAAAGAGTGTTAGCTCTCGTTTCTTCCCCTCTGCCCACACCATACTGTCAATCCAGTGCTCTTATCTTGCACGTACTGTACTCAGCGGTCACAGAAGAAAACAAAGTATGGGAGCTATATGACAAATAGACAATATTATTGAGCGTGTTGTCATTGATCTTACCAAAACATCATTGGACAGTGAAATTTGGCATCATGAAAACAGATTCTAATGTAATAGGGATCGCTCCATTACTGGATAGTCATTATTATGCTTTAAATATTGCTTATACATTTTTTGCATGTTTCAAATACTTAATTTATATGAGTCACACATACTTTCTTTAAGTTTATATTTAGGTTATACTGTTTCTTCACACCAGATCCTATATGAACCACACTTACGGTGTGTAGAGCCTCAGCCAACCAACGAGAAGTGTACACCTTGGGTACATTAAGGTGTATTTAAACCTAGAGTTAACTTATAAACTTAAAGTTCCTCTAATGACATTTATTGACATATTTTATTTTTCTTACTATAATTCATAATATATTTTTAACCATTTAGCCATCACTATTTTGCATCCTGTGATGTGACATAAGTATAGAATCTCAAAGCTAGTATACATATCCTGCTTCTTAAAGTTTACTATCACATCCATCTCCTGTATACCTCTTGTACCTAGAATATGCAAACATCTTAATTGATCTGAAGTAAACAGATATGCTTCTATAAAATCTTTTTTTAAAATCTTTTTAAACCACTTGTCAAACTATAAAAACACTTTAGCTCCACTTGCATTTAAAATTTGGACATGTTTCAAGGACCACGCATCCCCATCATCAGCTAATTTTAAATGTAAGTGGAGCTAAAGTGTTTTTATAGTTTGAAAAGTGGTTTGAAAAGATTTTATTGATAAAGCTCCACTGTTTATAAATACTTCTATTTTATAATTTATATATGCTTCTGTTATAAAAGACAAAATTTTAGCTATGCTTCCAAAATCCAATTGCAGTTTACATAAAATTGAAGTTTTCCCCATGCAACTATTTAATTTACTTAACAGTGCTAAGAAATAAGAGAAGAATAAATAAGAAGATAAAAGTGAGCAGGAAAAAATGATAAAAATTAATGATGCACAAAAATTTCAAAAGAAAGAATTTCTATTTCATCCATTTGGTAATGCTTTCAAGAAAGTCAAACCACACTACAAATACAGGAAATGTAGTAAAATGGAAATGTAGTTGAGTACCTTCTCATGCTCCAACTCTATTGCGCTAGTTTCAACTAGTGCACGAATGTGGGCTCCGTCAACCGGTGTGGAAGGTTTTTTTCCTCTCTCCTGTAGAGAAATTATACAACATGCCCAATCATAATTTACTTTGTTATAGTACCAAACATTTTGTGTATACAAGCAGCCAAGATATGTGAAAGATCACCTCATGTGTTGTAACAATAGTAGATACTCAGTTATTTTATTTCCAAAATTCTTAAGGGAAATGAAATTCTCTTAATTTGATATATAAAGGGCATTCAAAAAGAAACGAGCGAGAGTTTGGTATGCGAAAACCGGTGACACATAATATCGTGGCGTGTGTAACGAAGGTTTGTTCCAACCAGAGCATGGATGTTCACAGCCCATCACTAGAGGGCAGGCCTGCACGTCACGTGACTACACAAAGCTAGCAGCAGCATGCATCACTTGTCCAACGCTGCCAGTCGCATTGCAAACAGTGAAATGGAGGCGTCAAAAGAGCAAAGAGGTGTTGTTTGTTTTCTGACAGTGGAAGCAGTAGGAGGAACGTACATTCACAACAAAAGTCACAAGTGTACAGTGAACACTGCATGTCCCTTGCTAGGGTCAAGGCGCAGCACAAGCACTTCAGAGGAGGATGGTTGTTGTTAGCCGATGATGCACAGTCTGGAGCACCACACTGCATTACCGATAACATCGTGCGTCAGAAGTGTTCACATCATCATGAAGGAATGACTGCTCTTGCACAAAGTGTGTGCCCAATGGGTGCCCCACATTCTTCAACCACACCAGGAAGCATGTCGAATGGCCCACTGTCTTGGTCATCTGCAGCGCTATGCTAGGGAAGGGAATGAGTTCCTGGCACGAGTGTTGGCAGGAAATGAGTAATGGTTTCACCACTTCGAACCAGAATCAAATCGACAAATTCTCCAGTGGAAGCATCCAGGATCACCACCACCACCAAAAAAAAAAGCCAAGGTCACCCACACAAGTGCAGGAAAGGTTATGCTGACGTTCATCTTTGACCAAGATGGTCCCCTTCTGACACAGTTCCTGCAGCATGGGACAACAGTGAATGCCCAGAGTTACTCGCAATGCTTGACCAACCTTTGCTAAGCGATAAAACCAAAACGATCAGGCAATCTCAACCTTGGGGTCTTTCTGCACCACGACAATGCAAAGCGTCAAACGGCAACATAGTCATAGCACTCCTGCAGAAATTCAAATGGGACGTTCTTGGCCACCATCCATAGAGTCCTCTCTCTCTGTGATTATGCCATTTTTGTCTCCTTAAAAAGGTTCTTGAGGGGCAAACGATTCAGCTCAGACGACGTCCATCTGTACGTGCGGAACTGGCTCACATTGCAGCACCATGACTTATGGGACAGCCATTCACTGCTTTGTTTCACAGAGGGACAAGTGTCTCAACAGCCAGGGCTAATACTTCTAATATACAGGTAGTGGTTTCTGTAATTATGTCTCCCGCTCGTTTATTTTTGAACACACCTTATATATTTCTGATCCCAAATTGGGTATCTCCAGTTTTAATATTTGGCCATTTAATAAAAGTAAACCCTATTGCATTAGTATCAGGGTCACACTAATATTCATTTTACATGCTTTGCATCAAATCTGGCCAGCTACATTGTGATGTCATGAGCAGAAAATTAACTCCATTTTATACACATGATGAACCAAAACACCAGGAACAGTCATTTCAGAAAATACAGCATTAATTTTCATGTATAAAATATTCTTCTAATTTATTATGAAGCTGCAACAAGTTATAATTATTTACAGGAATAAACAAAAATTTGGCAGATGCGAGAAACTAGCGCAGGAGAGAAAAGTAAATGAAAAGCAATGACTATTAAAAGAGGCAAACACTTGTAAAGTATGCAATTGTATTGAAGGGCTTCCCTGTTAGCAAAGGGGAAGCCCAAGATGTATTTGTTTTAGTACTCAATGAATCATATACTTCTGATTTATAACTAAAGCAGAGGTAAACCTTCTCAAGCTTGACTTGATCCATCAGTCTTAACCAGAAGAGGGATCAATGATATATTTTGAAATCCCAAATGGGAGTGAAAGTAACATAGGGCAATAATAGATAGAGCTCTTTAAAATAAGTTTTGCAGGGAGCAATTTATTATCCTCTTTCAAGAAGAAAAATGTTTCCTTTCAGGAAGTGTTGAAAGTTATCACCAGCTACACCACTAAGAACCAGTTGACGTCTAGGTGACAATGGAGGAAAAAAGCCTTCGAAACATGATCCAGGAAATTTAAAAGTATGTGCTGTTTAGTGTCATTAATCGACCGAGCTTTAAATTTAAGAAAAATGTTTGTTTATTCCAATGTGTAAGGACTATGATACAATGAAGCACAAAATTAATATAATTTTGATTCAAACTAGTACTCAATGCTCCACTTATTGCTAGTATTTACCTAGAATGTGTTTCGCTAGGATCTTCCTAACATCATCAGTTGTTGTCGACTAATAGATGTTGGTTTGGCAAACTTCTCGGAGGTGATAGGTGTGTCCCTGTCGGTATCTTGATGAACTCGCTGTTTGGGTTTTCTTCAAAGTTAGTTTTGAAATTAAACAATTTTCTTTCATATTTCTTTATGAAGATTTTTTCCCACGTGGTCAATGCAGCTGGAACTTGGACACTTTTTAATAAGTGGATTTTTCATTCTTCTTCCAAAAATTAAACATCGCTGATGTATGTATTTCTTCATTCCTGATGTTCCTAAAATGCTGTTTAAGCCTAATGTTCAAGTTCCTTTTTGTCTTTCCTCTGCAGTTTATCCGGTACACAACTGATTTTTTGTCAGTGGATATCTCCTTTGTATTATGTGTTTTGAAATGGTGTTGCACACTAAATTTGTTCCTTGGGGCCAAAGTAATATTATGCTCTTTGAAGGCTTTTTGGAAAAGATGTGTAGCTCTGGGAAGATATGTAAATTTTCTGTATGAAGTTTCATTGCTGATTGGGGAAAGAGTAGTTACTTGTTTGCATCTTTGTTGTTGTGTAAGGTAAATACTAGAAGTGCAGCATTGAGTACTAGTTCGACTCAAAATTATATTAATGTTTGTTTACTTTTGTTATGGCTAGGCTGCAGTTCTCCAGTTGCTTATACATGAGCACCATAACACCTGAAATATTTTAAGATTGAAAAGCATATACAGGGTATCTCTCCGTGAACATATACAACATTCAACCAATTTTATCAATATTGTATAAAAATCTGCATTTGTGTAAAAACCTAACTGATTGTAGCCGAAATGTAAGGTACCTGAAATCTTAACTTTGCTTTTGTCCTTGAAAGAAAATAGCCTCTGCTGTCATCTTTTTGATATTTATGGAATCATTTATCAGCATATGTATGTACTCGCACAATCATAACTGGGCAAATACTGTAGAGAAGTCCTGAAAATTCTGCAAGACCTATTAGGCCACATCTCTGTAAAACAAACTGGATGCTGCACCACAATAATGAATAGCTGCATATTGTAAATGTTATTCTCCTCCAAAAATCTAAGTGAAGTGTGTCCTTTGCCATTCTTATAGCCCATATATATCTCTATGTGACCGCTTTCTGCTGTATTGTTGTTATGTTGCCTTTATATAGTGTTCAAATATTATACTGCCTGCAATCACATTAAGCTGTATTATTGATATGGGTGGCTGAGCTTGTTTAAAGCATAGACCAGTGATGAAGTGTATAATGAAGTGCTGGAACTACCACTTACCCAAGAATTTCTTGAGAAAAACAAGAAAAACAAAACATTTATACCAAAAAATATTTTATTTCCTCTGGATACATTTTCAACATTTATTCAGGAACTTGCATGGTGCTGCAGACAATATGACAGCAGCTAAAGCTTGAGTGACCAATTCTACGAGCTCATTAAATACTCAATATTTCAGTATTCAGGCATTCGTAACCTTGAATACCATGCTTTGTATGTTTCTGGAAGCAATCACGATACTTTGGTAGTTAGTGAACATTGACAGATTTTCTCACATGAAGTCTCTGTAGAGTAAAGAAAAGCTGATTTTTTTGTTTTATGTGGTGCTTTTTAAATACAACTTTAAGTATATTTCAGTAGCATTAGCAATAGTACGAGGCGTGTGTGTAAAATAAGGTCTCCAAGACGCTGGAGTAATGAAGAATGCTATTATGCGACATCCGGCAACAGTGGCATATAGCTTGGTTTCACCCCCTCAAATCTCCACCATAACGAACCTGTTGCAACCATTAGTCTTGGCTGGGCAGTCATTTGTGATAGAGCTTTCCTATCACTTCTGCCGCCAAGTGTGAGTTGCATGCAGTGATCCGTTTTTTGAGTGCCAAGGACACTAATCCCACTTAAATTCATCAGTTATGCGAAGTCTATGGGCCACAGTAATGGACATCAAAAACTCTCAAAAGTCGATCAGAGAGTTCAAAGACGGACGTACAGACCCCCATGTCAAACAGCGTTCTGATTGGCCTTCGGTTTCCGCCAAAACAATTACAAAAGTGGAGCAAGAAATGCTTAAAGATCGGCGTGTGACAGTTTACCAGCTGTGCAAACCTATCCCTGAAGTCAGTAAGACTGCGATTGACAAGATTTTGACCGAACATTTGTATTATCGCAAGGTGTATGCAAGGTGAGTACCCAAAATGCTCACCAAAGACCATAAAGTGCAACATATTGAAGCGGCCCACCGATTCTTGGAGCGCTATGCAGAACAGGGCGAGGAACTGTAGGATTCAATTGTCACTGGCAATGAAACCTGGGTGGACTACACAACACCAGAAATTAAAGAACCTTCTCGTCAGTGGCGACATTCGAATTTGCTGAAGTCGCGAAAGTTCAAACAGACATTTTCTGCTGGCAAAGTGTTGTTTTCTGGGACAGAAAAGGTGTATTGTTGTGCGAGTTTATGCCTACCGGCACAACAATAAACACCACTAGCTACTGTGAGATTTTAAAAAAATTGTGACATGCCATTTAAAGTCGAAGGAGGGGAAAGCTGACAAAGGGAGTGATTTTTCATCACGACAACGCTCGTCCCCATACTGCACATGCAACGGCTGATCTCCTGGCCCAGTTCGGATGGGACATCCTCACTCATCCGCCCTACAGTCCAGACTTAGCACCTACTGATCATCTGTTTCCTCAGTTGAAGTCACACCTGGGTGGAACACATTTCCAGACCGACGATGATTTGAAACACGAGGTTGAGCGCAACTTGGCGGCAGAGTGCTATGACAAAGGTATACAAAAACTGCCACAGTGCATGCAAAAGTATATCGATCGCAATGGTGATTACATTGAAAAATAGCTGTAATTTCCACCCTTCCATCAATGTCACATTCATTGACAACAAACTTGTTTTCTAAATAAAATAAAATTGGAGACCTTATTTTACGGACATGCCTCATATTTTATGTAGATTGATATTCAATGGTAACGAATAGGAAATTCTTGAAGTTTTAAGTTATAAGCAGAATTGTGTGAATTGCATTTTGTCCGTATTAGATTTACAGTTCACATGGTGTGGGCAGACAACACTAGAAAAATTGGAACGGCTGAGTGGAAAGGGAAAGCAGGAATGTCTGCTTGTAGTATGAGCAGTCTTGCAATGCAAGAAATGCCTATGTGTGACGGTACAACAAAGTACTGAAGAGTACTCTTTGAATTTTGAGGAAAAACCAAATATAATTTAAAGTGACAAGCCAAAAAACTTCTTAATAATATTGGCATGGAAAGCAAAGGTGTTAAAATAATTATGTGTCAATTTAATGAACATATGTGTGATACAGTTCCATGGTTATATAGGTGTCATAGATTGTAAAAGTTGTTTTGTTGACCATACTTGCTATTGACACAAGAAAATGCAGGTTTCGACAACTTGAATGTTTACATAAAGCTCAGAAAAGGCATCAAGGAATGTAAAATCACATAATTTTATCTCAAACAATTTATGCAATTTGAATTGAAAATTATTACTTTGAGCTTCCTTTGCTTTGAAAGTCACACCTTGCCACTGGCATGGACTCATACAGGTTTGCAGTTCAGGATATTGTCAGGACTATACTCCTGACTTAATTGTTGTTAGATTACCTAAGTCATCAAATGGTACCCAAAACTTAAGCTTTGAATTTCACTGGGTTCCTGAAAGTTTTTATAGTATATCTCTTTTAAGGTCCAACAACACCATTTTAGTAGTGGAAGTTAAATCTGATTAGAAATGTATGATGTCCTATTTTTCAAATTCAACAAAGACATATATTCATTCCAACTTGTGGGTACATGTTCCTTTTCCCTTACTTATGAATACTTATTATTACTTTTCTCACTTTCATCTATTTAAAGGACATAGCTATTCCTTCCTTCCATCGATGCTTACTATATTATATTTGCTGAAAGTTATAACATTCCTCTGAATATATCATTATTGATCCTCTTGGATCCCCATATTATTTCTATATATAAAGAAAATCAGAATTTTCCATCTGCATGTTCTTGAATTATTTTAACTTGCTGATAAACTGCAATTATTGTGGCATAGTCAAGGGTTTATTTCATTAAACTGTTGCCAAAAAGGATTTCTATTGCTTTTAGGCTAGGCATAACCCAGCTCTTCTAATATGAAGTGGTTAATTTAGATCTCTCTCATCTAAAATTATAGTTATGCTAATAGACAGTATTAAGTTCAAAGAGTATAAGATAAATTCAGAAGTGACGCAGAATAAAGTGTTTTTATATATACATAAAATCAGGACTATCTATGGGCAACTCATTGTCCCCATTTTTGGCAGATCTCTTCATGAGCTTTTTGGAAACCCATATCGTAAAGGCATTCCCACTAATTTTAAAATATTGGTATAGATATGTGGATGACATTTGGGCAATAGTAAATAAGAAACAAGTGGATGATGGCATTAAAACTACTTAATTTACAAATTCCTGCAATAAAATTTTCCCTAGAAAAAGAGACAATGAAATCCCTTTCTTAGATTTGAAACTTACCAGGAAACACAATAAACTTGAATTTGGCATATATAGTAAGGAAACACACAGAAAATTTCATAAAAGCAGATGGATATAACTCAAGACAACACAAGCATTCTGTTATCAAGAGTTTAGCTTACAGGCTGGTTAATGTACCCTTAAACAAGATGGAATATATCAAAGAGTACAATATCATTCACATTGCAGAATACAATGGATTCAATGCTGAATTGGTAATAAAGAAAATTGATACATTCAAAAGAAGACAAAGATGCAAACGAGTAACTACTCTTTCCCCAATCAGCAATGAAACTTCATACAGAAAATTTACATATCATCCCAGAGCTGCACACCTTTTCCAAAAAGTGTTCAAAGAGCACAATATTACTTTGGCCCAACAGAACAAATTTAGTGTACAACACGTTTTGAAATCACATAATACAAAGGAGATACCCACAGACAAAAAATCAGGTGTGTACCGGATAAACTGCAAAGGCTGTGACAACTTTTACATTGGAAAAACAAAAAGGAACTTGAACATTGGGCTTAAAGAGTATTTTAGGAACATCAGGAACAAAGAAATAGATAAATCGGCGGTAGCGTACCATTTTTGAAAGGAGAATCATGATATAGAACGAGAAATCCACTTATTAAAAAGTGTCCAAGGTCAAACTGCATTAACCACATGGGAAAAAGTCTTCATAAAGAAATATGAAAGAAAATTGTTTAATTTCGACACTACCTTTGAAGAAAACCCAAACTTCCAGTTCAAGATACCGATAGAAACACACCTATCGCCTACAATGAGTTCACCAAACCAACATCCATTAGTCAGCTGATGATGATAGGAAGATCCTAACGAAAGGTGTTCTAGGTAATTACTAGCAATAAGTGGAGCATTGAGTATTAGGTTCACTCAAAATTATATTAATTTTTTGCTTCATTGTACCATAGTCCTTCGATATTGGAAAATGTATTTATAATATTTAACAAGACTGAGCACAGTTTCATTTTCACTTATGTTATAATTGCTAGAACTAATTGGGAGCTGTTGTACCCACTATCAGCCAAGAACAAACGGTCATCATATGGAATCTCACTTGACGTAGACAGTGACGTAAAATTGATGCTGTATGGAACATATCTAAACTGTCCTCTGGCAGGACTTTAAAGTTCCTTATTAATCCCTGTATTTGAAAATGTAAATTCTTTTCCACATTTTGAATGCTGTGCAGTTTTTGTGTATGAAGATTTGAACATCTCGATGTATCATTTATAAGCACAAATTAGATTTTTATTACTCTACCTTCGACTCATGAGAAACCAAGAAGGTCAAAAAAAAAGGTCTGCCTCACGTTCAAGAGGTCCTAAGTTTGAATCTCGGTCAGGGTGAGTTACCTGGATAAGGTTTTTCTCCCGGGCTTTTCCCTTATCGTTACAGATGAATGTCGAGTAGCTCTAAGCTCCATGGACCCTGGACACATTTGAGCATCATTTCACCCATTTCATGCACCGTCCGATATGACTTAACTTTGGAGGACGTAAAATTACACAAAAAAAGGGTCAAAGAGTCTCTTTCCACCTAGGTGCCTTTCAGAAATTTATAAAAATATTACAAGAATATGGTAGAACCCTAAACCCAGTTAACAAGCATTGCTTAAAAAATACATTCAGGTTCAAAACTAAGGTCCAAATTCATGTACAAAAAACTTCTGGTACTAATAAATTGATGCAAAGATGCATTGGGAAGATGAAAACAAACACAAGATTTAAAAACCAAGAAAAATGTCAAATATATACAAAATGAGAACTTAGCGTTTTAGGTCCACAGATCAACAACTTAAGATAAACATAAGCTTTAAAGGCTTCTGAAAAACCAGCAGAACTCTCTATTTGGAAAAAATTATTCATACATAAAATAAACAAAATTTCTTAAACTTTAATGCCTCGTATGTAAAGGATTTCATCAGCCGAAAACATTTACAAGTCATAGAGGGAAAAGCAGGATGGCTTTTGTAGAGAGCAGTCTCCAAAACATGTTCCAGTAAGTTCTGGAATGGAAAGTGAAGCTAACAGTAATAAAACTCTTTATTTGTGAATATAAATATTAAAAAAAAACTTGGATGCATCCCCCACCAAATATGTTGTGTTTGATCCAAAAAATATTTACTATTGCTGATTTTTCTGTCTGCATGTATTTGATAAATTAGAAATGCTTTTTCTTTCAGACATGTTTCTTTTTTGTAAAAAACTGAAGCAATCCAAATATTATAAATCAGCTACAATACTTGGTAACCAACCTCTTCTTCCTTTTGTTTTTCTTTTTTGTTATTTACGTCCTTTAACTTTTTAAGCCATATCAGTCAATGAATGAAATGGACGAAAAGTCGCTCAAATGGGCCCAGGATCCATGGAGCTTAGAGTCAGCCGACATTCGTCTTTTAGGATAAGGAAAAACCCTGGAAAAAACCTTATCCAGGTAACTCACCCTGACCAAGATTCAAACTCAGGAACTCTTGAACGTGAGGCAGACATGCTACCATCTACACTACCGAGGCAGCCAACTTCATTTATCTGTTGTTTTTTTCTTTAAAAAACTTGTGGAATCCTCTGAGGCCGGTTTCATGATTTTTTTCATTACAGCCTCAGCGGTAAACTTTACTTTCTTCATATCTGCTAGGTGACAGTTTGCTATTACACTGCCATCTACTGGGCCAAACAAACTTACTGACCACATCTATTGGGATATTTCAAAATTCATCATAGAATTTTTATTTTTCAAAAATATTTTCTCCCAAACCATTAGTCCATTCATAGGGCCAAATGTAATTTGGAAGCCAAAGTTAAGGAACATTTCAGACATTTTAAATATAAACACATTGATAAGTCAGTGGTGGCAGATTATTTTTGGGCATTTAACCACAAAATAAATGCAGAAGCTAAATTATAACTAGACCCCAAACAAAATGCAGCTGGATGCATGGTTTACCACCACTGAAGTCCTCTAGCTTCCCCCCCCCCCTCCATCGTTATTTTAGATTGCCTCTCCTACATCGTGTGGGCTGCACTGGTTGTCTGTTTAACTCGCTTTCCCCTTCACTGTTACATTCACTCTTTGTATTTATGATTCTATTTGTTGATTAATTGTGAGGTCATGTCCTAGGTAATTATTTTCTGTTATCTTTGAAAATCAAAGCAGCATTAAAATACACACATTTCATGTGGTTTGCCCTCTGTTGCATGCAGGATGGGAGGGGTGGGAGTCACATGATTCTTGGATGGCGCAGAAGGGGAGAAGGCTCTCCTCGCACATGTGCACACCAACTGCAGTTTGTTTGCAGTCTACCTGTACAACAATTGAATGAACCGATAGTTTTAATGGTTCGGGAGAAAATATATACTTTGAAAAATAAAAATTGTATGATGAAATTTGAAATACCACCAATAGATTCAGTCAATAAGTTTGTTTTGCCCTCAGCAGATGGTAGCACGACAGCAAACTGTCACCTAGCACAGAAGTGATCAAAAAGTTAGTCAGTTTATTGGCCTAGGCTGTGATGAAATTATGAAACCAGTCCTGGAGGATTCAACAATCTTTTTTTCTTTTAAACAATAATAAAAAAAAATATAAATAAAAAAAATGTGAAGTTGGTTACCAAATACTAAAATATGAAGCTATTAACTAATGAAGCAAACAAATATAGCTTTCACATCATCAGCTAAAGCCTCAAACAGCCTTGATAAGATAAGTGAAGTTTTATATTACAAATTATATTTGTAGATACGGCTACCAAGTGTTGTAGTTTATATGTTTCCTTTTGCTCTCTCTGCACAAATGAAGTTGCTCCCGTCAGGGAGCCTGAAACACCTACATTGCAGGTAACAGATGCCTCAGGCTAATAAATGGTCCTAGTTATTGCTTGGTGGAGCAAGGTTCTCAAAGTTATAATAGACCACATGAGCATTGAACAAAATTAAAAATAAAAAGATAGACATAAGAGTGAAACACACACCAGCTAAAATAGATATTTAACTTGCCCATTACTGATCACCTTGCATTGCTATAAAATGATGCATCTATGAACAAAGAGTAATCCTCTAGCCAGGATTTGAACTAAGGATCTTTGACCTTCTGCGCCACCATTCCAATTGAGATACTATGGTAACAAGTTCAGCATTACATTAAATTACATTTTTCCAGGTAAACCACAATAGCACAGAAACATGATCATCTGTGATTCAAATCCTGGTTATGGCATTTAAGTTTTCAGTCTGATATTACCTTTCTAATTAGCCTACAAAGAGTAAGTTTGGAAGACCATTAACATTGATGCACCTTTCCTGGTTTGTTTACCTGTTTTAACTACTACAGTCTTAAAAGTAGCATCAAGAAAGCTACCCACGCATAGAGAGAAAAGTCCAAGCTAATCCATATCAAACCATGCATTGTACTTACTTTGACCAAATGAATAGGAAGTGGGAGGGGTGGCATATACTTATATCCATTTTCTGCTCTTTCTCTCTTTTTGTCATCAGGTGTCTTGGCGTTATCACATTCACTGTCACTTTCACATAATTCTATCACAGGTGTATCACCTCTCTTCCTCTTTAGATTCTCACTTAATTTCACTCTGTCTTCTTTCTCTAAGTCTATTACTGTATAACTTTCCCCATTCTGCTGTTCAGAGGAACTCATTGGTTCATCTACTTCTATTATATTTTTGATATGACCATTACTGTTTTCCTTCTGCAATGTTTCCTCTAGTGTTTCTGCATTGGATACTGCAGCCTCAGATTTGTGTGTGGAATTACTCAACGTTGGAGAATTAGCCTTTAATGAACTACATATTTGAGAAGAAGGAGTAAGTGTAAGGCGAAGAACTAAATCCTGAGAATCACAGAATTCATCCTTCACTTCATCTTCTGTTTCCCTGTTCGTGCATTCTTCTATCTTCTCCAGTCTTTCCTTTTGACCTGTCGGAGTACTGGACCACTGCGAACTTGGTTGCTTCATGTAAACCACTTCAATACTTTTTCTGGAACTCTTTGGTTCAAGCACTTCCACTTCTGGACCATCTGATAACATTAATTCTTGCGTTGTCACTTCCTGAGTTTCACTTTCATCAGCATTCAATTTCAGCTTTTTCCTTACAGAAGTGGGTTCCTTCTGAGGTTCATCCTCAAAAGTAAGTTTACATTGTAGTTTTGGTGACACTTCCTCTGCTGGTCTCTTTCTATTTGCTTTAGGACTGTTGTGGACCTCTTTAGCTTCAAGTACACTTTCCGTTACTGTTACTGCAGTTTTGGAAAGTTTTAGAATACTGCCAGATTTTTGTATTATGTGTCCTGGCTTGGGTTCTGGTACTGCAGCAGGAACAACATCATCTTCATCTTCCATCTTCTTCTCTTCTTTAGTGCCACAGACATCCATTTTTGGTTCTTTTCTTGGAGGCACACTGGATTCAGGAGCATCGGAAGAATCTGAAGTCTCAAGTTTTCCCTTAATAGAGGTGGACATTTTATCTTCATTGTCTTGCGATTCAGCTTCCAATGTTGTGCTTGACTTCATTACTCTGCAAATAAACGAACATACTTAATACATCACAATTCATATTAATTAAAAAAAAATCATTGTAACCTAAAGCAATTAGCATTTACAAATTTTGAATATCTTCAGTAACATTTCTTGCCAACCACAATTTCAAATTCATGTCTGTATGACGTAAAAAATGAAGCTAGCTACAGTGAAGCAATGGATATTACACAAATATAAATATTTGTAACAAAAAGATTCACTTATCTTTAGAAAATGGTATTAATTCTTCTTTCTAATGGAGATCGATTTCACAAACAATTTGTTTTCAACATCAGTCAACTTCGTAGTCAAGGAATTCCAGTTACTATGTTTTGCTTATGTTTTTTTAGTATTAAAAGAAGATTGAAAAATTTAAATATAAAAAAAATATTAATGATCTTTCTACCCTTAAAAAAATAAAGGATGATTATAATTTTAAAAAATTTACTTAGCATCCTTGGGTTAATAAACATTTTCAAATTTTTTTTAAAGAAGTTGGTATAACTTTAGTTTCTCAAAATAAATATAGTATTAAAAATTTACTACATTTTTCTCAAAAAGATAAAATTCCTAATAATAAAACATCTGGTATTTATCAATTTAAATGTTTAGATTGTGATCAGGTTTATACTGGAAAGATGAAACGTAATATGGGAACAAAAACAAAAGAATATTTTCATAACATTAAGTATAAACAAACTGATAAATCGGCCATAGCAGGTCATTTTTGGTTATTTAACCATGAAATAAATCCTGAAGTTAAATTATTAAAACTATTAAATGGTCTGATAGGGTTAATGGTTTGCGAAAAGTTAGGCCGCGCTATGGCTCAGTGGTTAGACTGCTTGGCTCTGACTACGAAGTTGACTGATGATGAAAACAATTTGTTTCGAAATCGATCTCCATTAGAAAGAAGAGTTAGCACCATTTTCTGATGATAAGTGAAGCCTTTTGTTACAAATATTTGTGTAATATTCATGTCTTTAATTGCAAAAACTATTTGTAGTTGGTTTATTGATACACGTCACTTACTTTTTTATATTGATGAGAGACTAGTTTCAAAGGCAATCACCTCCATTTTCAATCTCTTTCCAACTGGCATTGGAAAGTGATTGAAAATGGAGCTCTCTCTCTCTCTCTCTCTCTCTCTCTCTCTCTCTCTCTCTCTCTCTCTCTCTCTCTCTCTCTCTCTCTCTCTCACCCAGCTGAGCCAGTCACAGAACACCGGTTTCCCATTGGACAGTCCATTTAGCCCCATCTCTCTGCCCAGAGATATATATACCTTCCGGTAAGGTGAAACTTATCACTTTGTAAGGTCATAAAGCAAGCATGGCCAAAATCTGACCCTATTTTGTAAACATTGCACACTTGGTAACCCAAGAAGCTCTAATTAACAGCTTTTCTCCTATAAGTCACTTTTATTGGGAAGGAGACAATCATTTCCATTCAAAAACCTAAAAATGTGGGAGAAATAAAGAAAATATTCACGAGACATAATTCTTCTTATATAATCACTTGGGACACCACCGCACATGTCATTGCCAGCCCTTATCAGTACACACTGAACCGTTCTATTCAATATGTTTCCTCACATTGTGACTCCCAATGTCACAGCCCTAGCATAAAAATGTTGTTACTTTAATTAATAACAAATATTGGACATATCCAACTGTAATTAATGCAAAGATAAAAAACCTGATTCATTTTCATATACTGCACAGATGACTATCAAAATAGACTGACTATATACACAGCACAATATGTACTTCACAAATATTTAATACTATTAAGAGCTAATTCAAACAAACATATTTTAACAAATGCTAAATTTTTTCTTTAACACATTTTTCATTATTTTTTATAGTTTTCCAATAATAAATTCAGTAAAAACTAAGAGACCTGACATTACTTATAGAAAATTCAAGATACACATTTTGTTTTAAGCCAGGGCTGTCAGTACTATTACATAATGTACTTATCAAAATTGGCTCTTCTTTCTAATATGCTTCTAATATTTTTTTCTAATTCCTTCACACTTTTTGATGTTTTTATATACAACCATGATTTTTAATATAACCTTTACTTTTTAGTGCAATTTCGTGTTAGAGGGCATTCTTTTAATGTTATTGTTTATTTACTTACTGCGTAATGTAGCCATATTGAAGAGTTCAGTGCAGCCAAACTATGCTTGTTTCTCCACTGAATGCAATTTTGCCAACAGTCTTACTTGTCCCAAAATTACTATCTAGCAGACTGACACAAAGTAGTACCTAAATTGCATCACATAGCTAACTAAACACTAACATGGTTTGAGCACGCCAAGTTATCGCAATGTCAAATTTTATTACTCATGCACTGCTTTGCACATAAGGAATACCACAACACGACGATAATGGAGTGCTCCATAGGAAATACATGTATGAGTTTGCAGATTGTATCGGATTGATATAAAAATTATTTGTGGTTGGTTTATCGGATTGTATCGGATTGGTTTGGCTACTGCCACAAAGTGTGCATGATGACAAATGACACCAAGTATACTGCAAGGGGGAAAATTGACGGTCCTAGTCACGTCGTTCAAATCGACAAATGCAAAACAGGACAATGCAAGTTTCATAGTGTATTTCCTATGGAGCACTCCATTATAGTCATGTCTTAGGGTTGTTTGTGTGCTAAGCAGTGCATGAGTAACAAATTATGACCGGACCATAACTTAGCCTGCTCAAACCATGTTTCTTTGCACATGGACTGCGTCACCTATGTCTGGGGCATTTTTGCAGAGGTTGGCTACAAGTTTTACATATCTTTCTCATGTTGGCTGCAATGCAAGAACCGGCTAGTCGTCTGCTTGTGCATGCATATACGTGCACATTTAGTCTCAGAAAATATCCTCGCATCGCACAAAAAAGTTTCAAAGTAATGAGATTATGGAAGAAATACAGTTTATATTAATTTATAATAATACTGCAGTTTTGGTATTCATTGTTCAATTTGTCAAATAATAAAAATTAGTTATTTTTTAGATTTCACTCAGATTATCTCTATTCATGTGACATAACATTTTTAAACTGTGCTGCTAGAGTGTGTCAGGCTTCTGGTATTATCAGATCATATGCCTGTAGTCCCTGGGTACCAAGTCATTGTATAAAAGTCTGTAACTTACTAAATTGATAGTGATAAAGGCTGGTTCACAGCAACCAGAATGTAAACTAGAACAATAAATTAAAATAAGTGCTCCTTTAGAATTTCTTTATAATACACAATACTTGAAACACATTTTGGGAGTACATTGCTTTCATCAGCAGCTAATGTATTAGTGCTTGGTTGTCCTTCACCTGACTGCCGTGTCTGTCTAGGTGGCATTTAGTGTGTGTTTGAAGTACATACTGAGGTTGTCTTCTATGATGTCACTCATATCTGGTCAGATTCACAGGGCCCACCTCAGTAGCGTAGATGGTAGCATGTCTGCCTCACGCTCAAGAGGTCCCAAGTTTGAATCTTGGTCAGGGTGGGTTACCTGGATAAGGTTTTCTCCAGGGTTTTCCCTTATCCTGAAAGACTCTAAGGTCCATGGACCCCGGATGCATTCAGCAATATTTCACCCATTTCATGCATCGTCCGATATGACTAAATGTTGGAGGATGTAAATTCCAAAAAAAAAAAGTATAAAGACCGTAGTACCAGAGAGAATTTACATTTTGACTGCCATGAATTTTGACATCCCAGCAGAAGACACCCTTAGCAAGCACATCACTCACTAGATGCCACCACAGATAGAACAGGCAACCGATTGGGGTGGCTCAAGCAGTTTCGTCTGTGGCCCACATTTGGGAGACCCTGGTTCAATTCCCATGGTTGGCCTACCTGATCCACAGTTTTTCTGAGGGTTTTCCCCAAATTTCTTGTCCCTCCATTTCATCTCTATTATCATTTCACATCTCTCATCTGGTGATCTCTTTCAGGGTATAAGTGTCAGCAGGTGTCTCAGCGTTGCATGATATGCTCTTGATAAAACTTCTTTCTCCGGTGGCACCATCTCCAGTTTCTGAACCTGGTCTGGTGTGGCTGATTCCAGACCACAGTAGGTTGGGATGCCGGTTGTTCTGAACCCTCCAAGGAGCTTCCAACCGGGAAAGTGTCGGGACCCTGCCCTCTGCACTTCATAGCTCCTTAGGAAGGCTTCCCTCTGTCTCCTCCCACCTCATCCTTCCTCCCGGGGTGCCCCACTTGGGAGCATAGGTACAATAGACCAAGTTTGGACATCAGTCCCAAATTCCCTCCATAGTGTAATGTAGTCCAGTCCAGGACAGGCAGGCACAAGATAACCAAGCAAAACCAACAGGTAGGTCAGCACCTATTGAGAGCAACAGACTCTCAAATTACTTCAGATACCATGCATAGGTAGTGACGAGTGTAAATGAAGTTCATTTCTTGTTTATTTTCATATACAAAATTATCTTGGATATTTTATTAAACCAAACATATGTTTCAGAAAACAAATTATATGTGTGAATGCAACATTAATTGAAACATATCAGAAAGGTGTTTTTTGGTAATCATTTACAAAACTTACAGCAATAACAGATAGATATAACTGTAGTCGAGAAATCTATGCACATGTCAAACTTATGTGCAAATAACTGCTTTTGTATAGATATGTTGCTTCTGAACTGCAGTAGTTGTGCTTTAACATGATGTACACACATGTAGTGTAGAATACCTAACAGTTTTCTTCGATTGCAACACCAAGTTCAACTGTTTTGGACATGTAGTTTGTACAGCAAGAATTGGGAGCCATTGCTTGGCTCTCACCAAGGCAGCCCAGGTTCGATCCCAAGTGACCGCAAAGTGATATTTGTGGTGGACAACATGAAGCTGGGCCAGGTTTTCTCTGATTCCTCCTGTTTACCCCGCCAGCATTCCATCAATTGCTCCATCACCTTTCCTATCATTTCATCTTGCCCTCATCCTGACATGCACTTCTCACAATCTCATAACACGCATCGCACTGATCAACCATTCTGGATTCTCTCTTTCTCTCACTGATCCAGAGATTCTGTTCAACCAGTCGCCTACATGCATAAGAGTAAAGAGGAACAAGAATATCCTGACACCATGTAGTGGTATAAGAGGGCAGTTAAAGAAGAACTAGGAGGCCTAATATTTATCAGTACCTCCAAATTTAATGTAGTTCATGAAATATAAATTGTGCACTTTTAACTAGTGGGGTGATAATTCTGTGCTGAGATTTTGAACTATACTCTCTGCATATGTAACAGAAATTAGGAAAATTCTTACAGTGGCGAGACATTGCAAATTTATAAAAACACTCAAACTTTTATATTAAAATATTTTATAGTAGATTGTTTTAATTTAATTTCTTAATAATGATACACAATAATCACTACACTATCACAATGATGAACTCATAATGTAAGACAAATTATACAGAATAATGTTTTACAAGCCACTAATTTATGCACTTGACAGTGGCAGTCAGGAAATTCTGTATAAGTGAGCATTCCTTAGGGTTTAATAGCCTATAAGAGTAATAAAACCACACGACAGAATAAGAAGGGTGACTAGTTTGAGACACTAGGTCCTACAGCTTGCACCGAAATGCATACTTCAGCTATAGGATGTGGTAGAAATATCTGATTTCCATTAGGTGATGTGAAGAACTTAATATCATTTTTATCTTCTGCAAGTCCAAAAACATTGAAACATTTCGAGTCTGCAAGTAATTCTTTGTTGGATGTTCATATAGCAAATGCAATATGTTCTATGCGTTAATCTGCATTACATCTCTTCCAAACACAGCATCTAATGTGAAACCTTTTACGTGCAGTACTTCAGAACAGAACATTTTCAACAAGTTCATCTGCAATCATCTTACATTCCTAACATGTTTAGGAAATTAAAATTTTACTTTATAGCTTTAACTATTCAATTTTCTGAAAACATTCAGTATGAAGGATATTGTACAATATATAGTATTACAGCAATATAAAGTTTAAAGTTAAACATACAGCTACTTTTGTAACATTAGCAATTAAAATGATTCAAGCAAAACATACATTCAAACAAAAGCATATTTTATTTGCATGCAATGTGATTATGCTAATACTAGCAAATATTCTAGAGGATCAGAAGTGCAATAGATACAGACATTTTGTGAGCAAAGACAATTCTCAAGAGTTGATAATATTTTGGAAGATTCCAGAGTACTGCAATAAATGCAATGCTTAAAGGAATTACAACAGCTCTCAGATTTTCTCACAGAAGAAACTCCATGATATTGTAAACCTGAAAAGTCACTGGGTACAGATTCATTACTTTCATTTATTGTAATTTATACTTACATATATTTTCCTAATAGTTTATTCCACGAATGGTGATCTACGACAGTATTACCACAGTATAGATAGATACAGCAGCAAATTTAGGCATAATTTTGCCAAAACTGTTCATTTGTCAATACAAATTTTAAAAGAAAAAATTCACTAAGCATAGACATGCATAGTCAGACTTCTTTATCCTGGAACCTAAGAACATAAGAAGGACATATATCCAAGATATACCAATTTTATTGTGACTGGACTGGACTATGCTGCGGACGGATTCGGCACAGAGGTTCAACCTATGCTCCCAAGTGGGGCATTTCTGGGAGGAAGGATGAGGCGAGAGGAGACAGTTGGCAGCCACCCTAAGGAGCCATGACAGTAGAGAGGGCAGAGTCCCTACACTTTATCAGTTGGAAACTCCCTGGCAGGCCTGTACAATTAGCATCCTGTCCTACTCCCCGTAGGAGAGGGGATCTGTCCCTTCAGCTGCCGTGATGAGGGTGCTGTGGACCCCTAGCACTTGTGGTACCTCTGACATTACTAGAGGAACCTCGAGCCGAACATGCGAGCCCCTCCCTGAATGGAAGTTGTTCGGGTTGGGTTGGACTCGAGGGGGCAGTGGTTCCCGATACCCGTGGAAATCGGGTACGTCTCCGGGCGGTGTTGAGGGAAGCAATATATTCCGGCGTACTAGCCTGCATAGTTAGTAGAGGGTGTGCTAGATCACCAGGCTGCCCTGCCGAGGTTAATTGTTAGCCCTCCCCTTTGGGGTTGGCGCGTGTAAGTGGCATATCCACTTCGATCCCATTATAAAGTCCACAGGACCAGATGGAGGGGCTTGTTAGTCTCTAGGTGTTGCCCTATGGAAAGCCCCACAGAGGCACTGGGCACCCTTTTGGGACAGCTCCTTATCCCCCTGGTCGTCAGAAGGGGGTGGGTCAGTCTTCACTCTGTGTGAATCGCCCTGGTAGATACCCTCGAGTTTATATTTATATCCCATCCTTCTGTGGTCCAGAAATGGCCCCACTAAACCTGGTTTGAAGACCAGAGCCCAACCCACCGGAAGAGTAAGTCTTTACTAGGAGTATATAATCCTGCTATGCAACGCCAAGACACCTGTCAACGCTACTACTCTGAAACAGAACACCAGATGAGAGATGTGAAATGATAATGGAGATGAAATGAAGAGACAGGAAATTTGAGGGATGTAATAAACCTACCCATTATTCAACTGACGACCTGGGAAAACCCTCGAAAAAACCCATGGGTCAGGTAGGTCAGCCACAGGAATCAATCCCAGACCTTCCAGATGCAGGCCACAGACGAAACCGTCTGAGCCATGCCACTCGGTATTTTATTGGGAGCATCTGATTTTAATAAATCTGCAAGCTATGAGGCGCAAAGAGCTTCAATAGCTGGTAGTGGCCTTCTAAATGAGGCCATTCAAAGGTTCATTAACGTGATCATCATCATAACACTGAGTAAAACTGAATGTAATATATTCATTCTGTAATATTATTTACAATATAATGCAAGGGAGCAAAAGAATTTCATGTTTTGTCATGGCCTGCTTTGCAGCAAAGTCTTAAAAAGGCCTCTGCTACTGTACTCTTTACTGGCAACAGTGCAAGAAGTTATCGAACTGCTTCTGTTAGCTGGCTTATTATCTCAGGTTGCATAAGGTGGGGCCTTACTATTGTACAGACACACACACTGCAGTATCACATTTATATTTGAAAATTTTAAGTGTACAAAAACAGAAACCTCTGTGAAGTCATACCTCCCTTCGTGCTGCGAAGCTGATGCAAACTCTCTGTATGGTGGTGTTGCTGTTTTATCCAAGTCTTCAGCTTGACTCTGACTTGCAAACATATTTTGTTCTGAATCTGATAGTTCTGTAAACAAAATAAATATTGGACCACTTCATGCCAGAAAATGCTAAATTCCTTTCAACTGAAAGTTTTTGTCAACATCTATGACAGAATCACACACAATTTTCTTCATCTGCTGCCCCTTAATGTTGATGACTGGACTTCAGCAAAGTTTGTATTGAAATGGTAAGATACTTAATTTGAGAGGCGCATTTAATCATTTTACAGCAAAATAACCACAAAATATTTTAAGATAGTTAATTTTTATCCTGTTCTATATGTTACGGATTACACATTACAATCAAAATTAAGTACAATTTGTACAATTAAATACAACCTGAAGAAAACTCTGAGCCTCTAACCACAACATATTTTATTGCATTTTGACTGTAACATGTAACCGGTAACATCTGGCAAATGCAACAGGACAGGTTATGCATTTACTTTTAGTTAGCCAAAAGAAAACACAGCAGAAACATTCGGTTGGCATAGTAAAATGGCTGTAATACGATCATTAAGAAAGGAAAGAACACAACACTTTTGTTTCTTGAGTTTATAATGCACTTCAGAATAAGATCAAGTAAGAAAATGTAATGCCTGAAGATGTTTTGACACGTTTTAAGATTACACAAATAAAAATATTTGTTGATTAATGTCCACATATCTTAAGAAGTTGATGTTAATACTTCTTTCTTCTTTTTAAGATTGATTTCACGAACATTTGCTCGCATCGTCAGTTAACACACTTGGACGTCAAGGATACTATGTTTTTTCGTATTACAAAAATCTCAAGATGAAACAAACCTAAAAACTGAATCAATTGCTGGTTTTTAGGTTTTTAGATTTGTTTCGTCTTCAGATTTTGGTAATACGAAAAAACACAGTATCCTTGATGAAGTGTGTTAACTCATGATGCAAGCAAATGTTCTTGAAATTGATCTTAAAAAGAAGAAAGAAGTATTAACATCAACTTCTTAAGATACGTGGACATTAATTAACAAAAAAATTTTATTTGTGTAATATTTATTGATCCATTGTAACTACCTTCATTTTCTGTGTAATCAGTACATTTTAAGATCCTTAAAGACAAAGAAGATAATACATGCATAAGTTTTCTTAAGTGCTCATGTTCCAAGTCCCCATTTGGTAGGTTTCGCCAAACTCCGTAAACAGAGATGACAACTTTGAAACATGAAATGCCTATATACTCTGACATCTAGTGGCTAATAATGCACATGCTGTTTGTTTCTCTGTGTGCAGAGTGCAAGTGTGCCATATTTTGTTTTGAGCAGTTTCAACGTTAATTAACCAACCAGTTTACAACAAACCTAAGAGAAGATGCATGTTATGGATCTCAAAAGAGGCTACACTATTATTACTCTGCCTCCTTATAACTGTGATCTAATTGCAATTTAACTGATATGGGCAAAGTAAAGAACGTTTTCAGGGGATACAACGTTATTAGTGATATGTCAGCCACAAATCTGAAGAAACTTGCCATAGAAGCATTCTCTTCCATAACCGCGACGAACTAGAAAGGATACTGTAAGAAGGTCCAAGAGCTGGAAATGCAATATTGGAGAAATGATGTTGTAACAGAAAATACAACTGATGAGATTATCATCAACACATCAGAGGATAGAGGCAATAAAAGCGATGCATTGGAATTGCAAATCGAATAATCACAAAGCAAATGAGTATTTATAGCTGTCATAATATTGCTTTTCTACTTTTATATACTTCATATAAAGGAACTACATAAATACAGGACCAAGTTCAATTTACGGTTTGTACACATATCTCACGCTTGCAGCGCATATCTTTGCTTATCTTTTTACTTAATTATGTTTTTCTAGGTAGATCACACTGCAGAAACAAGAGTGTTAGCTCTCCCTTCTTTCCTCCTGCCTGCACTACACCGTAAAACAGTGCTCAAGAGAATGTGTGACTATATACTGGTTGCCAAACTAGAATGTGATTGACAGTAAGCACATGGAAAAACGCAGTAAATAAACGGGAGGGGATGTGTATGTCATAACGGTTTTCATAGTAACCATTAGAAGGGCCAGTTATAGTAGAGACGATTCCATGACAATGTTAGATGCTGAACCTTGGTTGCCGATATTCTAACACGTGCTTAGCATGACGTGGGCAAGCAAGTTATGCTAATGCTGCAGTAAACTCAATAGCTGGGTTTTTAATTCTCTTCTGATAACGCTGCGTAAACAGAATGCCTTCACACACACACACATATATATGTTGCTGTTATTTTATATAAGGTTGCAACAGTTAGAGATCCTGTACTGGCAAGTTCCTTTGCATTTTGTGACAATTTCCATTGCATTATGTGTGTATGAGTTCATGTATCTCTGCGCGTGTTGTGATCATTTGCAATTGTGTTTTAATTAATGTTTAATTATGTATAAAAATAATGACAAGTGAAAACCTGAACATGTTCGGGAACCAAATAAAACTATATTTAGTAAAAAGAACAGGCAAGGGAAATACGAGTAATATGCTCCATTAGAGAATACTTAGAAGAAGAGAAATTAAAAGGGGAGACTATTAGCCCATACTCTAAGGTGTTTGAAAGGACTTAATATGCTGTTCATATCAGTAACAACACTGTGGTTCAGCTTGGGAAAGAAAAGTATTTTAAAGAAGAAAGTCAGGCATCGGGTCTAAATTAGAAACCCCCGGAAAATAAGTATGTAAGCGGCATTTTCCCACTTCAATAATCATCATAATGTCACAAGTATGCCTCTTTTATTATGATGATATTTACATTGATGTGTTCTTGCATGTTATACCGTTTGCATGTAGATCCACAACTTCTATTGCCTTTGCATACAGTATTATAAATAATTTAATAATAGTAACAATAATAATAATTAATAAAAATAATAACCATTGCAGTCACAACTGAATCACCTTCGCACACGTAATCCTATCGCGCTCTCTACATGGCAGCAATAAGCAGCATCGTCGCCTCTCTCTCCACACGAAATGTCAATCACTTTTTAGATTGGCGACCAGTATAGTAGACTGCACTTGATGAACGAAATTGTGGTGCTTGTTATGAAGTTAGTAATGAGGATGAAGCTACGGAGTTTGAAGAGATAGCAACATATCAGGACAAGTGGGTGATAGCTAATATAGTGAATATGAGAAGTCTGTAAAAGCTGAAATGCAATAAAATATGTTGTAGTTAGCAGCTCAGAATTTACTTTGGGTTGTGTTTAATTTATAAAATTAACTCTGTTTTGATTTTAATGTGTATTAACATTACATATTTAACTTATGAAACTGAAACGGAGTTTTTATTTATGGATGCTCTTAACTGCTACCTAACTTAAAGGGAAACAATAATGAAACTACATACTTTACTCAAATTATAAGACTTCTAACTTAACACTTTAACTAAATATTGGCATCTATAAATGAGCTGCATAAATAACCTTTATAATGAAAACCATCCAATATGTGGCTCAACACTATTTATGTTTATTATTGTAGTTTTATTTGTGTACTGTATTTATAGAAACATAACCTCTTTACGCAGTTCTTCATATACAAATGAATTCCTATTGATTAGCATAATTCTTGGAATATTTCTCCAAAACTTGATTTATTTTCAGCTTAAATCACTATTAATTTGTGAAACATACAGTCAACCCAGAAAGTATTCATACACCATGTAAATGAAGAAACAATGCGTTGTTGCAACATAATTATTTATGAAACTTAGTAAACCTGTAAAATTATACGGTTTGTGTATATATTTACCTATTCCTATCATAATTTTGCTGGAAGTTTTCTAAAATCGGTAGTTTAATACAGTAATATTGGATGATACCGTAAACTTTGCACTAAAAGTATTTGTAAACCAAAGTTATCTAAATTGAATACTGTGGTTATATTATGAGCTAGCTCTCCCTATGAACAGTCTGCATTTAGCTGTTTCACAGCAAGTGGTCTGCACGCACCAGTCTGACATCGAACACAGTAGGTTGCAGATGTAACGTAAAATGGGCCAAAGAGGGAAGAAACTGCGCCAGAAGAGAGAAGAATTAGACTACACAATGAATTCAAAATATTTTCGGAGATATCACAGATAGCAGGGAGATCATGGTCAACTATTCAATCCATCATTGACAATGTAGGAACCAGAAAATCTGTTCTAAATACACCCAGTAGTGATCGACCTAACGTCCTCAAGTTTAAAGATGAAAGCAGCATTATTTGCTGCATTAAAAAAGATTCACGAATGACTGCTCTTCAGATTGTTGCCGAGTTGAGGAAGAGAGGAATTAATGTTTCAGTGAGCACTGTGGGAGCTGTTTACAATGCAAAAGGTTTCAATGGCAGAGTAGTGTGTAAGAAGTTCTATGTGAGCCCACAGAACAGGAAAAAATACGTAGAGTTCGCTTGTAAGATCTGTCATAAGTGTGTGGACTACTGGGAAAAAGTTGTGTGGACAGATGAGAGCTTGCGCAAGGTATTCGGTGCGGATCACAGTCGCAAAGTATGTAGAACAAAATATGGAGCCGGAGCCAAAAATTCTTGTTTCCACAGTAAAGCACGGCAGAGGACCCATTCTTGTCTGGGGTTGTATAAGCCCATCAGGCGTCGGCAATCTGCAGTTATCGAGCGAATAATGGATCACAGGAAGTACATGGGCATTCTTTAGCAAATGTTGCATGCAAGTGTGGAGTAAATGGGCCGGCAAGAAGACTGGATGTTTATGGAGGGTAATGATCCAAAACATACTGCGCTTAATACATGCATGTGGATATTATACAGTGTTTCAAAACAGCTTCATAACCCTCCCTAATCTCCAAATATTAATCCTATTGAGCAAGTGTGAAGCATCTTTGGAGAATGCGTAAGTAAAAGGGCAATCGCCAACAAAGAAGTATTGAAAAATGTTCTTTTGGAAGTATGGAACCGAATATCAAAGATGGAGGTTAAAAAACCTGTCCATTCCTTACCAAGGAGACTAGAGGCTCAATTAAAGTTAAGGGATACCCAGCGAAGTACTGAATAGCAGCTTTTTTGTTGTACAATGTGTTGTTTTTGTGAGTGTACATATACTTTTTGTGCCCGAAAAATTTCCAAGTTAATTTTATTTTTATTTAAGTGACATCTTGTTTGTACATTGTTGCTATTTTCATATAAAATGTAAATTGTTTTGAGAATACCTTCTTTTGTGTCAGTAAGCTTTCTTTAATTTAGTGGTGTACGAATACTTTCTATTGTGACTGTATATACAAGCCACTATTTAGCTAGACAAATTTTTATACACTTTGTCAAATATAATACATGACTGTTAACATATAAAAACATCAGAATGCAAAGATAAAGTTCATCTTCCAATTTTCACAATACTTCCACTTATATAACACAATACTGAAAAATCTAAGTGCTTGGAATTCTTGCACATGTAGCAACATTTTAATGTCTGTATACATAAGGAAGAAACTTGATTCTCAAGAGAGAGGCAATGATGTGTTATGGGAGGCAACTTATTTCTGTTGAAATTATAATTACCATTAACTTGAAAAATTAAAAACTGTAAATGCATAGCAATCACAACTTCCTCTATCATTTACCACTTGGTTTCATAATTGTGCTACAAATTATTTGTACAACTTCTTTTCTAGTTAATTCTTACTAATCTTGAAGAATATTTGCCAGAAAAGTTTCAATATTTGATAGATGTACACACATAGAGAGGGGTGCAGTTATAGATTTTTAAGGCTGATTTGTAAGTGAGAGATCAGTGATACAAATCCTCAAAAGAAATACAGCATAAAAAATCAACATTTTGATAAAAAAGATAACATTTCAGATAATAAAAAATCTGGCATTTAACTGTTTAGAATGTAATCACATTTACAATGGTAGGACCAAATGTAATTAGGAAACCAGAGTGAAGGAATATTTCAGAAATATTAAATATAAACAGCTAGACAAGTCAGTGGTGACAGATCATTATTAAAAATAATTAAAAGTTAATTATTAGAACAATTGAAGATACTGACAGATTTAATGGCCTGGGAGAAAATGTTTGGTTGGCATAGTAAACGAGGATACCACCTGGCATCGGAACTATGTACCGGCACTCTTTGTGGTCGGTTCTGCGGACAGCATCACATACTTTCATGCCAATCAAGGACTCAATCACTGACAGTCTACACAAAAAACAATCATACATGACAATCACTATAGCACTGTATTAATTTATATGTACACATTATGTTCAATAAATCTTATAAATATTGAATGCAAAAATGTATAAGATCTTAAAGGGAAATATTTTCAAACACAAAATCGTTTAAACTAATCTTTGTTTCACTTTCTAAGATAGCTCCCTATTCTTTGAAAACAGGATATATACACTAAAACCTTAAAACCTGCCTTCAATGGACCCCTGGTCAATCAGAAATCTGTCTCAAAAATGTTTCATGATTCCATGAATTTAGAGGAGGCAAAAGATCTTAAATTCCCTTTGTTAAACAGAAGCTATCTTACATGGAAAACAGAAATCAAAGCATGCATTTTGAGGGAAAATGTAAAGTTCCGGACTGCAAATTTTAGAAAATTTTCAGCACTCAGTGAAAATGTGTTTTTTTGCTCTAAGTATGTGATGTTTCGGTTGAAACATAAACATATTGCTGCTACCTGACCTATCTGGGCCGGAGGAAGGGGGTGGTGAGTGCGCTAATGATGGTACTAATACTGACAAACCTGTCAGTCATTCTTCACTGCATAACAGTACACCTCTAAACTTAAACAAAGGTGGTGGTTTATTTCCTATGGTCACCGTGGCTTCAAAAACAAAAATTGTACCAGATCTTAACATGGGAATGAAAGTGATTTATGCTAGTGAAAGAGGTAAATTGATTGTAAAGCAGATCATGTTCAAGGTAGGCAAAACTCAAGTTTACGAGATTGTAAAGAAAATGGAAATTCTGAAGCAGTGGAAAAATTGTGCCAATGGGAAAATAAAGAAAGAACTTAAGAACTCTGAAAACCAAGATATTAATGAAATAGTGCAGGAGTGTTTCATTAATGTTGGGGCAAACAATCACTGCATATCGGGGCCTATGTTACAGAGATAGCTAAAATGTTAGCTGAAAGAGTGGACAAGACTGAACTCAAAGCATCTAATAGATGGTTGGAGAGTTCCCACAAAAGACATCAGATACATTTTAACAAACTTTGTGGTGAATCGAATGACAGTAACACTGACAATTGCTGATCAGACTGCTAAACTACCTTCAATAATCCAGAGATACAAACCAGAAAACATAACAAACGGCAATGACATGTAATTATTCTTCCGCAGATAACTGAATTAAGTCCTTGTGTTTAAAAGGTAAGAAATGTGTGAGAGAAAATTGTCTAAGGAGAAATCGACAGTTTTCCTATGTGGTCTGATGTCAGATGAAATGGAAAAACACCTTCTCTAAACGGAAATCTGTCTTTAACAAAAATTTTCAAGAGTCCAGTTCAATTCCGATGGACTGGTTTTACTGTATAAAGAAAACAATTACTTTAATTTATTTATTCAAATTACTTTTCTTTTTCTAGCATTTACTTATAAAGTAGAAGTATTGCATTCCATCCACCCAAAGCTTTCAAGATTTTGCTGGGAAGCACATTTTGAGATTCCCAATTTAAAACTCTTGGTTTCAGAAAAAAAAAGGCACATATGTATGGACAGTATAAAAAATCAAAAGTTTGATAAATACTAAATTCAGGTTTTAAGTCTTGAACTTCCAAGAGACGAAGTGCTACTTGCAAAAAATCAAGTGATATGTAAAAATACTTAAACAACATTCAGTTATGTGCTTTTGGAGGAATTTAATAACCGTATTGTCAAAATTAATGAAGTGTTGCAGACTGACGATGCAAATGATTTGTTTATGAAATCAATCTCCATTAATAAGAAAACTTTGACATCATTTTTCTTAAGATAAGTGAAAATTTTGTTACAAATAGTTATATTTGTGTAATATTCATTGCTTAACTGTAGCTAGCTTCATTTTCAATAAACACTGTGTTGTTAAATTCTTGTCTACATTGTATAGCTAAACAGCATTTGAAGTGTCATCTAATCCAAAGATGAGTATAGTGAACATCAGATTTTGAAGATTTTGCATTAGCACACCCACAGGGCAATTGTTTCTAGAAGTAATGAAAGAAATGTTTTGGATATTTTCAGTTTTGGTCCTATTAGCAATGCACAAAGTACTAATAAATATTAGTAACAAACTCTTTTATTGTATTCTTAAATAGACTGTTATGCTGATTGTTTCATTGTTACAGTTATGGCTGCTAGGTGATGGTTTGCTTCTTACTGCATTGTCACCTACTGGAACTAATTACATTGCGCAACATTGCAAATGTTTCGGGCTTAAAAATAGTGAATTTACATGTATTTCCGTCTGCTGAATTAAAAAAAATCACTATACAAATGATAGATTAGCTCTTGTTTTGAAGATAAAGTGACATTTCATTTTTTAGAGTGAAGATTTTAAATTTGGGGGATTTTTTTGGGAGTTGGCACACCTGTCAAATAACAGCACAATCAGAGAGAAATTTTGGAAATTAAGTGATGCAAAAGTTAAGGAAGGCATTTTTGTCGGAACACAAATAAGAGAACTTGTAAAGGATCCTGCATTTGACCAAATTTTTGAGGGGAAAGAAAAGGAAGCTTGGGAAGCCTTCAAGGGTGTTGTTCGTGGATTTTTAGGCAACAAAAGAGATGACAATTTCAAGCATTTAATGTCAGTGCTGCTGCAAAAATGCTGTAAACCTTGGATGCAATATGTCCCTTAAGATCCATTTTCTCCACTCCCACCTAGACTTTTTCATCTCCTACTTGTGGAGCTGTTAGTGATAAACATGGGAAGAGATTCCATTAGGACATTTCTGTGATGGAACAAAGATATCAGGGCGTTGGAATGAAGTAATGCTTGCTGATTACTGTTGGTCTTTGTATAGGGATTCTGCGGAACTCAATCACAAGGGGCAAGCTAAAAGACGAAAGTCAATAGGCGGCCACATGATTCTCTTCACACGCGACTATCTCTGAGGTATTTTTCCAGCAATTTAGAACTCTTAGCATGTAATTACCAGTTAAAACAAATCAAATGCACTTTCATTGTTGTTAGCATGTATGTAATTAAAATGTATCCTTTTCTCTCAATCTGTTAATATGTAATACTTCCACCTTGTGTATATCATAGAAACTAGAGCTAATTAAATTTTTTCATTGCCCTATTTGTTTCTCTCAACCCAAAATTAGTAGGAATTGCCTCATGAAGTGCTCGAAACTTTCAAAAATTATTTTTTTTGGCCCAGTGTTATTTAACAAAATCAACTGTGTATTTCAAAATAAATATTTTTTCACAAATCATCAAATCATGAATCATTTAATTACTTTAGCAATTTAACTTCTGGATTTATTTCATGACTAAATAACCAAAAATGATCTGCCACATCTGATTTATTGATCTGTTTAACTTAAAATTTTTAAAATGTTGAATAAGAAGCAATAATACAGTCAACAAGCTAATGATATAAACTAACTTGCAAAACTAGTCCTACTAAAAAATAAATATAATAATAATAATAATAATAATAATAATAATAATAATAATAATAATAATAATAATAATAATAATAATAATAATAATAATAATAATAATAATAATAATAATAATAATAATAATAATAATAATAATAATAATAATAATAATAATAATAATAATAATAATAATAATAATAATAATAATAATAATAATAATAATAATAATAATAATAATAATAATAATAATAATAATAATAATAATAATAATAATAATAATAATAATAATAATAATAATAATAATAATAATAATAATAATAATAATAATAATAATAATAATAATAATAATAATAATAATAATAATAATAATAATAATAATAATAATAATAATAATAATAATAATAATAATAATAATAATAATAGATAAGTTTGAAGCTCTAATCTTGACAATTTTTAGAATTTAGACACTCACTCTCGGCAGCTTCAGGTGTCGGGGCTCCATGCGAAATATGTTCACAAATACCATGTGTACGGCTTATATGGAAATGGAAATCGAGTCCAGGATCTTTCAAATGACAGTCTTACATTCTACATGGTACACGGGAGTAAACTTATTCAGTGATAAACCATATAATAGAGGACATTTACTATACCACAAACATAGATCTCTTCAAAACATAGTTTTTTTGAAATAATTTCTTGTGTCATCAATTGTTTCTGAGATATGCATTATTGACTTGAAAATACAGATATACAAACACAATTTATTATTTAAATGCTTCTTATTTTATTCTGTGAATCTCAAAATCTATTTCCCATGAAATCAGAATATCAAATTTTTGGATGTGAGTAATATTTTTCTAATTTAGTGAAATTGTAAAGGTAAAGAGAGATTTTAGAGCAAAATATAGCATATACGATTGTAAATCAAAAGAAATACAACACTTCAGCTAAAAAGTATAAATATTTTAATAAAAATGATTATAAGATAAATCATTCAACTACCGGTAAGCAGAGGAAAAACTTAATTTCTGTTAGTCCCACGCTCTTCTTATTCTCAAGATTGTAAAACTGGAATAATTGCAGTCTGAAATTTCAAAAGATATTACAAATAATACAATAAATGTACTTTTCTGTTTTATATTAAATTAAATTTCTTGAAAAACAGTATATTTATGTATCACTAACAAGAGGAGGGCATAGTATGGTATTTTAATTGCAGATCAGCCTGTAAAAACATATTACGAGGGCTCTTCAATAAAGAATGATCATAATTTTTTTATAGTCATAATTTTTTGCACTAAAATTCAATCTTATTATGTTCTGTTTGCTTAATGTGAAACAAACACGCTGTAGTAGTTTCACTGTTGGTACTCATGGTTCCCACCTGTAAGAACCAGGCAAGTTCAGACATGTTCAGTATCGCCAACCGCTGCAATGGAGGTAACACACAAGAAACAATATACGGCTTTGAAATTCTACTTTTGTGTCAACAAATCTTCAATTGAGGCCTATACAATGTTACAGGAGGCCTATGGAGAGTCTGTTCTTCCCTACAGTGCAGCTCAAACGTGGTTTAAAGTGTTTAAAGAGGGGAGAAAATCAATTTCAAATTAAGGTGGACCAGTGCTGCAGTTACTGCTCTTACGGAAGAAAACTTCAACACTGCTGCTGCCATTCTGAGAGAGGATCGACGAATTACCTTAAGATCAGTTTCTGAAATACATAACATTTCATTGGGTGCCACCCACACCTTGGTGACAGAAACATTACACATGAGACGCGTTTGCGCATGATGGGTTCCAAGACTGTTGACTCCCAAACAAAAGGACATTCGCATCCAGGTCTGCATGCAGTTAAAGTTGATGTTAGAGGAAGATCCAGAGTTTCTTTCAAACGTAATAACTGCTGATGAAACTTGGCTACATCATTTTGATCCTGAGAGAAAAAAGCAAAGCTCAGTGTGGAAATCTCCTTCATCATCAACACCCAAAAACACAAAAATGTTTGCTTCTGATGGGAAAGTTATGGTCATCTCATTCTTTGAAATTCATGGCATGGTTTATCAGCATGTTGTACCTGCACACATCAGTAACTGGACAATACTACAGAGATGTCCTGAAAACACTGCAAGTCCATATCAGGTAAAAAAGACCACATTTCCGTGAAGCAGGCCAAATGCTGTACCCATAACAATGCGCAGCCGCATATTGCCGATGTAGTTGCTGAATATCTTGCAAAAATCAACATGAAGTGCATCCCTCACCCTACCTATAGTCCAGATTTAGTCCCATGTGATTTTTTTCTATACCCTAACTTGAAGAAACCCCTTTCATGGGAGGCATTACCCATCAAGAGCAGTGGTGAAGGCTGCAGAGGTGATTTTGCAGGATCTCTTAAAAAATGGTTTCCAGCATGTCTTTGAAAACTGGCAGAAATGCTGGGACAAGTGCATCGCATTCGGGGTAGACTATTTTGAGAAGGACCATCAAAATTATGAGGATGAGTAAAGGTACGTCATCTAAAAAACATTGTGATCATTCTTTTTTGAACAGCCCTCGTAATATCCTAAGATGCACTGAAGAGTTTTCAATAAAAATTGTCTCTCAGCTTTTCAAGCAGTTTATACACACCTGATCTGGACCTCAAGAAGGGAAATGATGGAAGAATCATTAGTTATTCTGCAAAGAGTGAAAAGCATAATAATATGAATGCATTCTTAGTACAAAGTCTGTGAACAGAATAACTCAAAATAGAAAAGTGGATTCAATATCAAACTTAAAGATGCCATACAATATTTTGAAACACAAGAAGTTTCATCATTTTATTTTTTCAAAAATGGATCTTCTTAAGATGGCACTTGTTTATTATATTTATATGACAAATATGACTAGCTTTAGGCCACTGTATTTTCTTTATACCTAAAAAATGTGTAAAAGTGCAATGGAAGTTCGTCTCTTTTATAGAATAATAAGCTTTTGTAAGAATATGGAAATTAATTGTTCTTTCATACTAGTAATGCGTAGTACAAGTTTGGAAAGTTAGAATAAGACTTCAAAGTTAAATGTCATAGCCGGGTTTTAAACAACAAATTTTCCAGTCTCAATCCGGTTGTTTTAATTACTGCGCTAGCATGGCAACATGCCACCATGACATTAAATTGTCCAACATACTCTCATTTTTCCCAGTAAACCACAAGGAGATCTCAAATTTGTGAGATACCATATACTAATGGCAATTTACAATGCTGTAAATGCTCTGAGTCTCAGGCTTCATAATAGGTTGGCATGCAAGTTTGTAGCACTTTTATAAGTTGGTACTCCTATGAAAATGAGTTTATTTCTTGATTATCATTCTTTATATCAAGTTCAACTGTTCTGCAATCGGTTTATATATTGCAGTTTGTCATTTGATGTTAGTGAGTGTAGCTGTGGATGCTAGAAAATGGACGGTCAAGTGGACAAAGTGGAAATTTCTGAAATATTCTTTTCTTTGAATTCAGTAGAGGGGTGACAGCAGCGAAGGCATTCAAAAACATTTGTGTCATGTATGGGGGGCAATGCCATCGGCAAGAGCACTGCAAGAAAATGGTCTTCTCGTTTTGAAATGAGTGACTCTCCTCAGGATGACCTATAGGATTTTATAAACATCATCTAAATGCACTAATCTACGATAATCCATGCCAGTTTGCTCGAGAATTGGCACATGTGATGAACTGTGATCATTCCACCATCGTGAAACATTTGCATTCAATAGGCAAGGTCCAAGAACCGGTGTATGGGTACCATATGCTCTAACCCAAAACCAAAAATATCAACGGGTGGCCATATATGCATCAATGTTTAGTTACCATCAATTGGCTTTTGAACAACATCGAGCATTCCTATACAGTGTCATTACTGGTGATGAGAAATTGTGGAATGGTTGAGCCCCACAAAAACCTACAAAGATCAGCACGAGAAGAACATGCCGGAAATGGTCCACCTTATTCACTTAACTATTATGTGTTTCAAATGGAAAGGTGTTTGTCCTTGAGCGCTAATAGGTGAGCAATCAAATGGAGTCCTGTGGTGTTGTCGTATTGAATTCCCGCTAAGTTGTGTGTGACGAGCAGCAAACTAATCAATCTCAAATAAATACTATTCTCGCCAAGACAAAAATTCAGAGTTTGCAAAAACTGCTCCATGAGGCAGGAGAGAGTAATGTATTTAACATAACCGTAAAACCCCATATTTTTAGCTCAAATAGTTTTCCTAATACAAATAAAGTAGACACCATTATATTATAACAATGCATTGCAACGTAAACACTGCATTGAACACCATTATTGGTTGGCATGTATGCGCGAATGTATGTTTGAAATTTCTCAGAACTGAAACGTAAACATTTGACAAGATGTGATAAAAGAAATATGTACTTTGAATAAGCCAAGGTGTTTGTTAAATTCGATGAGAGGAAACAATACAGTTCTTGCTAGTCTAGCAGAACGTGTCTGGTCACATTATATCTTTGTTTATGAATGGTTCGTAATCTCTATTTACTCAAGAGGGTTATAAGTATCACTATTCAGTTACTCTTCCATGAAAAATGGCATCAGCTGGATCAGTGAGCCGTAATCCACCTAACTCTCTTACTACTGCTAGAGCAATTCAATAGTTAATGTGGGCTGAAATTATGTTGCAAACAGAAATAATATTTTTAAACTGACTGACATTAAATTACTTATTCACAAAGAAATTGATAAGGAACACAACAAGACCGATAAAACTGCGTAAGACATCAGATAAACTACAAGAAGACTTTTGGAAAGAAACAGCACGTAACGAGATTTTGGAACCTATCCTTATAAATTTGCAGTACTCAGACGCTGAAGATAATGACAGTGATGCATTATCTCTTAACGTAAGTAACTTTCACAGCTATACGAATGCACCACTGGCATTTTCGTTGGATTAGAAAAATAAGCTGATTGGCTACAGGTGAGAACTCTTCCCATTTGAAACATATATCCATTTAGTCGTGTACACAGCTACACTCACTATCATTAAATTACAAACTGCAATATGTAATCCAACTGCACAACAGTTAAACTTGACATAAAAAGTAACAATTGATAAATCCATTGTAACAGGAGTATCAACCCATGAATCAAAAGTGCTATGACCTTATACACCAACCTAATAGTATAACCAATAGGTAGAATGAATGAAAATTAATTGCTGTTTCACACTTAAGCCACAAGGACAAGGTTGTACATTCAGAATCATACTAAATATAGCCATTCTTTTGTACTAATTCTCTGTAAAAGAATGAGTAGGGAAAGTTGCGTTCATGCAACAGTTGTTTAGGATTTAAGGAACCAAGCAATTTTGATTTTGAATTTCTGCTTTAAGCACATTACTTCTTCTGTACCAAGTTGAAATATAGATTATAAAAATTATAAATTAACCACAGACACTGATATTCAAACTTAACATGTTACCATGTTAAACATTAACTGCTGGCTAACCAATGAAAAATTCTTATACATGTGCAAACTGCAGGAATACCTGGGGCATAAGCAAGCTACTTTTTCTTGAATACAATGGGATAATGCACCTTAGGACATTTATATGCATTCACTTCAAGGTATGTTGCTGCCAAACAAAGACTATTCTCCAACTGAAATTCCTAGACTGTGCCTTCCCCTTGTAAGATTACATTGTAAGTCACTGCCAATGAAAGAATGGCAGTTAAAATGAATATACCTTCAAGATCCCCCACACACATGGTCGTAGCCTGGCTGAAATGTTTTCCTGAAACAAAGCGAGTACCAATTATCTTTCCAAACTGTCTGCTTATTATAAATATAGCATTCATTACTAGCATCAAGTTTAAGAAAAATTCTATTTACATCCTTCCATTGGTTTGCAATAAATGCATATCATGAGTTTTCAGATTCTCTGAAGTACAAAGAATGATAGTGAACAGTTTAATGCTATAAATGTTGAATAGCTCAGTATGAGTTATTTATGAATGATTAAAGTTAAGCTGAGATTAAAAAATATAGGATGAGACAAAGGTCTACTGGTTCAAAAATTATGTGCTCCTGACCAAGTAAACATAAGAATTAGCAGTAATTTTAGTTAATTGATGGAAACTAATCATTTCTTCACACTAGCCATAAATAGGCCAAGGCTTTTGATAGTCAACATGCAAAATTCAATGCCATGGCCAGGACCCAAACCATGGATCTCCAGTCTCCGTCCAGTTCGCTCCAACCCAAGAGCCACCATGGCCAACCCGCTGTCATGACATTAAATCTCCATTTGACTCGTATACCTCCCTGGTAAACCACTAGGGGCTCTCGTATTACGCTGGTAAGTTGCCACAAAAACAGTGTATATCGAATAAGTCGCATAAGAGCAGAAGATGCAAACGATGATTTGTGAAACATGTACTCAAAATAGGTACGAAAGTGAAGCAGATGTGTAATAAATATGACTCATATAAAAATTAATTATTATTTCGCTTCTCTGTGGTGTTCCAATACAGTTAAATCTCGATTTATTCCAGGTGTTGCTCCCTTCAGATTGTTTTGCTATGATTTAGGATGCTAGCTGCTGTTGAGTTTCAAAGCTTCTTCTTTCTTATTGAAATTATGGGGATGTTTATAAATTTCAATAACTTTGCGTTGTAGCCGTGCATGGTAGTGTTTCATGCATGACAGAATACCTGTGTCCTAGAATTTAATTATGTGTTCATCACTGGCATGTTGGACATGTGTGGACTTTTTTTTTCTAAGTCAATTGATGGAAATTAATCATTTCCTCACACTAGCCGTATATAGACTTTGATAGTCAACACAAAAAATTCAATGCCATGGTCGGAATTTGAACCACGGATCTCCTGGTTTCCATCCTGTCACGCTAACCCATTGAGTTACCATGGCCAACTTGCCATCACGACTTTAAGTTCTCCGTTTGACTTGTATATTTCCCCGGTAATTAACTAAAATAATAAGAGTTAAATGTGAAGCCTGGGATTCAAGTACTTATGGTAGTAAGTCGCCACAGATGGTGTATCTCGAATGCAAGAGTCCCTAGTGGTCTACCGGGGAAATATACGAGTCAAATGGAGAATTTAATGTCGTGATGGCAAGTTGATCATTGTAGGTCAATGGGTTAGAGTGACTGGATGGAAACCAGGAGATCAGTGGTTCCAAATCCTGGCCATGGCATAGAATTTTTCATGTTGACTCTATGTTCCCGTAGGGGAGGGGATCCGTCCCCTTCAGCTTCCAAAGTGCGGGCGCTGCAGACCCTTAGCACTCGTGGTACCTCTGACGTTACTAGAGGAACCTCGGGCCGAACATGCCGAGCCCCTCCCGTAGGGGAGTTGTTCGGATTGGGTTGGACTCGAGGGGGCATTGTGTACCAGACACCCACGTGTAAATGGGTACTTCCGGCCAGGCTACGGCCGCCCGGAGGGGGTAGAGCGTTGCCTGAATAGTCCCGGGTACTAGCCTGCAGAGCTAGTAGAAGGTGTGCTAGATCACCATTTGGCCCCACCGAGGTTATCGGTAGTCTTCCCTGCGGGGTTGACGCGCGTACGTGGCGTATCCACTTCCATCCCATCTTGATTTGCTCAGTGGGGGGGGGGGGGGGATTTATAGACTCAAGGTATTGTCCTATGGAAAGAGCCCCAGAGTTCGCTCTCAGGTGGAAGGAGTCCCGGGTCCTGGGTCCTACGGGTCCAAGACTAATGGGAGTAGAGACTCTGTAGTAAACTGTTGACTCTATGTGTGGACTTATCTGTTTGGCCCAGGCAGCAGATTCTTTTGTGTTGGACAAGTCTGGTGTTGATGCTGCACTGTGTAGTTCCAACGAAAACTAAACCACAGGAATAGGAAATATGGCATGCACAGGCTGATGCCAGGTCTTTAGTAGAGTGTAGTAGATTGTTAAGATGTTTGGTAGGCTTGATGACAGTCTTAATCATACCCAACACATATTACAGCAACACAGTGTCAAGACTGTTTTCAAGCCCACCATATAACTTAATCTATACTCTCTGCTAATGATCCTCAGGAGTCTTTGGCATCAGCCACTGTATACTGTATTCCCAGCCACTGCAGTTTGGTTTACACTGAAACTGCACAGCATAGCACCAACAACAAACTCTCCAAAAACAAAAGAATTGGACCAAACAGTTAAGTCTGCAGTTGCCCAACATGACATTGAAGCTGAGGGCAAACACATAAATAAGTTCCAGGACATGAGCATTCTGCCATCCATGACACATTACCATGCAGGACTACAACATGAAGTTATTGAAATTTATGAACATCCCTATAATTTCAATTAGAAAGAAGCAGCTTTGAAACTCACCAGCAACTAGAATCCTGTCATTGATCACAAGATGTGACACAAAAAGGAAAGAAATCAACACAAAACAATCAGAAGGAAGCAACACCTGAAATAAAGCCCACCCCCGCCCTCCTGACGTCTGTCATCCAGTCCAATCAGCAGGGGTCACTTGGGGTATAAATACAGCAGCTCAGTCAATATTTCAGATACTACACAAACTGCTCAGAGAAGACTAACATTACACCACCTAAGATGTCTGCCATAGTTGTGATTACACCACCAAAGATGTCTGCCACATTTGTGGACAAAGCATCTGGAAATTTTAACTCCAACACACCACAGCACAACAGCCCAGAAATAACTTCCAGTTTTACTTTCATTATTACCAATCCTGTTTGGACTTCTCCATCTGACATATAGTAACAAATCTATACTTTATCTACTACTACAAAGTATCAGAGAAACTGGAGTTGCATTCAAAGGAGTCTAAACATACTTGAGAAGTGTTCATTAAAACTGTTTATGATTCATTGTTAGATGCAGCATCCACTGAGCCAAGAGCACACACCTTGTGTAAAATGTAATGGATACATTCACTAGTCTTTGTAAATCACGTAACCTGCATAAATTCAATCGGTGATCATAGAAAATAGCATTGTTAATTTTTGTCACAATCTCAACTGTTGTAATAGAGATGTCCAAAATGTTGTTCAGCATTCTTAAATTCAGCAGAATACTTTTTAACAATTGAAAACAAGGGAAAGGGTCCTTAATTTTAAATCCAATTCATTGTCTAATTTTGCTGGAGTTAAACCTTTCAATTCCCAACACTTTATCCCAGCTTCAATTCGCTGTTAACATGTGCATGTTTATGTTTATATGTATGTTTCATACAATCATCACAAACAAGTGACAGTGTATTTTTTTTAATGTACCACCCATGGCCACAACAAAGCTCCAAAAAATATTCAAGGAAGATAACATAGCACTGGCAGCACCGAAAAACAATTACATTAAAAACCTACTTAACAGCAACAATACATATAGTATAAAACCAGAAGATCAGGCATTTACAAGATAAAGTGTACAGAATGTGAAAGAAATGTATATAGGGAGGACAAAAAGAAACATAGGCACTGGGAAGAAAGAATATTTCAGGCGCCTAAGATAAGTCCGCAATAGCAGCTCATTTCTGGTCTGAAAATCATGAGATTCAAGATAGCACCAAATTACTAAAACATGTACAAAAACATAGGGAGCTCGTCATCTGGGAGAAAATATACATAGAAAAGCATAAAATCCAACTAATGAACTTCAAAATCCCGCAGGAAGACAACCCCACATTTAAATTCATCAAAAAATCAACATATAGCAGCAGCAACTTCAGAACTACCCACACCACTGCATCAAGCTTTAGTGGCAATAGAGCTGATGATGCAAACAATAGTTTGCAAACATGTCCTCAATATAGGTACGTAAGTGAAGCTGATGTGTAAAAAATATGATTCATTTATTATTTAATATATGTTTCACTTCACTGTGGTGTTCCAATACAGTAAAATTTCAATATAAGTGAGTGTGTCTGGAACTTTACAAAATGCCATAATTTGGCTATCTTAACAATTATTAATTGAGACAGAAAATTTTAGAATGTTTCTTATATTATGACTGATATTTCAACATATTAAGCAGATTATTTTTTATCTTGTTCATTTATTATTTTTTTTTAATTTAATGTCCTTCAAAATAGGTCAAATTGAATGCTTACTTGACATTCATGTTTTGGGATAAGAATGACTTCTTCATGAAGAAAGTGACAAGGTAACACAAGACTGGAAAAACTGTGCGAGACACACAGAAAAACAAGATGACTTATGGAAAGAAATAACATGTGACAAGATTTTGGAGCCTATCATCATAAATTTGCAAGACTGAGATGATGAAGACTGTGACAATGAACAATTGTCTCTTGACTTAAGTGACATTCACAGTGATATGGTTGAGCCACTGGTAGTTCTCGTGGATTACAAAAACAGGTAATTCATTAACTATGAGGTACATCCAGAAACTAAGTTCTGTTGGGTAATAAAATTAAATTGTGTACAAATACTAGACAAATTATTTATGGCACACAAAATTCTACAGCTCTTAAACTACTTTTCCACATAACTGCTGAAATTTTGCAGGCATTTGTCATAGCGAGGCACAAGTTTTGGTATAACTTCTTCATAGAAGTTTGCCACCTGCGTCATCAACCAGTTAGAAACCTTTTCTTTCAGCTCTTCATCATTGTTGAAGTGTTGACCACCAAAGAAACATTTGAGATGCAAGGAAAGATTTGATACAAAAACAGATGAAAATCACTACGAGCAAGGTCAGGGGGGGTGGTCAAACACATCCCAGCCAAATCCCTGTAGGATGTTTTTCGTTGCATTTGCAGTGTATAGTCGTGCGTTGTTGTGAAGAAACACAACACCTTTTGACATTGCAAATTTGCCAATAAATTTCAATTGCTTTCACTTTCATAGCATTCAGAAAACGAATCACAGATCTAATTTCACGAGCGGCGGGATTTTCAATCAATACTGACATTGTAAACAAGCACAACAAAGCATAAATGGCTGACAGTGATCTCACAATGGCACACGTTTATTCTCCTTGAAACAGAGTGTCTACCGCAGATGTGCAGAACTGCGATTGCAGCGCTGCAGCGGAGATAAATTGAAACAGAAATTACTTTCTGGACGCCCTTTGTATAATTATAATTATATCATGTAAAACATGTGCATATGTGAATATCTATGTGATTTCAACAAATACATTATTATAAAAGTTTGGAAAATTGGGCCCCTTATGTTTAGCGCCAAGGAGACCCACAGGATCTAGGATAGTGTGGGAGAGAGAGGATAATAGGACAAGAGTAGGGGTAACAAGGTGGCAATGCTGAGCGCACTAACCATCTGATTCACTGTGGCCCAGAACTCTAACCATTTGAAAAACATTAGAGCCAGGTGCTGTTAAGAACACAGTTTAAACTCAAAATCCATACTGCTATTTATCAAATTAACTTTATCGATATGTGAGAGACATGTATTGAAGTTTATCACAGCCTTCTTTTTGATCACAGCAAAGTTTTCCAATTATATGGAAGATAAATATAAGCCCACCATTTCTCAAAAGAAATTGTAGAAACTTAAAACAAGAGGTCATGCATTGCCTAAACACTACACTTCATGGTAAGGAGTGGATTTACAGTATAAATGGTGACATCATTAACACCATGCATAAATAGCATGCTAGACTTTAGAACATGAGCTTCCTGAAACCAATAGTATGATAGGAAAAATGATAAAACTTCCCAAACAAGGAACCACCTTTTATTAAATATGAATTGCTGTCGTTTTACAAGTATCAATTCTTTAGTATGTTATATAATCTCTTTTTTATTCATTATTCTATCTATCCTTTGGAAATGGAATGATACAATTATATTATTCTTGATTTATTTAGACTCTTCTTCCATTTCAGGAATAAATATCCCAGCAAAATGGGTTTTATTAATTGCAGTCATATCAAAATAGCCTGTCCTCTGTACAACAGGGCTGATGTTTTGATACATCAAAAGGGACGTAGTTAGCAGCAATTTTTCTCAGAACCAGCTTTTATAAGCTTTCATCTCAAATATGACTTTGTGATGTTGGAAAACAGTCTTTACTTTAACAAAAACTTACAACTTCTTAGGCTATGATGATTTATTTATAAAGCAAAAGACAGAAGCTACGCTTAAAACAAAAACATAACAATAACCACAAAAAGGTTGAATTGCAGTTGATATAAAGCTCCAATGAGGAATATTACATATTTTCCACAACTTATCTTCAAACCTAAACAATCTCCAGCTAATCATTAGTTAAATACTATTTAAGCAAAGGGAATATATGGTTTACTGGGGAAATATACAAGTCAAATGGAGAATTTAATTGCGTGATGGCAAGTTGGCCACGGTAGCACAGTGAGTTAGAGCGACTGGACGGAAACCAGGAGATCCGTGGTTCAAATCCCAGCCATGACATTGAATTTTTCATGTTGACTCTAACAAAATATATTTAAATGCAAAAATTGACTTGCTAACCAGTAAACTCTTGTGCAGAAGGTGAAGTTTGAATAATAAACACGTCTATGTTTGAATATAAATGTCAAAATAACTATTGTTGCTCCATATAAAATAAAAATCTATGAGGTTTTCCTCAAACTAATTATGTCACAATCTACCATATCTTTTTTTGGGGGGGTGGGGGTATAAAATTTGCCTGGTTACTTTAAGTAGTATAAACTTACCATTAGTGCCCGACACCTCTAATTCAGACACTTGTGTCATGTATAGTTCCGGTGTAGCTGAACTGTAAATGTAAAAGCATATTATGTTTGAAAAGTACGCAACACAAAAGTTTTGCAAAACAGTAAAATACAAAATTTTTAATTAATAAATCTATGTCTAAGTTGCTGATAAAACTTGCATTTAAGTTTTGAATTCTGCAGATCTAACACTACATACATTCTGGATCCAATTATTAAACACTATACATGAGCGTTAACTAAGGTTATATTCAGTGCTAATCTAACAAATATGTAATTTATTTATATACCATATATAACTTAAAAATACGTATTCCAATTGGAAATCATTAATTGGTAGCTCTGAAAAAAATACAAAACCTCTGTATCTTTCATATATTTTAATTACAGATTTTGGAATGTTCAGGACAATTACATGCACCACAGAAAAAGGAAACAAAAAGCAGAAAACGGTGCACACACATACTACCACTTCTAGAAAACCGTGCATACAGATACTACCACTTCTAAGAAGCATTCAAAGCATTGTACTAAAGCTGATATATGAAACCTACCGTCTTTTAAACCAATGAATGGATGCAGCACAAGCTGCTGAAATATAATAAAGAGGTAAGCTGTCAGTCAGCACCTCTTAATATAGTTTAATAATAGCACTCATATACAATGAGATCTCCTAGTGGTTCAAAGGGAAAAATACAAGCTGGTTGGAGAATTTGTCATGCTGGTATGTTGCCATGGTAGCTCAATGGTTTTGAGTAACCAGACAGAGACCCAGAGATCCGTGGTTCAAATCCCGAGCAACAGCATTGAATTTTTCAGTGTGACTCTACCTATTAGCATTTGAGTTTGCTCTATGCATTCATAAAAGTGAAAATAAGCATAACTTAGCACTATGCCAACAGCTTTGGTGACACAGTGAGTTTAGTACAACTATGGGTTGTCATTTCACAATATGTTTACAAATTTCAAATCTATAAAGTTATTCTGAGCAATCATAGCCAAACAAAACTATCTTTATACAACACAGCAACAATGCAGGTCAATGAGAATTACTATAAGTGGGTAACTGGTTAGTTGAAAAACAAGGATAGTACATCTGTTATGCAAAAGGCATTGCAGTGAAACACAAAGTATGTGTGTTCAAAAGGAAACCAAACTTTTGAAATGGCATGCCAAACAGCAGAGAGGGTGCGCTGTGCCTACTGAGCATACCCAGTGGCAGGTTTAGACAACAAAACGCTGTTTGCCGCATTCTGCATAGAATCAGCAAGCGAACCACAGCTGCAGAAGTAAGCACCTGTACAGCCTGCTCATCAGATTAGTGACACAGGAACAATGAAGCAGCTTGAAGAACGTGTGTGAAATTTTGCTATAAACTTGGCAAAACTTTCACAAAAACATTACAAATGCTTAGCCAAGCTTATAGAGAGGACTGTATGAGTCACACGCAATGCTGTGAGTTCAAACGTTTTCAACAGGGTAGATTGTGGGTCTGTGACTATTGAAGTCTGGATGTCTTTCCACATCAACTGATAATGGCCATATGGATAAAGTTTGTGCTGTGATTTGCAGAAATCGTCGTTTAACTGTTCAGGAAGTTGTTGACAAGATGGGCATCAGCATAGGATCATGCCATCAAATTTTGAGTGAAAAACTGGAGATGTGTCGTATCAGTATAAAATTCGTACCACGTTTGTTGGTTTAAGTTCAGAGACAGACCAGTGTTGAAATGTGTGAGGAACTGCTCGCCGGTGCTAATGACAATGAAAATTTTCTTCAGAACACCATAACAGGCGATGAGACATGGGTGTACAGCTATGATGCTGAAACAAATTCACAGTGGGGAGGAGGGGGGGACAAAGGTTACCTGCTCCAAAAAAGCATGCATGAGTAACTCAAAGATCAAGATGATGTTGGTTGTGTTTTCTGACTACCAAGGCATTATCCATCATGAATTTCTGCCACGTTGTAAGATGATAAATAAGGAAGTCTATCAGGAAATCCTACTGCACATAAGGGATACTATGCACAGGAAGAGGCTTGAGTTGGATGTTACATCATAACAATGCACCAACTCATGCATCACTCCTTGTCTACAGCTATTTAGCAGAACACCACATTCACATTGTGCCCCACCTACTGTATTCTCGGACCTAACCCCTGCAGACTTCTTTGTTTCCCAAACTGAAAAATACATTGAAGAACGCTGTTTCCAAACCATAGAGGAGATTCAGGACAATTTAAAATAAGCAATAAAGCCGATAAAGAAAAGGTTGGTTTCTTTTTGAACACACCTCATATTATCAAAAGCAAATTAAAATGTAGCTCCTACCTTGCTCTAATGCAGTATGTATCATCTGAACCACATTCTTCAACATCCTTTGTTGAATCTCCATTTTTTCGCTTCTCTGCTGATACGCTTTTAATTTCAACCACATCTGATGTCTTGTCTTCATTATCCTCATCATCATCAATATGTATAACAATCTCTTCGTCTTCCTCCTCCTGTAGAATCTCATCCTTAGATCCTTTTGAGACAGACTCTGACACCTCATTATCAATTTTGGAAACTTCTGAGCTGACTGCCTTCTTTGCCTCAGAGGGTTTCTCAGGGATTTGATGCTTTTCAACTCCTTTTACTGACCTGAGTTCACCTGCTTCACTTTTGTTTTCTTTTGGTGCATACTTCATAGCTGATGATTTCATACACACTGTTTCAGATAACCTTTTCTGCTCTTTTGGATCAGCTACGATATCCTTAGCAACTTTATCCACATTTTGTGTTATTACAATCTCCATCTCAGGCAACTTTTGTGGTTCCTCAGTATTAGTTTTAGAATCTTCGATGTCCTTCGACACTAAAGTGGCTCCTTCCAGTTTTGCAAGCTCTATTTTTGTCAACTTTTCCGATTCTTCTGTACCAGATGTAGCGTTTTGGATCTTCATAGTTGCTGCATTGGCTTCTTCTGATTTTGCAAACATTTTTGGTTCTTTTGTATGAGTAGTAAAGGTATTAACTGGTTTAGTAATGTTCACTTCTGGTACAGCTGAAGCAGACTGGATCTTTATAGACAATGTACTACTAATATCTGGTTTTACAAGTTCCTTTTGATCCAACTTTTTCTGATCTTCAGAACCAGGTGCAGCGAGCTCGATATCCATATTTGTTATGGAACTTTCTGTTTCTACAAGCTCTGCTTCTGGTAATTCTCTTGATTCTTTTGACACAGGTGAAACGGGTTCAACATCCATACTAGCTGCATAATCTGATTTAACAACAGGTGGTTCAGTCAACATTTCTGCTGAAGTGTTTTGAACATCCACAGACACTGTTTTGGCACTTTGTGATTTTACTTCTTTCTCTGCCACTAACGTTTTAGATCCTTCACTACGTTGAACATCCATTGTCACTACATGATCACTTTCCGGCTTTATTAGAACCGATTTATCCAGGTTTTTCTGTTCTGAATCAGCTTCTGTGTGCTTAACATCTTTAAGGATTATTTTGGCATATTCAGCCAACTTCGATACTTCTGTAACACATGAAGCTGCCTGGACATCCTTATACACTGCACTGTCACTATTTGGTGTTGAGAACTCCAGTTCAGCTAACCTTTTCTGATCTTCTGAAGCATCCCTGCATGTTGTATCACCACTAATTGGTTTTACGGACTCTATTTTGCAGCTTTTCTGTTCTTTTGAAAAAGCTGAAGTATTCCTAGATGTTTTATCATTGCCATCTGGTTTTCCACACTTCAGTTTACACATGTTTTCCCTTTCTTCTGAACCAGATGAGGCATTTACTGATGTATCATTATCTGGTTTTATGAGGTCCATGCTGGTCAATTTTTTCTGTTCTTTTGAAATGGCTAAAACATCTCTTGGTGCTTTATTACCACTATCTGATTTGACATCTCCTTCGGTCAACTTTTTCTGTTCTTTCAACACAGCTGAAGTGTCCCTTGAGGCTTTACCACCATCATCTAGATTTACATGCTCTATTTCAGTTAATTTTTTCTCTTCCTTCATAATAGTTGGGGCATCCCTTGAGGCTTTATTGCCACCATCTAGTTTTAAATGTTCAACTTCAGTCAATTTTTTCTGTTCTTTTGAAGTAGCTGCAGTGTCTCTTGAGGCTTTTTCACCACTATCTAGTTTTATATGCTCTATTTCAGTTAATTTTTTCTCTTCCTTCAAAATAGTTGGGGCATCCCTTGAGGCTTCATTGCCACCATCTAGTTTTAAATGTTCAACTTCAGTCAATTTTGTCTGTTCTTTTGAAGTAGCTGCAGTGTCTCTTGAGGCTTTTTCACCACCATCTAGTTTTATATGCTCTATTTCAGTTAATTTTTTCTCTTCCTTCAAAATAGTTGGGGCATCCCCTGAGGCTTTATTGCCACCATCTAGTTTTAAATGTTCCACTTCATTTGACTTTTTCTTTTCATTAGAAGCAGCTGAAATGTCCTTTGAATCTTTATCACCATCTGATTTTGCATGTTCTATTTCAAACAACCTTTTTTGTTCCTTCAAAACAGCTGAAGCATCTCCTGATGTTTTACTGTCACCATCTGGCTTTGCAGCCCCTATTTGAGTTAACTTTCCCTGTTCTTTCGAAACAGTTGACGCATTCGTTAATGCTGTGTCACTGTCATCTGATTTTACAGGCTCTTTTTCAGTCAACTTTGCCTGTTCCTTTGAAACAGATGAATCCTTAGTTATTTTATCATCTGGTTTTGACAGCTGCACTTCAGGCAACTTTTTCTGTTCTTTTGGAACACGTGAAGAATCCCCCGTTTTTTCACCATTAGGTTTTACAAGTTCCACCTCAGGCAACATTTTCTGTTCTTTTGGAACAGCTGAAGTATTACTATCAATAACTGGTTTTAAAACTTCCATTTTTGCCTGTTTCTTCGGTTCTTCTGAAACAGAAGTAGGCTTGGAAGCCAGAGCAGTTGTAACACTACTCTCAGCTTTATTAAGTTTCACTTCAGTTGTACTTTTTGAATTTTCTAAATCAGGTGTTGCATGTTGAATGTCTGCCATTACTGTATCAGCACCTCTTGGTTTTAATACATCTTTAACCATTTGGCTAACTTTATTTTGTGACTGCGCAGCATCTGTTTCACAACTTTCCGTGAGAACAGAAGTTTCTGTTTTAGCCGATTCTTTCAAAGTCTTCTCCATTTCTTCAATTTTATTCTCTTTAACTTTTAAATCATCTTTTGGCTCTACAGATAACTTTTGTGATTCATGGGTTTTAGTTATTTCTGATTTTGAGACTTCAGGCACCATTTTCATTTTTTCAACAGAAGCTTGCATTTCCTTTACCTTATTACTTGTTTCACTTATGGACTCACTTGTATTATCTACTGATACTGTGCTATTATTAGGTTCAGTGTCTTTGAGTTCAGTCTGTGAAATTTTAATGTTGTCCTTGGATTCAACTTTACTGACAGGTTGCTTTTCTTTCATAAGCGAAATATCAGCTGCTCCGTCAGACTTCTCAATACTCGTATCTCCATCACTAGTCACAATTGTTGCAGATGAATTGTCAAAATCACTACACTCCATTTCTGAAACCTCAGCAACAGTGCTGGAGTCCTGCACTACAGTTTCTGAGCAAGTAGAATCACTTTTCTGAGCTTTAGTTTCACTTTTTGATTCCTTTAAAGAACCCTCAGGTGCATCAATTTCCATTGCCACTTCCATGTTCTTTTTGTCATCTGTTCTACAGTTATCTGATTCTACAGATACATCCATCGGTTCTTCAAATTGTTTTGAGGATTTAGCCTCACTTACATCTTCAGATATTTTAATATCTTGAGCTCGAGTATCAGTTTGCTTGACTTCATCTTTCTTCTTTGACTGCTTAACCCCTGGATCTGATTTTTTAACTACAGAATCACTGTCCTTTTTTGTACAGTCTTTAATTTCAGTCTCTGTTTCTTTATTAACATCCTTAGTTCTGCTTGAAGGAACATTGGATTCTTCAATATTAGCCTCAAATTTTGTGACTAAATCAGTCTCAGCATTTTCAGTTTTGCTTATGGAAGTTTCACTTTTAGCCCCTCTATCAATACTCTGTGCACCCTTTGGTTCTTTAATGGCACTTTCTGTATCTTTAACAGAACCTGCAGCTTTCTGTGCTAAATCCTTTAAAGCAGTTACTACTGTCTGAGAGTTTTTAACTTCCTGATCATTGTTTCCTTTAAATGGTGTATTTAACTCATTAGGTGAACTCTCACATGCTATAACTTCAGTCTTAAGGCCATCAGTCACAATTTTTAATTCTTTAACATCAGTCTCATTTTCTTTAATGGCAGTTTCTGTATGTGGAACACTACTTTTTATTTCTTTTACATCACTTTGCTGCATTTTAACCTCACTTTTTCCTTCTGAAACTCCAACAACTGGCTTCTCAAAACCCCTACTACTTGCACCATTTGATTCTAAGCTTTTACTTGAATCACCGGCATCTAATGCATCTTTTGGATTCTCCTTTCTTTCTCCATCCATAGTTCAAGCAATTGTTTCTGAAACAAAGAAAAATAATGAAGTTATTTTTACTTTAAGAGTACAACTGAAATATCTTAATTCAATAATTTAATATACATAATGCACAAAATGATCAAAATATGCTAATATTTTAATGGCCATGGTAGGTATCAAACCTCCACGGGCTAGATTACGACATTTGACAAAAAGTGTTGAAAGTAGCTCAAGCCTGGATTTTGAAGTAATAGAACGCATATGTTTCAATAATGAAGTATTTAAACTGGCCCACTGTAGGTCAACGAGGCAGTTGGTGCAGTTGATATGCAGACAATAGGGAGTCTATAGTGAGTGCAGTGGTCAAGCTGTCATACATCGCCACAACCATCATTGAATCAGCACCTCCGAGAGACTACTATGAACTCTAAGGTAAGTTTGAGTGTATTCCATTAGGCCAAGGCTACCCTCGGATATTGTGTATTCATTCAATTAATAAACCTAGCTCATAGCACTCCTGGTACCTCTGATGCTACTAGAGCAACCTCGGACCGAACATTCGTGTCCCTCCCCTATTGGCAGTTGTTCGGATTGGGTTGGACTCGAGGGGGCAGCGGTTTGCGATACCCGTGGGAGGTCGGGTACATCTCCGGACGGGGTTAAGGGAAGCCATAATATTCCTGCGTACTAGCCAGCATAGCTAGTAGAAGGTGTGCTAGATCACCAGGCGGCCCCACCGAGGTCATATCGGTAGCCTTCACATTCTGAAGTTGGCGCACATAAGTGGCATATCCACTTCCATCCCATCTTGAGTCTACAGGACCAGATGGGGGGCTTGTTAGTCTCTAGGTCTTGCCATATGGAAAGCCCCATGGAGGCGCCGGGCGCCCTTTTGGGACAGCTCAGCAACTCCTTGGTTGTTAGAGGGGAGGGGGGATCAATCTTCACTCCGTGAAGATATGCCCTGGTAGATACCCTCAAGCTTTTTATATATATATATGAACTTGAGGTTTATAAACCTTTTTCGCCCAGATGGTGGTTATATTCCCTACCCTCTCTGAGTAACCTACCTCTGAAAGCTACACCCCCTAGTATCGAACTTCTTTCCGGGGTTCGCCACAAAATTTCTAAAAAGCCAATTTTAATGCAAAATGCATTTACAAATATTCTGCTTTTAAATGATGTTCAGCAAATAAGATACTCTAGAACCTAGCAGTTAATTATAGAGCAGATTAACTTAGAATCCACAATGGTTCTGCATACGAGGGTGGTCCCTAAAGTAGCCAACCTGACGTATACATGGTAGCTGTTTGAAACAAATGACTATGCTGCAATAAAACTTGAGTTTGACAGTGCTATAATGTTTAGATTTCCTAACACAACTAAACCATTCAAGACCATACTATAAGAGTCAAAAATTACATCATGGTGTTAAAAAATCTAAACAAAAACATTGTTTTATAATGGATTCCAGCGCACTGTGGTCTGGAAAGGAATGAGAACACCAATATGCTTGCAAAAACAGGTACACTCATCTAACAAAGTAAGAAAAATTGTTTATCCTATAAATCAGTACAACTCTACAGCAAATTGAAAATAAAAACCCATGTAGCTGATCAAAACAAAATCCAACGTGACATGAAGATATGGAAAACATTACTACACCCAAATATAATGCCAAACAGTTCCTGATCAACTGCAGTTGCATTATTTTGCCTTGGAACCTGCCACGATTGCTTGGCAGCACACCTTCATAAAATTAAGCTATTAAATTCTCCACACTGCATAGTACGCAAAAACACAAATTCAGTACTGAACAAGGATCACCTGATGTCCTGCCCCAATCTTCGGAAAATAGTTGGCACTTCTCTTCTGTAGTGGGCTTGGTTTTGCTTGGTTCGGGAAACTTAGGAAAATTTGTTTCAGATATAATCCGAAACAGGGTCCATGAAGGAAGGTATAAATCTCAGGGTGTATTTGTTGTCGAATAAAGTCCTTTTCACCTTCCTATGTTTATTTTGAAACAGCCTATATTGTTTTTTTATTAACTTATTTCCTAATTTGCCGCACACAAGAGATAAAATCAGGTTCGCTACTTTAACTGATCTATTATCTCACTCGATCACTTTTCGTATTTGATTCAATTTCTAATTATTCCTTACACTTAAGAAAATGTGATGAACAGCAGATTATAAACTAGAAGTTCCATTCAACTTTGGACGGTGTTATAAACACGAACTAACCTCCTTCCAGCACACGACACGGCTACAACTGATGACCTTGCCTATGACTTGCAGTTCTCTCTCAGTCCAGACAATCCTAAGAATGTGACCCACCAGCCATCCCACTATGATATTCATTGGATTTCAGAATAAACCAAAATTCAACTTGCCCAGCGTTATACATTAACATACTCTTTGCACCTTGGACTACCCTTTCTTTATCTAGATGTCTATAATTCAGCTTTTCTCTTCCTAACCGTACAATTTTATTTCCATCTTAGTAATTTATATTTCATTTTCATTTATTACATTCGTTACCTTTATTCCTCTATGCTACTATTTTCTTGTACAGGCAGATAATACTACTTCAGATTGCTAAACATTATTGGGAAACCCCAAAGCGAATGAGCTCCAGAACATTTGAATACTACTACTACTTGTTTACATTTCAGCCATTAATAGAGAACATGCTAAATAAATTTGTAAACATAGATAAAACTGGTCATCATAAGTGATACAATACTTTCATTTGAAAGGTCTTAATCCAAATAATATTAAAGCTGAGCAGGAATTTTACCAGGTGTTTTGCCACTTCCTTTACAGCACTAAAATATTATGTGCAAAATATTATGCCATTTGCTGCAGGCATTTATTCAACAAGATTCTGCTAGAGCACATACAGCTGATCTCACATAAAAATAAATCGAAGAATGTATTATGCGGATCATTACGACAGAGTTACTAAATAAATATTAAAAGCAGAAGCATTATTAACTGTGAAGTACTCTTCATTTTTAAGTTTGATTTATGAGTCACTATGTTTACACTCAGTCTTCACTTACTTGTTGTTGTATAATTGAAAAGTATTAAGTACATCTGAAAAATACAACTTAAAATCTTCCAACCCCACACTACCAAGGTTGTACTGTCTGCCAAAAATCCACAAACAGGACAACAGCATGAGACCTATCATCAATGGCATCAATTCACCTACATACCACATTGCAAAATGGTTAGTAAGAAAATTAAAATCATATGACAAATTTCAAAGTTTGGGAATAAAAAACTCCTTAGAATTAATAAATCACATACTTGTTTCAATTGGCGTTAAGGCACTTTTTACAAGCATTCCAGTAGAAAAAATACCTACATTCCTCAAAAAATGGCTAACCCAGACTGCAACGGACCCCAGAGAAATAGATGACATTATCAATCTTACAGATTTATGCATAAGGAATAATTACTTCATGTTTAACCAAAAATTCTGCAGACAATCAAAAAGATTAGCAATGGGGAGCCCACTTTCGCCTATTTTAGCAGACCTATACATGAGCTATTTTGAAACACACATAGTAGAGGCCTTCCCACAGATTTAAAAATTTTGGCAGAGATATGTTGATGATGTTTTTGCTATCATTCCGGAAAAACTTAGAGAAGGTTCTCTAAAATTACTAAACCTGCAAGATAATCACATCCAATTTACTATGGAGGTAGAAAGAGACAACACCCTACCCTTTTTGGACCTCAAGATAACTAGAAATCGTCATGGTGTACATTTTGGAATATACAGGAAGCCCACACACATAGATAATTTCATAAAGAAAAATGAATACAACCCAGTTTCACATCAACTAGCTGCCTTTAGAAGTCTAATTCACCGGCTATACAACATCCCACGGAGTAAGGATGAATTTTTGAAAGAACAACAACACATATAAGACATAGCAGTATTAAATGGATTCAACCCAGCCGTCATAAGGAACATGATGAAGAGAAAAGAAAAACTGAAGATAAGATCAAAAAATACCACTCTCACACCACTTAATAACACAAATTGGCAATATAGAAAATTCACCTACCATCCATGGGCTTTTAGAAAATTTGAACGAATCATCAAAAGACTAAACTTAAAACTAGCACCCCAAAATAAATTCAGTCTGAGGAACCTGCTAAATGAACCACTGAAAAATACAATCCCCAACAATTTGAAATCAGGAATTTATCAGATTAATTGTGAAACCTGTGAAAAAAGCTACATAGGAAAAACTAAGAGAAACTTGTTAACCAGGCAAACAGAACACCAGAGGAACATTAAGTTAAAACAAACAGAAAAATCTGCAGTTTCACACCATTTTTGGACAGAAAACAACAACATTGGCCACAACATTAAACTGTTGAAATCTTTAAGTACACCCATAGAATTGGATATTTGGGAAAAAATATTGTAACGGGAGCGCTGGAACACCCTGTGAAAGCAGCTGGCAGCGGAAGGCGGGGGAGGTTCGGTTAGCCACACCTCCTCCTCGTTTGTCTTGTAGTGGTGACAGACTGTGGTCAGGGAAAAGACATGACTGTGTCGCCTGTTTTCTCTACACCTGTTTCTCGAAATTACGTAATCTGGAACATTCTCCTGGTCACTAGAAACCGGCGATATTCCTATATAAAGAGAGTTACAGACAGACAGAGTGGAGTTGGTCAGTCAGTTGGTTAGTGTGTGAGTGAGGACAGTTCTTGGTGTAAGAAGGCAGTGTTAGTCAGTGACGTGTTAATGAACGAAAGGATTGTGCAACGGAAGACTGTACGTAACTGGTATGTGCATCGGAGTTTATGTAATCGCGAGTACAAGGAAATTGTAACGGACGAACTGGTGAATTGTAATTGTGTGCATTACGAGTAATTCTGTGTAATTGGCAAGAGTTTAACTGTAAGTCGGTGGAAATAAAGAACATCTTTGAGTGGTGAAATTGGACTTTTCATTTCACGAACCCACAAAGTCACACTGGTGTCAGGAAGCGGGAAAACAACATCACCGAACATTACAACCATGGACGCGGCATTGGAAAAATTTTTGGAGAAGATGATGGAAATGAAGGCCGAACTAATCTCGGAAATGAAGACGGCTAAAGACAACATCACCAGGAAGATGGAAGAAATGCAGGCCGAATTAACAGAGACGCTGGAGACTAGAAATAACCTGGCCGCGGAACTGAAACTAATCAGGACGGCTAGGGACAACATCGCCGAGAAGATGGAACAAATGAAGGCCGAGTTAACCACGGAAATGAGAGCAGCGAATGACGGTCTGGCTACCGAAATGAAGGTGGCGAACGAGGCTCTCGCCGCCAAGTTTGAGGAACGGTTGGCCGGCGTGAGGGATGACGTCGCGAACCTGGGCAAACGGAAGGGTCAAGTAGACGACCGCCTTAATGATTTAGAGGAAAAGGCCGACAACATCGCAAAACCCCTCACCCGCCAGACGGAGGAAAACCGGCCTTATGTGTGGACGGAGGACGCCGAAGACGCTTTCCAGCACCCGAAGAAGACCCTGTGCAGTGCTCCAACTTTGGGTTTCCCACAACCGGGTGGCGCCTTCATTGTGGACACCGACGCTAGTGACCATTGCATTGGAGGTGTCCTATCGCAGATCCAGGACGGCCATGAGCGCACAAGAGTGGAAGAGAAGGAGAGTGCCGCAGCAGTCCGAGTAGTTGTGGCAGTGCCTGCTGAAGGCTGGGATAGCGCAGGCCTGAGGAGGGAGCAGCTGGCGGACGCAGACTTGGGGCCACTCTTGAGGGAAGTGAACGCAGGGACGAGACCAACCTGGGAGGACATCGCACCGAGGAGCGCCACCTACAAGTCGCACTGGGCCCAATGGGACTCGTTGAAGACCAGAGAGGGCGTGCTGTTCCGGGTATGGGAGTCACCCGATGGGAAGGCGCAGAGAGGACAGTTGGTACTTCCCCGGAGCAAGGTCCCGGAAGTCTTGGAGGAAGTGCAGGCCGGTACTTCAGGAGGACACCTGGGAGCGAACCGAATGATTCACAAACTACGGCAGCGCTACTTCTGGCTGAGACTCCGAGCAGATGCTGGTGGTACACCTGGACCGCCTCGCACGCTATGATGGGGCTGTTCGGGGCGAACAACTTTGAGGAGGGAGCAGTGTAACGGGAGCGCTGGAACACCCTGTGAAAGCAGCTGGCTGCTGAAGGCGGGGGAGGTTCGGTTGGCCACACCTCCTCCTCGTTTGTCTTGTAGTGGTGACAGACTGTGGTCAGGGAAAAGACATGACTGTGTCGCCTGTTTTCTCTACACCTGTTTCTCGAAATTACGTAATCTGGAACATTCTCCTGGTCACTAGAAACCGGCGATATTCCTATATAAAGAGAGTTACAGACAGACAGAGTGGAGTTGGTCAGTCAGTTGGTTAGTGTGTGAGTGAGGACAGTTCTTGGTGTAAGAAGGCAGTGTTAGTCAGTGACGTGTTAATGAACGAAAGGATTGTGCAACGGAAGACTGTACGTAACTGGTATGTGCATCGGAGTTTATGTAATCGCGAGTACAAGGAAATTGTAACGGACGAACTGGTGAATTGTAATTGTGTGCATTACGAGTAATTCTGTGTAATTGGCAAGAGTTTAACTGTAAGTCGGTGGAAATAAAGAACATTTTTGAGTGGTGAAATTGGACTTTTCATTTCACGAACCCACAAAGTCACAATATTCATAAACTAAAACCTTCATAAAGTTATAAATTTTGAAATCCCGGCATTAAATGAAGTATTAAAACTTAGTACCTCTAACACCAGATGGCAGAGTGATCGGAGCTCCGTAGTAGTGGAAGAAGAGGGAGGTTCATTTAGTCACCAAACAGCTGAGGTTGAGATCGAATGATTTTGAAAACGTTTCAATTATACAACAAGTGAAGACTGAGTGTAAACATAGTGACTCATAAATCAAACTTAAAAATAGTTACTAAAGTTCTTAGTGTGTTAGATAACGAGCACAGTTCTGCAGCACGAGCCGCTCAGTCGCTCATTTAAAGCAAATTGCCTAAAGATTTGCTCTTCATCAGAAACAGTTTTTCAGAACTGTCCAAAACCATTTTTAGCTAGAAAAGAGAGCTAATAAAATGCCTCATGCCATAGGGCTCATAGAAGAACTAGCTCAACAGATACACTGAGCAGCTGATGGACCTGTCATAGATAAAATAAACAAAATGAAAACTGTACTTGAAGAAACCCAGAATATGTGACTGTGGATTCATGAAATTAAAAGGCCAGGCTACAAACACCAAAAACTGCTCTTTATTTCCAGAGAAATCAATCTGACAGTCCAGAATTACGTAACAATACAACTTGCAAGGTCATCGACCACAAACACAGCTCACAGAGCTGTTCACGCGCACACGTTCAATTACCGAATGACTGCTCTGGCGGGCAGCGGCTCCCTTTTGATAGATTAGTCACTATCTGGAATGTTCTCAAACAGTCAAGATGGCACTAAAAGTAAGATGAACTCTCTAGAAATCTGCCTTTGCACTGCCCGTCTCTTTGAATGCCTCGCTGCGCCACATCATTGCAACAATGCATTTGCAACATTTAATATGGTAAACATTAAAAATAAAATGCAAGCGCATAAGGAAACAGTGCTTACACGGCAATGTGATCTGCAGTATTTTATGCACCTGTTACATCATCTGATGCAGAGAGAACTTTTTCAAACTACAAATATTGCTTGAGTGACAGAAACAGGAGATTCACCTTCGAAAAGTTTATACACTGTAGTAAGTTGAACTGAAGAGTAGGCATTTATTTTGTACTGCAAAAATATTTTACTTTTATTATTCAAAATGTGTTTTGTTATACATCTACTTCTACTGAATGATTCTGAAAATGGTGACAAAATTCTCATTTTGTTTTAATAAAACAGTTTGTTAGCACATTTGCATATCCCTAAGGCGGCAGACCCTGTTTACTACTGGAGTTAAACCATGCTCCTCTTCCTATACTCCCAAAATGCACACACAAGCCGAGTCTGAGTCATAACCACAGCTGGTTCATCAACACTTTCTGGATTTGAAGACTCTTCATTTTCAGTAACAGTGCATGATGCAATAATGCCTTCCTCTGTAAGCGGTTTATAACCTCTGTCATTGTCGATTTGCAACAGATTGTCAACACTGGAAAAATCATATATTTTTAAAAATGTCTTTAAAATAATCTGCCACATTTATTTTTCTTCTTCACTCTTATTTTCTGAGAAGTAACACTCACCAGGCCACAAATTTTTCCATCACTTTATCAAAGTTTCTTCCCATCTGGTCCCAAGCAGTTGGGGTGAGCACTACAGTGGAAGTTAAAAATTACTTTAAGATTCTGACAGTTGCCGTGAAGCACGTGCTTTCGTGAAAAATGCATGAAAAATGGCACTTAGAGAAGGGGTGAAGGGAGAAGTCTCACCTAATTGGTCAAAGTTATGCACCCAAGCCTTCAAGAGGAGTGTTCATGGCCGCTGCCATAGCAACTCTTCCTCCCTTAACTTCCCCTCTGTCAGAATGCCAAAGTAATTTTAATTCCACCATAATGAATTTGCTGACTAGAATTCGAGTAATGTACCAACTGGGAATTGCAATTTACCATCTGCGAAACAAGTCTTCATTTGAAAAAACTATTTGTAATATGTTTTCGTCATTTCATTACTTACATTTTTATATTATTGAGGGACTAGTTCCGCAAACCCTTGTATCCATTATAAGTGATGAAGTGTCAAAAATTGACTACAAATAGTTGTTTATTTTTCAATTAATTTAGATGTCAATATTACTAAATTCCTCTGATCATGCATAAGTCTTCATTTATTACACTGAATTTTTTTTTTTTTCAATGCAATGTTTTGCACTGTTTCTTTTTCTGTTTGGTATATAACTGTGTAAGTTCCCTAATTTGTTACAGGACTGGATTTTTTATTTTTTGCATCTTACTACCTTTTTGTGATTTTCTTTTTTGCAAGAAATATTAACTGAAATTATTTAGCAGTTATTTTCAATCTAACAAAATAAATGGATATTTGATCAGTGACTTGACAATGTAAATTTTGTAATCGGTTCTTACACTCATATGTGTGTATGTACGTGTGAGGAATACTACAGAATTTGATCGAAAACTTAAGGGTGATATGGAGGGCTGTTGGGGGAACTATATGAGATAGGACATTTATGGTCCCAGAGCACATAATTTTATGCAATAAATTTGAGCCAATATGCTACTGATACGAAGGGCACTATTTATATTTTGAGCCTAGTAAATTAAAACAAAGTAATTTCTGATTGAAAACTGCTTTATTGTTTTTCAAAATATTCTCCTTTATGATTTATAAACTTTCCATGTATTTGAACCATTTGTCAAAGCATTTATAACACCTCCAAAGTATGGTTTTTGAAGGCATCAAAGGCTTCTACTGATGAAAATCATTGTCCGTGCAAATTATTCTTGATGTTGGTGAACTAAAAGAAATCATTGGGTGCCAAATAAGGAATGTAAGGTGGATGACCCTTGAATTTTATTTTTTCAGCCTTCAAATACTCAGTGAGACGAGATATGTTTGCGCTCGCAATGTCTTAATGAACAACCCTACAGTTCTTGTTGGTTTTCCTTACTTCACTAAAGACTTCCAGTAAACAAATGATTTGTGTAACATCCATCACTAGGCATTTTACATTCCTCTATATGCACTATTGCCACATGGCCAGTTTACTGAAAAAGCAGGCGACCATTTGCTTTGAAGTACTTCAGTGCGAAAAACTTTTGATTTTCATCTTGAAACACCCATAGAGCTGACTGCTGGTTATGTTCTGGCTCATATGCCTAAATCCATAATTCCTCACCTTTACAATCTTATATATGTCTTTCGAGGCACTGCCATTGAATTTCTTGGGCATTTTTGTACATCAATTGACACAAGCATCTTTTTGAGATTGCATCAAATTATGTGGGATTCAACCTGAGCAAACCTTTTTCATGCAATATATTATATGTATATGCTGGTGCAACTAATGCCTAGGGTTGCCTTAAGCTCACAATATGTTGCATGACAATCTTGCAGTATTAGTTTTTGCACAGCTTCAACATGTTCTAGCACAACAACTGATTCTGGACAACGTTCACAAACTTCATCATTGGGTGAACAGTAGCCATGATTAAATTCATTGGACCAGTGTTTCACAGTGGCAAAGGATGGAGATTCATTGACAAATGTGGAAGCTAGCTGCTCAATGCACTCTTGTCCTGATAAGGCATGTTGAAAATCATAATAAATCATTGCACGAATATCTCCACAAGTTAATTCCATGTTTTTGTTGAGACACAATATTCAAGTTAATGTAAACAAAACAAATAATGCTCAAATGACAAAATGAAGTAGATTGTGGTCAACAATGTCAAACTTTCCATTGGAAATGTCAGATGGAACCTACAACATTCAGGGTTGCCAAGGCTCAAAATATAAAAAGTGCCCCTCGTACCATCAAATTATATATCTAAGCATTTGTTGCACTGCCAAAATGTGTACAAGTATGGTTGAGTGGTATCACAAGGATTTCTCAAGCAAGAGACACTATACTTTATGTACCATCCTGTTCGTGTCGTGCTTAATTTAATGCGAAGGACCACCTTGATTTTAGCAGAAACCAAGGAAACTGATTTTGTGGACTGTACTCGATAGAGTTGTATTCATATCACTAGATAAATTTATTGCACATGCTACATTTCTTATGTGAATAATCATGAAGAAGACAGCAATACATTTAATATTTGAGATAAACTAAAACCGTTTTTTCATTGCAACAACCGCTGCACATCACATGTCTTAATATGTCTGTAAATAAAACGGAAGAACAAGACTATTTTCTTGCCCACTGGCGAGTCGCATGACCAGCTGGCCGCATAACCAGCGCCAAGTGAAATATTCATGCGCCCACCGGAACAAATGATGATAATGGCGCAAACATACTGGGGCCCAAAAAACTTAACAGTTTTTTAATTTAACATAGTCACACTTTGAAAAATATCACTGTTGTTCTTGAACTGGCAGAGGACACAGTTTCACAATGGGACGCCTATATTCACCCTTAGAAGTTTGCAATGTAGCTATCCGCACTAAACCATCACCACCGGGATGAGTCTCAGTGATTATTCCAAGTTCCCAATGCAGAGGAGATGAATTGTTTTCCATTAGCAGGACCATGGTGTCTGCCTTAATATTTTCACTGGAACTGGACCACTCTTGCCTCTGCTGGAGTGAATGTAAATAGTCGGTTGACCACCGCTGCCACAGATGTTGTAGACGATCTTGGAGCTGTTGCCATTTCTGTAACTGATTCAGATGGTCAGAACAAGGTGATGGTATGGAAGTTAATGGTTCTCCAATGAGGAAATGACCTGGCAAAAGGTAGGAAGTATCAAAAGGATCATCAGTAAGGCGTAGCAATGGATGGGACTTCAAGCAAGCATCAATTTGAATTAGTAATGTGGTTAATTGTTCATGGGTCAGTACTTGTGTACCCATTACTCTACGAAGATGATATTTCATAGATTTCACTGCAGCCTCATGTAATCCTCCAAAGTGGGGTGAGCTGGGTGGTATAAAATGCCATATGCATTCATTAGATGAAGCATAGTCTTGTACAATCTCTTGGTGCTTGCGAGATTGCAAAAGTAGTCTAAGTTCCCTAAGTTTGTTGTTAGCACCTACAAAATTTGTGCCATTGTCACTTAGGATCTCTTTACACAATCCTTGTCTAGCTGTAAACCTTCATAAGGCAGCAACAAAATCATCAGAAGTCATGTCTGAAACCAACTCAATGTGAATTGCCTTTGTGGATAAACAGACAAAGATAGCTATGTAGGCCTTCATCTGACTCTTGCTGCGAGGCAAGCCATAACGTAGGAAGAATGGACCAGGGTAATCAACTGCAACTCGTAGGAAGGGTCTCGCTGGAGTCACTCTTTAGGTAGGTAGATTGCCCATTAATTTTTGAGCTCCCTTGGCCTTGAGTTTGAAGCACGGCAGGCACTTGTGTAGGACAGACTTAGAGTTTCTCCTATTCTCGGTATCCAATACCGTTGTCGAAGAGAAGAGGTAAGTAGCTGATTGGAAGCATGCAAAAGTTTAACATGTTCACTTTCAATAATTAGCTTGGTAAGATGATGCTTAGGAAGAAAGATGAGCTGATGTCTTGACTGGAAGGAAATTTCAGCCTTGTCAATTCTTCCCTCTACTCGGAGTAAACCTTCATTGTCGACAAATGGATGCAAAGATTTCAATGAGCTTTTAGTAGGAACGTGCCCTTTATCATTAAGTTCTGTTAACTCTGTGATATAAGCTGATTGTTGAGCAAGTTTAATGCAGCACTGCAATGACTGTTGAAGCTCAAGTGCTGAGAGAGGACCTTGCCGTCTCGTGTTGCTGTTTCTACAGTTGAATGCAAATCTCAGCATGTATGCTGTCACTCGCTGCAGGCGTAACAATTTTGAAAAACGAGAAATGATATCATCACTTTCTGTAGTGACCATCAAGCATGCAGTAGTGCATTGCTCAGTGGCATCTTGAATATCTAATCGTTTGGGTTGTTCTGGCCATGATGCAAAGGGTTGAGATGCAATGAGGACCTTTATACCACAAGTCATTTGAGGCAAGAGGTTCAGTTGAAACTCCTCTCGAAATGAGATCTGCTGGATTATGGACTAGCTACATATCGCCAAGCAGCAGTTTCTGATAACTCTTGTATTTGTAAAACTCTGTTGGCTACAAAAGTCTTCCATTTGTGTGGATTGGATTTAATCCATGCTAGAACAATCATAGAGTCCGTCCATAGATAGTTCTGTGAAGTCTGCAGCTTAAGGTTAGCTACAACCTTGTAAAGTTTAGCAAGTAGTAAAGCACCAAGACATTCGAGCCGAGGAATGGTTTGTTTCTTTAATGGTGCAACCTTGGATTTGGAGCAGAGAAGTCTGGTTTTCACCTCATTGCAGCTGTTTATAGAACGAAAATAAATACAGGCACCATAAGCCTTTTCTGAGGCATCTCAAAATCCATGTATTTGTATGTCCCTTAATGTACCTGTGATTAGGACGTGTCTTGGAATACGTATAGCATGAATGATTGACAATAACTCGCAGAAATTTAGCCATTGTTGCATGAGGTGAGATGGTATCAATTCATCCCAACCGAGTTTTTCAAACCAAAGAGATTGTAGAAACATCTTGGCATTTATGACAATAGGACTCACTAGGCCTAAAGGATCAAAAATAGATGATAGGACAGAAACTATGCTTCGTTTGGTGTAGCTAGAATTTAGATTATCCTGAAGAAATGGATTGTCTTGTATCTGGAATTGATCTGTTCCAGGATGCCAGGGGAGACCAAGAGCATGCGCATTTTCACTGCTATCCAATGAAAGTGGAAGTTGTGTCTCTCTGTGTTCCGGTGGAATGGATTTTAAAATATCTTCATGATTAGAACACCATTTCCTAAGTGGGAATCCACCACTGTCTAACATCTGAAGTAGCAGCCTCTGAATATGTAAAGCTTGCTGTAGATCATTATGACCACATAAGCAATCACCTACGTAGATGGATTCACAATTAGCTTGAGAAGCTAGTGGATATTTAGCCTCTTCCTCTGAAGCTAGTTGATGCAAAGTCCTTATGGCCAAAAAGGATGAAGGTTTGGTACCATATGTGACAGTAGTAAGAGCGTAGTCCTTGATAGGTTCATCTTTGTTTTCTCGCCATACTATTCTTTGGAGATCTTGATCATCAGGATGCATTTTCACTAGCCTATACATCTTAGAAATGTCAGCTGAGAATACATAGCGATAAGTTCTGAAGCGTAAAATTATGGAGATAAGGTCATCCTGAAGAGTAGGACCCAACTTCAGCACATCATTCAAGAACAGTCCTGAAGATGACTGCGCAGATGCATCAAATACAACTCTGGTGCGAGTAGTAGTAGACAAAGGTTTGAAAACTGCATGATGCGGAAGATAGTAACAAGGTTCGCCTTCCTTTGGTGGTGACACTTGCTTCATGTGCCCCATGGATTCATATTCAGAGAGAAATTGAGTGTAATCTTCTTTAAGTGTGATGTCGTTTTGGAGACGTCATTATAAGTGCATAAAGCGATTGATGGCTTGCTGTCTAGATTCACCTAAGCGATTTTTGTCCTCCTTGACAGTTGGACGAACTGTAGAGCTACCATCAGCATTAGGAGTGGTTGTTTTTACATAATATTCTTTATACTCCTTTTGCTCCTTAGTAAGAACATGCTGAGGAAATCCCATCCAAATCCCACAAACGTCTTAACTGTGTGTCAAGGTTATCAGTGCTGATGAAGAAATTATTCTGAGGCGAAGACTTAGCCTTGTACTTGTATGATGACCATGGAATAGAGCCTGATATTATCCAACCGAGGGCTGTGCTGGCTAGTATAGGATGTCCTTGTTTCTTTATGGTTTTCCCATGCAATAACTCGAAGAATAAGGAACTTCCGATTAGGATTTCAACTTCATCAGGAATGTTGAACCTAGGATCTGCTAGTGGAATGCTAGAAGGAATATTCCAGTTGCACAATTGATATGTGTGGAAGGTAGTTTTCCTGTTATACGAGGAAGTACTAGACATTCAATTTTAGTCTTAAAATCATGTACCATAGATTTCAGATTGACCTGAACATGGTGAGTGTCCGTAGAAATGGTGCCATTTATACCATTGATAGGCGTATCAGCTGTCACCTTTTTAGCTGTAAGCGCTTCGCAAGATCTGCAGTTATGAAATTGGATTGACTGGCAGAGTTGAGGAGTGCTCTACATTGTATGAGATTGCCATATCTGTCTTCCACTTGCACTAGTGCGGTGGCAAGCAAAACCTGCTGTGTGGATTTTGATTTAAAGGAACAGTAGCTAGATGGCGCGTCAATTGTTCTAGTAGAATTATTTACAGGACTAGATGAAGTTGCACGTGAAGCATTTTCTCTGTTACTATCATGAAGCAACTTGCTGTGAGTGGATGAGCCACAATTGCAGTATGAGGCACGATTACATTTACTTGATATGTGATTAGGAGCAAAGCAATTGGCACAAAGGCACTTGAATTTAATGAGTGTCCAACACTTATGCACATTAAGATTTTTGAAGTCTCACAATTATGTAGCATGTGATTGCACTGACAAAATGGACATACACGATCACTCGTGGATAAGTTAGAGTGTTGTCTCTGCTGTTGGGCTTAGCAGAGTGCAAATCAGTCTTAGGCTTAACTACCGTCTTGTTACATGCAGTGTTAGCAAGCAATTCAAAAGAGTGTGCTCTTGCTTCTAAAAATTGCATAAGATCCTTCAAGGAAGGGAAGTTTTGAAAATCTATTTTACTCTCCCATTCTCTGCGTGTGGTGTCAGACAAACGTTCTAAGAGAAGTTGCATTAAAATGATTTCATGCAAAGGCACTTCAAGTTTTAATGCTTCAATGGCATTCAAGTTATTTTGAAAATGGTTGAGCAAGGTACGTAGTTCATTTACTCTTTCCTTATGCTTTACTGGTAGTGCTAATAAATTTTTTATATGAGCTGTAGCTATTAATCTTGTGTTGTTATAGTGTGAGCATATGAGCTCCCATGCTACATCAAAATTTTCACTAGTGACAGGTATGTTCTGTATTAGTGAATGAGCTTGTCCCTTGAGAGCGGAAAGTAAGTAATGATATTTCTGAATAGCATCTAAAGCTTGGTTGTTTACCACTAAGCTTGTAAATGTGTCATAGAAATGTTTGAAATGAGTGACATCACACTCAAATTTAGGTAATTATATAACAGGCAGTTTGATAGCTTTAGCTGCTGTGACGATTGCAACTGCACTGTGTGCTGCGAATGTCCAGAACCATTTTCTTGCTGTTCATGATCCTGTATTAATTCAGCTAACCTAGCCTTCAATTCGATGTAACTTTTTCTTGTTTCCTCCTCGTGTTCTGCATGCATATCTAATTCAGTTTCCGCTTCCACAAGAGATTCAATTTGGGTCTGAATAGCTTCATATTTGTCCCACATTTCACTTAAGTTATCGAAATTAGCTCTCAATATGAAAATGTTGACCTGTTCTGGTAATTCATCAAGAAATTTTTGAACAAAGGTAAACTTTCTTTTGATTATACCCCTTCTTTTGACAAGAGCTTTCAAAACCTGCTCCATATTCAATGGTTATGAGACTTGCTTAAAGGAGAGAAGGAAAGAAAAGGAATGTTCTGACCTGAAATGTGTTGCGATGCAGGCTTCTGCGTCATTGCGAACGAAATGCTGATCATCTGCTGCGTAGATCCCGATGCCTGGCGTCCTGGGGCCCACTGATGTACATCCATGCAGAAGAAACTGTTGCGTTGCACAATAAGTATCCGCCCGTGAAGGACCAATGTCTGTGTCGTGCTTAATTTATTGCGGAGGACCACCTTGATTTTAGCAGAAACCAAGGAAACTGATTTTGTGGACTGTACTCGACAGAGCTGTATTCATATCACTAGATAAATTTATTGTACACACTACATTTCTTATGTGAATAATCATGAAGAAGACAACAATACATTTAATATTTGAGATAAACTAAAACCGTTTTTTCATTGCAACAACCGCTACACGCAGCCACACAATGAAGCACATCACATGTCTCAACATGTCTGTAACATGCATGCTGGCAAGTCACATGAACAGCTGGCCGCATAACCGGCACCAAGTGAAATATTCATGTGCTCGCCGGAACAAATGACGATAATGGCGCAAACACATCCCAAATTTTTCCTTTCTTTTCCTTCTTTCTTATTTTCATTCTTCAAATTGTTGAATGTAAAACATGTGGAATACTGCATTGCTCCATTTGGTATTACCAGAGCTCGGATTTGTATGCAAAATGCATAGTTTTTGAATAGTCGTAATGTATCCTTTGGCAGTATTCTTTACTATTCTCCCCTTTAAGAGGTCACTAGTACAGTTGCATACTTTGGAAAAATTGATTTTGCATGCATATTTGTTATAATGTAATAGGTAATGGCATATTCTTCTATTTCTAATGTAAATAAAAATTCTATTTGGTTCACACATGCAACAGATTTCTTAATTTTACTGCAATGACCACTAGTGACTGTAGTTATGCGGTTTCATTGTATGAGCTAATTGTGTACCCATGTTACAGCAGAAGCCGTCGTTTTGCTTCTTCTTAGTGTGATATCTGAGGTATGTAATCTGAGGTTTAGCTTTCTTGTTAAATGCTCAAATATTAGAAAGAGTAAAGCCTTCTACAATTGCTGGCCTTTTTATGGCCAGATGGTGTAAAATATGAGGGCGAGTCAAATGAAAACCTTAAACATTTCTTTTAATATTATTTATTGTGCAGAAGTGGTACAAACCTGAATCACTTTTCAATATAATCTTCCCTACGCTCAATGCAAGTCCTCCAGCGCTTACAAAGTGCATAAATGCCTTTAGAAAAAAAACTCTTGATATTAGCAAAACCACTCATGCACCGCGTGGCGTACCTCTTGATCGGAACGGAACTTCTTTCCTTCCATTGCATGTTTCAGTGGTCCAAACATATGGAAATCACTTGGGGCAAGGCCTGGGTGAGTATGTTGATGAGGAAGACACTCAAAATGTAGGTCTGTGATTGTTGCAACTGTTGTACGGGCAGTGCCATGTTGCAAAAGGACATCTGCTGACAGCAATCCACGTCGCTTTGATTTTATTGCAGGCCACAGATGATTTTTTAGGAGATCTGTGCATGATGCACTGGTGACAGTGGTCCCTCTAGGCATGTAATGCTCCAAAATGACGCCTTTTTCATCCCAAAAGTGAATCAACATTACCTTCCCTGCTGATTGTTCTGTTCGAAACTTCTTTGGTTTTGGTGACGAGGGATGGAGCCATTCCTTGCTCGCTCTCTTCATTTCCATTTGGTGGAAGTGAACCCAGGTTTCATCCCCAGGAATGATTCTTGCAAGGAAGCCATTACTTTCCCATTCAAAGCGCCAAAGAAGTTCTTCACAAGCATCAACACGTCATTCTCTCATTTCAGGAGTCAGCTACCGTGGCACCTCTTGCAGACACTTTGTGAAACTGGAGTACATCATGCACAATTTGATGTGCTGACCCATGACTAATCTGTAAACATGCTGCAATGTCATTCAGTGTCACTCAGCGGTTTTCCTTCACAATCGCTTCAAATGCTGCAGTGTTCTGTGGAGTCACAACTCGTTATGCCTAACCTGGACCATTTTCCACTGAAGTCACACCATTTGCGAACTTGGTACTCCATTCGTAGACTTACTGTTGTGACAAATATGCATCACTGTACTGAGCCTTCATTCGTCAATGAATTTCAATAGGTTTCACACCTTCATAGCCTGCGGTGCCGTATGTAGTGAAAGCGGGCGTTGAACACTACACACACACACACACACCTTCACTTTGCAAAAACCAAGTAATAAACGTTGTTCTTCCCTGGTGCAAGTCGCAAGTGGGGCAGGCATCTTTATACTGATACTGCAACGGTATGTGTGCATCTGCACTATGCTACCACCTACAGGCCATTCTGCACGCTGTTTGTAGCATGCTTACCAACTTACTGGATAAGGGCGCAAAATTTTGATTTCTTATTACAAATTTAATGTTTTAATTTGACTCACCCTCGTACAATACTGTTATTAGCTTCTAATTCTTACAGATGCTGCTACATACATTGTAAAAGAAGTAAAATGCATTAAAAGTTCTCTATCCCAAACTAGTACATTTTACCTGTTTATCCCATGGGCTACACCGCATAGCAGAGACAGATCACAGTATACAGAAGTTGATTGCCTTGTTTCCAATGTTAACAGCTGGCCAAGGAAATATGTGAAGTAAAGGAACTCACTAAAGAAGAGACTGAGTTTCTGTCATGCACTGGTGACATCTTGTGATATAAAAAGATCTTCTTCACTTTACAAAACCTTTAGTGACAAATGAACTTTCACTGCAGAGAACCTTAGTACGACAATTCTTGTCTATTGCAACAGCAGTACTGGACAATATGTAAGGTGAATCGCCAATATAAATAAGTAATAATAAATTATTAATAACTTAAATTAACATAATAACTTAAGAATTAAACAACTATTAATAATAATTACTTTAAACAATAATACAATGGTGAAATTATTAGAATAATAATTTCTTCACACTAGTCGTATATAGTGATGGCAAGTTGGCCATGGTAGCTCAATGGGTTAAGCGACTGGATGGAAACCAGGAGATCCGTGATTCAAATCCTGTTCATGGCATTGAATTCTTCATGTTGACTATCTATCAAAAATTTAGTCTATATATGGCTAGTGTGGAGAAATGATGGTTGATGGTGGCATGTTTTTGTGGAATTGGGTTGAAACTATTTATGTGCCACACAAACATGCCACCATCAACAGTCTCACACACAGATTAGTAAACCTACCCCTCAGCCAACAAAAATATCAAAAAGAATACCATCAAATCATAAAAACTGCAATTAAAAATGGATATGGAAAAGGCCTTGTAGATAAAAAAAATAAAATCATTCAAACTTCAGAAAAGATTTAAAACAGATCACAGCTCTTTCACCAATTAAACAAGAAATTAGATTTGCTAAATTTACTTACCACTCCTGGGCCACAAAAAAGTTCCAAAAAATATTCAAGAAATACAATATAACATTGGTACCACAAAACAATTACATTAAAAACCTACTTAACAGTAATAATACTGATAAGCTAAAACCAGAAGAAAAGTCGGGCATTTACAACATTAAGTGTAAAGACCATGGAAAAAATGTACATAGGGAGGACAAAAAGAAACATAGGCACTAGAAAGAAAGAACCTTTTAGGCACTTAAGATACAAAAATATTGATAAGTCCGCAATAGCAGCTCATTTCTGGTCTGAAAATCATGAAATTGAAGATAGCACCAGATTACAAAAATACGTACAAAAGCATAGTGAACTCGTCATCTAGGAGAGAATATACACCGAAAAACATAAAAACCAACTAATGAACTTTGAAATCCCACCAGAAGACAATCCCACATTTAAATTCATCACAAGATCAACAGATGGCAGCAGCAACTCTAGACCTACCCACACCACTGGATCACGCTTTAATCGCATTAGAGCCGATGATGCGAATCATGGTTTGCAAAACATTTCCTCCATATAGGTATTTAATTGAAGCTAATGTGTAATGAATACCACTCATCTATAATTTTAATAGTTAAAACAATATTTTCAAACTAAAATAAAAGCTCAATTGGCCTTCATAACTGCTGTTGCTTAACTCAAGGAATCACATACAGAAATAAGGTTCTAATTAACAAAACTAAAACTGTTTAACAATTGTAGGGTGAGAATTTGGAAGGAGGGTATTTAAGAAATTGGAAAGTGTTCTTGATAAAAAATGGCTTTCCAGTTTTATATAAAATGGTGAATCTGCCCTTCTCTATAGTAGAAGTTTACTACAGATTTTATATTTTCCTTTCTTAAGAACTATGTTTATAATGCTGTTTTAAGTTTGAAAGTGGTGTCATAAATGTGACAAAATACCCCAATACTACAATCAAAGATGAAGTGGAAACACAATTCAAAACAGTATAAATAAGTGCCATAAATTTGTCAAGCCACACCGAGGCAGAGCCAATGAGACCAAAGTGAAAAAGAACTGGGATAATAAAGGGGCTTACGTAGTAACAATAAAAATGCTTACGTTGAAAAGAGAGAAAAGATTAGGGGAGGTGGGAAAATTTGCTGACAAAGTCAAAGAAAAATGGTTGAGAAGGCTAAGGAAGAGGTAGAGAAATGGAAAATACAATCAGAACATTAGGTCAAGGTCGTATAAGGGCTACGATAGAGGTAAATGGCCAGGGAGCCAACACCACTATCAGCCTGTAATATAAGCAGCAAAGAGTTTTGTAGCTAGATTAGAATTGTAAAACTTGTAACTGAGATTGTAAGATATGGAAGTACAAATAAATATTATTATTACTTCCTACACTAAAAAATCTCTAAGGGAATTACCGAATTTTAAGTATGCCCAGTTGTATGAGATGCAACAGAATTCCTTGAAGTACAAAACTAAATTTTCTGACAATAGGCATTTCTAACATTTGAGAACCTCTATGTGCTGCTGCAATAACTCTGGAGGGGAAAAAATTATACATTTATCTTCCTCGGTAATTAAGGAATCTGATTTGTACCAGAAGACGGCTCTGAATGGATTATGCTTTGCCAGAGCATTGTTGCCTTGCCAAGAAGAAATGCCGGTGAGGCTGCTGTATCTTTCGGACACCAATAAAAGGCATACGTGACAGAACAGAAATGGAGATGTGAGAGTCAGCTACGAGTGTAACATCTGCAAAAGAATAAGGTGTCAGTTCTATCGTAAGATCTGGGGATCCGCCTGAACACTTACCGAAGAGGGTGGCCGATCATCTAACCGCAGCTCAACTGAAGAGCATGCGGCATCTATCTGGACATTACTACCTGCCTTCAAAGTAGTCTTTAAAGTAGATAATTCAATTCTTGTATATTATGGCTATGAAATTTCAAAGCTTGACGGATTTAAACCCGGTGGATTTTTGGGATATAAAAAAGCTTAGCATGGCTTCCTTTGGAAGACAAGTAAATTTGGTAGTCCCACAACACAGATTTAAGAATGTAAATGAGCCTCAAGCCTAATAAAAAGACCTCTGAACAAAATAAGCTGTCTTTCATGCATACAATAGAATGGGACACTAAGAACCACAATAGTTAAAGAGCATCTACAAACAAATGCTCAATTTTAATACATGTCGAACATCTGAACCATCCAGTAACCATCTAGATGTAGTCCTCTAGCAAAGCAAGTAGAGGTATGAAACTTACTGTGGCATATAAAAACCAGGAGCATCATCAAAGAGTCCAATAACTCTTGGTGTTCCCTTGTGGTTCATTAAACTATGCTTCTGTATGAACTACAGAAACCTGAAAGAAACCACTGCTTTCCTTTACCCTGAATTAATGACACCCTGGACACACTGCTGTTGCCCAGTGGTTCTTACCCCTCATTTTGAAATCTGGAGTGGCAGGTGGGTCTAAGTGCCAGAGACAGACAGCATGGTTACCAGCACACTCAAGGATGATCTAAAGAACCTGAGAAATGTACTGGAGAGCATGCAGGTAGCCAATTAAAAGCTGAATGCTAACTCTTCTGCAAGAAGATTCGTACTTGGGCACCATAATCTCATGAAATGAGTTGGCCATTGATCCAAAGAATGCTTAAGATTGAAAGGGATTGACCTCGCCCTAGGGCGAGTTGGAGTTACACATTTTTCTGGGTTTCTGCAGCTACTCCTGCTGATTTCTGCCGCTTCCCCAACATGAAAAAGCAACTCACATGACTGACAAAAGAACACTGGCATTTCTTGTTGACAAAAGGGACAAGCGCATAGTCCAGGCACTTAAGTCAGCACTCAGCAGTGCACTAATCTTAGCTTTCTTGCCAGCAGGAGGTAATTTCATTGTGGACATTGAGCCAACAACAGAGGCATTGGGGGCATACTGCCTAAGTCCAAGATAGATGGGAATCAGTAATTATCTCTCCAAAGCTGAAAAGAACCATTATGTTGCCAGCAGCATAATGTGGAAGCACCTTCTGAGTACACTGCCATCCACACTGCTGGACCGTTCCATTTGACCGACAGCAGCAACAAATATATTATAGTGGTCATGGATTACTTCAAGTGGTCGGAAGTGTATGCCATGCCAGAACAAGATGCCAAGAGTATTTCAGACTGCCTTGAGAAAATTGTGCTGCCACTTCAGAGAGGCACTGGAACTACACAGTGATTAGAGCACACACTTTGAGTCAAACCTGAGGAGAGAAGTGCTAGCACAACTTAAGAGTGTGCAAAACGTATACAACATCTCTACACTACATTAAACAGCATTGTTCAGTCATACAGTAAGACCCTCGCAGAACACATGAGAAGGTTTTGCCAACCACCAGAAAGACTGGGATGTCAAGATGTTACTTTTCTTGTTGGCTACCGCTCGTCTTTCCATGATACTATTGAGATGAACCCAGATAGTTCGGCTTTCAACAGGGAGTTAAGTCTAACTAGCGACCTGATATTTGCGAACTCTTCTGGGACAGAACAGCCAGCTATCAACTACTGGAGAACTTCGTTGACTCTGTATGTACTTAGGCTTTCACGGCTGGCATCCAATTGTAGTAAATGTTCTTCTGAGCTCATTGGCCGTGGTCTAACAGTGCGAATTTTGCCTGACGTTTCACTCAAGAATGCGTTGAGCATTCTCAAAGGACTCGAAGAGTGACAAGGCAGTCAAGCTGCCTCCCTTATATACATCATAGGCGGCCGCCTCCTCGTCACTGATTGGCTGGAGGGCAGCCAATCGTCTACCTATCTGCTGCAGTGCCCCTTCCTTCGTCTAGTTGTTTCGGTGTCTTAAATGTGCATTCTAATTCATTGACTATCTTCATAATATGCACGAGATGACTCATCACAACATCCAAGTGGCGACTGAACAGATAAAAACTGGTACAACCGACAAGTCGTCATGTTTTCCCTTCCAGTGATCAGGTGTGGCTGTATTGCTCTAACCAAACTAGAGGCACTGCTCTTAATTCCCACTATGACAGGAATTCCATCGCGTAGTGAAAAGAATGCGAAGCAGTGTACCACATCCAAAGACTGCCCCAAGAGAAGATGCTGGCGGTGCACACAGATAGCCTGGTTTTCTATGTCAAGAAGACCAACCCTGGGGAGGAAGCATTGCCATGTCAGTGAGAATGGAGTTAGCCACATGGCATTCTGTGACATCATAAAGCCAGAAAATACGTGAAGATTTTGTTCTGCAGCTATGGGGCAAGACTTTCAGGCAATTTCCAGAGACTTAAATTTTCACATGTTTCTAGTAATAATTGCAACAAAACTTGGGGATTATTTAAGGGAGTGCTTAGCTTTAATGAATCAGTCGACCAGCAGTGAGTTAGTGAGAGTCAGTTAACCAAGTAAATTCTGTGAGAACAGAGAAGCGGTGTGAGTTGGTATGTGCAACAGAGGAAAAATTAAACATCAGCACTACATTATTTTTTCTGAGCAGTTACTTAAGTTTTGATGACAAAGTGAGTTTGGCATAACTAGGTGGTGATTTCTTCTCAATAGCCAAGTTACATGTAAACATAGATCTTAAGAATGGTATAGCAAATATAGTGTACATTTTCAATACCTTCAGGTTTTAAACAATGTATATTTAAAAAATGAAATTTATGGCATGTTCACATAACTATATCTGTCTATTCAGCAAACTGTACTTACAATTTTAGTTAATTGACGGAAATTAATCATTTCTTTACACTAGTCATATATAGGCTAAAGTTTTTGATAGAGTCAACATGAAAAATTCAATGCCATGTTTGGGTGTCCTGGTTTCCATCCAGTCGCTCTTACTCCTTCAGCTACCATGGCCAACTTTCCATCATAACATTAAATTCTCCATTTGACTCGTATATGTCCCCAGTAAACCGCTAATGGCTCTCGCATTTGAGATACACCGTTTGTGGTGACTTACTATTGTAAGTACTTGAGTCCCATGCTTCATCATTTAACTCTTATTATTTTAGTTAATTAATGGAAATTAATTTCTTCATGCTAGCTGTATACAGGCTAAGGTTTTTGACCAAGAGTCAACATGAAAAATTCAATGCTATATGCGGGATTTGAACCACGGATCTCCTCGTTTTCGTAAAGTCGCTCTTGCCCATTGAGCTACCATGGCCAACTTGCCGCCATGATATTAAATTCTCCATTTGACTCGTATATTACACCGTAGACCCCTAGGGACTGTCGAATTTGAGATAAATTGTTTGTGGCAAGTTACTATCGTAAGTACTTGAGTCCCAGGCTTCATCATTTAACTCTTACAAGTACTTACTCTTGTACCTACAAGTTTATTCTTTTATTTCATGTTAACCAAAACAAAGTTTGTAGAAATGGTTTTATGGTTCAACTTTCCAACATGTGATATGACTTTTTTAAAGTCCAATATGAGTGAAAGTTTTTTCCAAGTACAGCTCAACTTAAATTTAGAATATCTATAATATTTTGTAATGCAATTTTATGCCAGAGAACATTAAGATAAATTAAGGTTTATAATTATCTATAGAGCAAGCAGTCATATTGGAGAATGCTGTTTAGTGAAAAGAGGAATACGGTCGTCTTAAGCAAGTCAATATTTTAAAAGCTGGTCACTATATGGTGGCTTTGAAACTCCATGCCGTTTGCATGATCAGGAAGAGAGGAAGCAAAAATTGTCTTCCCTTTTGACAAAAGTATAGGTAATTGAAAAATGAAATAAAAAATCAGTATCTTGGAAATGATTAACTTGTTGGACATAAAGTACATGCTTTTAACAGATCCACATTTTTTACATAAGTTTAGCAATTATGTGAAAGTAATTCAGAATGAAATGGACTTCATTACTTTTATCTTGAAAATATCTTTAATATAGGTATTTAATCAAAATGGTTGTCATTTTCAGAAAATCAAAATATCTGAAAAAGTTGACGCACATGCCTACACACACAAATATTTTTCTAAAAAAGCCTTTTATCAAAGGACCCTAAAATGTGAATCTCCTAAGAAATCTCACATCAAATTCTTGAGTGGAATGCAATTAACTTCTCTTACATAATAAACACATAGAGAAAGTAAAAGAGACTATTATTCTTAATATAGGAATGCAGCATTACAAAATATGTAAAAAAACAGAAGCTAACAACAGTGAAGTAACAAATATTAAAATAAAATATTATTTGTAACATAGTTCACTTATCTTTTTAAGAAAATTAATGAACTTTCATTTTTGGTCATTTAATCATGAAATAAACCCAGAAGTTAAATTATTAAACCAATTAAATGGTCTAATAGATTTAATGGTTTGAGGAAAAGTATTTATTTTTAAAAGCAAAATTCCCTTAATAAACTCTGAATTACTCTCATTCGATTCTGTCTTTAAGTTTTATTTTAAATTTGGTAATAGCATTTATCTATACCCCTAGCAGCTTAACAACGGAATAAACAGATTAAAAATGCAAATAAGGATTAGCAAAACTAGTATCTTGAATTCTGTGGAAAGCTCATCAATTTTCTTAAAAGGATATAAGTTTGAGACATACAATTATATTTTACTGTAGCATAACAAAAGTTACCCAAAATATAATGTATTAACTTGCAAACTTAAGAAGTGAAAATTTAAGAAAGCTGCCAAAATGCAGTTTGGCATTCAACTGCAGCCAAGTTATAAAACAATAATCTTTGACAAATTGCAGCAGCGGGTATCAATTAGATTTTGTATTCTTCTTGACAAAACTGCATCACAAACATTGAAAATGTTGCAGCAAGCCTATATAGAGCAAACAATGGGGAAATCTTAAGTGTTTGAATTGCATAAACGGTTTCGGGAGGGTAAAAATGACATTAAGGATGCTCCACATCCCGGAAGACTGTCAACTTCAAAAACAGAGATCAACGTCAACACAACTGATGTCATGTTGTGGGACGACCGTCATTTATCGTTGAGAAAGATTGCCAAGATTATAGAAAAGTTGGAGCAAAGTGGGTGCCTCATGTGATCAGTGACGAACAGAAGGCTTACCATGTGATGGTGTGTCAACAATGGAAGGCTTCAGCGAGAACCTGGACAAAGTCATCACATGCGACGAGTTCTGGTTTCATCATTTTGACCCAGAGACAAAGCAGGTAAGTGCCCAATGGAAACATCCTTCAAGTCCAAGACCCAAAAAGGGGAAAGTTCAACCAAGTGCAAGGACAGCTATGCAATCTTGTCCTTTTCGATAAGCAAGGCATTGTTTACGATCACATGGTGTATAAGCAACATACTGTTACTGTGAATTACTATTGTGAAGTACTGAAGGGGCCATTAAGGAGGAAAATGGCAACAAAATGAACAAATCTTGCTCAAATGGGATTGATGCTTCATCAGGATAATGCCCCAGATCATTGTGCCATCAAAGATTCAGGAAACAATCACTGAATTAGGCATCCACCTTATTAACCGGACCTAGCCCCATGTGACTTCCACCTATTTCTTACAGTAAAATATGAACTTCGGGGTCATCATTTTCAGAGTGATCAAGACCTAAACAATAAAATTTCAGATGTAGTAAGACTATCAAAAATGGGCTTCAGGGAGTGTTCTGAACATTGGACTGAACACTGGAATCATATTGCATCAAAGGGAGAATACTTTAAAGGTGTCTAATGGAATATGAATAAAGGTGAGCAGCATTTTCAAGTAAAAAAAAAAAAAAAAAACAATTCCAGCTATTTTTTGACAGCCCCTCATACAACCAAGTTATAAGAAAACTGGGAGCTAAATATTTACATAATCCCAGTTTGGATTCAGAATAGGGATGCCAATTAAAAATGCAATATACATACTAATTTTTTAATTAGTAACAGCTTTAGATAAAAAAAACTACCATTAGGTATATATATTTTGATTTGGCTAAGGCATTTCACAGTACAGATCACAACCTCTTGCTGCAAAAGTTAAGATTTTCAATGAAAGCTTGGTTCAGATATAATCAAACAGATTCCAGAAAACCAGGATAAATGGTTATGATTTGGAACCAGATATTACTAACAGTGTCTGACAACACTCTATACTTGGGCCACTGCTACCTTTAATATTTATAAATGACTTGCCAGTTAATCTTAGCAAGGAGTGAGTAGTTGTGCTCTTTGCAGATAGTATACAAAAGTCACATCAGCAGTTAACAGCAATGTCAGCATCTGAACAGCTTCTCGTTTGGTTTGAAGCAAATAAGTTGTTACACTATGATAAAACACTTTATTCAATTTAAAACATAAATGGGTAATTGGAATTAATAATCAAATACTATGATCACGCTATAAAGTACCGCATACAAAATTCCTAAGGCTCCAAACAGATGAAGAGCTTACTTGGAGAAAACAAATAAAAGTCAAAATACCGTAAGAGCAGTATATTTTTCCTACCTCTTATAATATGGAATTACTCCCTGGGGTAATTAAGCACAAAGCAGGCAAGGACCATACATATTTGTAGTGTTGGACCTTGTCATTCCTATATACCCTCATTTAAAGACAAAACAATCATTACTCCTGATGAGAACACACATATTCTCTGTTAAGCTATTTGTAAGGTAATACATATTGATGCTTCACAACAAGCCTTGCTGTGCATGTACAAGGAATGCAGAAGATTTGCAGGGACCAACAAATAGCTTGAAACTGATTTTACTATTCTGCATTAAACATTTACAATAATCTCCCTTGCCACTTGAAACTATTGGGTAAGCCTAATCAGCATAAAATCTTCAAGAACTGTTTAAATCATTTTATATACTTGCTCCCCATTTAATATAGATGAATTCTTTAAAATCCCATTCAACAGGTAAATTTTCAATACCTGGTGCAGACTGCAAGCGAGGTGATTTGATGTACATTATTGTTTAACTATTTAAGCATTTCAAATGTTAGTGCTTGAATGGTGATTAAAATGTATAATTAATTATACAATTGCAAGATAAAAAGGAATTAAGTGCACAAATGGTATTTGGTGTATCTGTAGTAGTGATACATTTGCCATGAATGTATGGCATGTTTTTATATCCCTGAGCTTTGCTCGTGGTGGGGACCAAACAAAACAAATAAATTAGATGCAAAGCACTCGGCGTATGTAATACAACTGAAAATATTAAATGTTTGTCGATAATGCCACCGAAGTTTTCCCGTCCTTTCCTATAGCATCTGCTCAAGTAAATTGCATAATGCACAATCGAACATGGATTTCTTAAGACTCGCTAATCGTGTCGTAGGGCGGGTAATGTCTTTTATCACTGTAACAATACCATCATATTACGTACTCACTATTATGATTTTCAAATGTCACTTTCAAAGGACCTCTTGATTATTAAACTCGTGTTGATTCTTGTTCACCATTCTTCAAAGCAAGATTCTTCCAAACTGCGCACAAACCTGTGGATTAACTGTAGCCGAATATAACACGGTAATGATTCCGCTGTTTTTATTTGAAAACAGACGCCGATATAACTATCCATACATATAAAGTTTAACATAAACTTTGTAAGTACACATTTTCTTTGTTACGCGGTAAATAATGCACAGGAAGAGCCGCCATTGGCATATGCTTACCTTTAGCTAGGTTGCAGAAAGCCGACAAACACAAAGCGTCAACCACCGCACTGTATTGTATTGTATAACCTCTGGAGAATATTCAATAGTTCTTATCACTTTTAAAGAAATACTATCGTGTTATAATTGTATGTCACATATTAAATTTTATTTTTATTATCCATGCACAAATTTCACTTCCAACAGCTACAGATTGTGTACCTCACAATCACCTACCATGTAACTCTTCAGTCTCCAACACATTCACAAAGCGGTCAAAGGACGTCCAATCACAGGCGTTCAAATTGAAAGGAAGCCAACGTAACAAATAGGCAATATTTACCATGCTACTAAAGATAAATTTATGTGTGTAAGGAAACACTAAACATTTATTCGTGATTAAACTAATGAATTCATACTACTCTGTAAGCCTTGGTGTTACTGAGCTTTAGCACAAATGTTGGGCAATACAATTATTCAAGTTTAATTAACTAATAAAACATACGGCGAATATCAAAATTTTGAAAATAACTTATTTAATTAACAATAAATTCATGTGTTTTCATGCATTGAAAATATTATTAATCTAGATCAGAGTTATTAACTTATTTTGACAATAACTTGCATTGATTTTTGTTTTTAATGTTAGCTAAAATTAATCAGGTTAGCCAACATTGCCGTAAATTACGATATACCTATCACTTAATTTTTTTAAAAGATCTTATAAAGTCTAAGTCTTCCAATTGTCATATGAAACCTAACTTTTATTAAGTGAATGCAAAATATGTCCCTAAACTCTGTACATAGACTATTGTCATCAAAGTATGAAGAAGCAGACACTGCAACAGCGACCCAAAGTACTGAGTCGGTAACTAAACAATAAAAACATTTTACTGCACATTGCTAGATTATTTTCCAGAGCTTTTGTTGCTATAATTAGCTAGTTAGCGGTAGACGATTGATTTACATATTAATGCATGCATTTAGGTGCGACATATATGTCCTATGTACTTCGCAATAAATGAAATGGAAATACCCAATGTATGCACATAAGACCAACAAAGTTTTTCCTTTTCCGTACGTATGCTTTTTTTAAAGTAAGTCAACAAGCATCATATCACTTTAAATGGTAAACAGAATTTTTCTGTGAAGTAGACAGCTGTGTACAATGACCATCCTGACGAAAAAAAATGTATTGGAAAAACTGATTTATTTCACATGTTTAGTGGAAGGGTTGTTTTCTGCAGAGCAAGGCTTAATGATTCATATGATATCTGTCATGTAATTCATCACAGCGCACACCCACACATTCTGGTTCTAATGAGCTACTTATCAGCAGATGATAGAAATGATGCACCTTTAATCTGATTATCACATGCCTGATGTCTTTTCCAATCTTTTAACATTATAGTACTGTAGAACGCCCTCTGATTTCTTTTCTTGTAGACATGAGTTCCTTCATGATCATCTTATTTTGCTTGCCTCTTTAGCGTGGTAGTAACATGTCTGCCTCACATTCACACATTCAAGAAGTCCTAAGTTTGAATCTCAACCAGGGTGGGTAATCTGGATGATTGTTTCCAGGGTTTACCCTTGTGGTGAAAGATGAATGTCAGGTAACTCTAAGCTCTATGAACCTTGGGCTCATTTGAGCATCATATCACCCACTTCATTTGTCATCTGGTATAATTAAACTGAAGTATACTAATAAATTAAAAAACAAAAAATGATCTAGTTGTTAGTTGAGGCTGCCAGTAAGAATTTAATTCATATCCCTTCTATATAAAATGCTCTCTTGCCAAGATGTATACTAAACATAAGGGAGATAACTTAGCCTGCCATTTGTCCCGTAAAAAATGGAACGGTCCCCTTTTCTTGCTTGTGTGTCCTGCATTCCGAGAAAATTTGTTGGGATACAAATAGGTCCCTATTTTCTTGACACCTACTTCCTAAACTAAAACTCTAACCACATATTGTTGCCATTTGTTTTAAAAACACTAAGACAGCACTTATCTCACTTATTGTTGATTGTTTAGCACATTCTGTGAACTGGAAGACAAAGTTTGTCTAGTCTAGTGCTGGCAGTTGATCTGCTGTATTGTTATTTGCTTGAACTTAGCTATTATGTCTAAATGGAAATCTGCCTTCTCTTTCAATTTAAAGGGAAAATATCCATGCCTCAAAGAGGCAAAGCTAAATTAAGAAGTTCACCGTAAAATTTGCAATGCAGCATTTTTTATTGTACATGGTTGTAACTCAGATATTGTTCAGTTTTAGAAATCAAACATAAACTGGTTTCTTCTGCTGTTGAAATAATAGCTTCACATGGGCTGGCCCTGTAGCTCAGCTGGTTGAGCACCTGCCTACCATGCGAGGGGTCCCAGTTTCGATTCCCGGCTGGGGGAATCGATTTTTCTCCCACCAAGATAATTCCTCATCTTCGCCCGGAAGTATGAATGAGAGTGATTGTGTTTTGCATGATCTAATGGTTAAAACCAAGCAAATACGAGTTAACACCTTCGATATATTCCAAAGGAGAGTTTGAGTCTATTGAGCTCAAGGGTAACAAGCAACTCAGTGTGGTACTAAGTATGTAAATGTATAATAATTTGCAATTGAAATGGAAATAAAGATTACTTCCTATATTCCAAAGAGAACGGCTGCCAATATGACTACTGCAATTAAAGGAGGGGTATAAAGGGAACAGAAAAAGAACTGACATGCTGCTATTATGCGGACAGTTAGGTCTTAGGAAATAGGTGTTTCATACACCAAGAGACATGAGATGACCTCACAAAAAGAAATCAATTGGGTTGAGGTCAGAAGAGCATGCTAGCAGGCTACATTTGGATTCACCCTTGCACTGATCCATCAGATTTCTGCTGTTACGAATCGCTATTAGAATTTTCGCAATAAAAAGCGGATAAAGTTGACTATGTGATAGGAACCGAACCAACGACCCTTGGAGCCAGTTTTCGGCATTACGGATTAGGTCTCCAGTACACTTACAGAAGCACCACATGATGCAGGAAGGCATTTAATCACTGTTGAGTGTCACACTGGCAGGTGATTAGTTTGAGATTTTTGGGGCATTAAATCTTGAAAACCTCAATAACAAGCTACTAAGAATCAATATTTCTGTTGAAGTTTTGTTGAGTCACACTTATTTACACTCACCTTCACTTAATATTTTTAAAAATGCTGGAACGTTTTCCAGGACATTTGCCCTCTTCCTCAGCAGTTTAGTGACTGACTCTCCCCCTTCCTTTCCTCTTCCTTCTCCTGTATCTGATCCTGTTGCCATCTGGTGTAAGGAGCGCAAAGTTTTAACACTTCGTTAAGTGGTGGGATTTCCTGGAAAACGTTCCAGCGTTTTTAAAAGTAATAAGTGAATGTGAGTGTAAATGTGTGACTCAACAAATCTTCAACATGAAAAAAACTTCATTGTTAATAATGCTTCTTTTTGTAATATTTAATACTCCTAACACCATTTGGCAACAGTATCAGTTACAGGAGAAGGAAGAGGAAAGTAAGGGGGAGAGCCAGTCACTAAACTGCTGAGGAAGAGGGCGAATGTCCTGGAAAACGTTCCAGCGTTTTTAAACATAAGTGAAGGTGAGTTTAAATAAGTGTGACTCAACAAAACTTCAACATGAAGAAAACTTCACTGTTAGTTATGCTTCTATTTGTAATATTCAATATTTCTGTATTCGGGAAGCTAATCCAATAATTTCACCCACCTTGTTTAAATACCAACTTATCAGCATCTGATGCCAATTATGTTTAACAAAAGTGCATTATGTTTAGCCACAGACTATGTATTGCCTATCTCAACTTGCTTATATTAGTCACGTCTACAATCATTGAAATTATTTTGGTATATATTGTTAGTTTTTACAGAACATATTTCGTAGGAGTTTCCTAACATTCTCAGCTAAAGTTGAATGTTGAATTTTGATTTGGTGACCAATAACGCACATTAGTTGAGGATATTTTAAACAAGGAATTAAAGCAAGAAAAATTAGTGCCGGAATAGTTAAATATGGAGTACCCCAAGGCTCTCTGCTTGGACCACTATACTTTATATTATATTTAAATGATATTGTGACTTTGTGGGTTCGTGAAATGAAAAGTCCAATTACACCACTTAAAAATGTTCTTTATTTCCGCCGACTTACAGTTAAACACTTACCAATTACACAGAATTACGTAATGCACACAATTACGATTCACCAGCTCGTCCGTTACAATTCCACTTTGCTCTCGCGGTTACGTACCATCCTCCGATGCACGTACACAGTCTTCTCGTCCTTACACTAGCGCTGCACTCTTACAGCTGTTCGCCAAACACTCCAGACTCACTCATTGAAGCCCTTTTTATAGGAATATCACTGTTTTTCTAGAAGTCTCTGGTTTCCGTAAATCACCGCGAAAGTTCCCCAGGACAGCGGAAGGGGAAGGAGGCGGCCAGCGACAAGTAACATTTCCCTAATCACCCCTCAGTTAGTGACTGAGATTAATGGGGGGAGTGGCTCGGCTGCCCCTCGTTCCTTCTCAGCAGTCGTTTGTTTTGCGTTCCGCTAATTGGGTGACACTGCTCCCTCCTCAAGGCTGGTCGTCCCGAACAGCACCATCGTAGTGGGCTAGACAATCCAGGTGTACCACCAACATCTTCCCTCGGGGAACCTTCTGGATGCGGTAGACCACGTCGTTAATCCTCTTCACCACCCGGTACGGTCCTTGCCATGGTTGCTGGAGCTTCGGGCAGCGTCCCTTGGTCCGGGTAGGACGGTACAACCAGACCAGTTCACCTTGCTGGAAACCTTGGCTGTTGGCTTGCCTGTCATACCTGGTCTTCATGCGGTCGCTCGCCTTCAGGATGTTCAGGCGAGCCATCTCGTGCATGTCGTGGAGATAGTCCACCAAGTTCCCCACATACACGGTCACCGGCTGCTTCGCCTCCGGAGGGCTTCCAAAAGCCAGGTCACAAGGGAGGCGTAACTCTTAGCCAAACATTAAGCTGGCTGGCGTCATCCCAGTTGTGTCGTTGTAGACGAGCAGTAGGCCAGCAAGAACAGCGGCATCTTGACGTCCCAGTCTCACTGATGGCTGGCCACGACCTTCCTCAGGAGTTCCTCTAAGGTCTTGATGTATCTTTCGACCATGCCATCGGACTGGAGATGTAGAGGCGTCGTGCGGGTGTTGTTCACCCCGAGCCTTTATAGTGCCTCCTTCATTAGGTTGGACTCAAAGTTGGTGTCCTGGTCACTGTGTAGCTCTAACGGCACCCCAAATCGACAGAACACTTGCTCCACGAGGCAGTCTGTGATTGTCTTTGCCTCTTGGTTTGGGATGGCATACACCTCCGGCCACTTGGTGAAGTAGTCCACGACCACCATTAGGTACTTGTTGCCACGGTCGGAAATTGGAAACGGTCCCGCAATGTCAACGGCGATCCGTTCGAATAGTGCACCGACGTTGTACTGCTGCATGCGACCCCGGCTCCTAGACTGGGGGCCACGACTCGCCGCGCACACGTGACACACACGGCACCATCTCTCAGCATCTGCTCGGAGTCTCAGCCAGTAGTAGCGCTGCCGTAGTTTGTCAATCGTTCGATTCGCACCCAGGTGTCCTCCCGAAGTACCGGCGTGCACTTCCTCCAAGACTTGCGGCACCTTACTCCAGGGAAGTACCAACTGTTCTCTCTGCGTCTTCCCATCGGGTGACTCCCATACCCGGAAAAGCACGCCCTCTCTGGTCTTCAACGAGTCCCATTGGGCCCCGTACGACTTGTAGGTGGCGCTCCTCGGTACAATGTCCTCCCAGGTTGGTCTCGTCCCTGCCTCCACTTCTCTCAAGAGTGGCCCCAAGTCTGCGTCCGCCAGCTGCTCCCTCATCAGGGATGCGTTATCCCAGCCGTCCGCAGGCACTGCCACAGCTACTCGGACTGCTGCGGCACGCTCCTTCTCTTCCACTCTTGTGCACTGGCCGCACTCTTCTGGACAGGGTCTTCGGGACATGGCGTTTGCGTTACCGTGGCTCTTCCCTCTACGATGTTCCGAGGTGAAGTTGTACTCCTGCAGCCTCTGGACCCAACGTACTGTCTGGCCTTCCAGGTTCTTAAAGCTCAATAACCAGGTTAGGGTGGAATGGTCAGTCCTCAGGTGGAATGGCTGACCGTACAGGTACTAGTGGAAGTGCTCCAAGGTCTTTACTACCGCCAATAATTCTCGTCGAGTGACGCAGTAGTTCTTCTCTGCCTTGGATAGCGTCTTGCTGTAGTAGGCTATCACCCACTCATGGCCATCCTAGATCTGCGATAGGACACCTCCAATGCAATGGTCGCTAGCGTCGGTGTCCACAATCAAGGCGCCGCCCGGTTGTGGGAAACCCAAAATTGGAGCACTGCACAGGGTCTCCTTTAGTTGCTGGAAAGCGTTTCGGCATCCTCCGTCCACACATAAAGCCGGTGTTCCTCTGTCAGGCGGGTGAGGAGTTTTGCGATGTTGGAGAACCCCTTTATGAAGCGGCGGTAATTACTGCACAGCTCCACAAAACTGCGTAACTCTTTCTTATCCTTTGGGCGACGCCAATCTCTCACAGCCTGTGTCTTCTTCGGGTCTGTGGCCACTACGATTGCTGAGACTATGTGGCCTAAGTAGTTCACTTCCTTGCGGAATAGCTGGTACTTCTTCGCGTTCAGCTTCAAGTTGGTCGCCTGCAGTCCCTGTAGAACCTTACTCAGATTCTCGAGGTGATCTTCAAAGGTCTTCCCGACGGTGATGATGCCGTCCGGGTATAGCAGGCGGGCGTGGTAAGTCAGTCCTCTCATCACTGACTCCATGAGGCGTTGGAAGGTAGCTGGTGCGTTGCACAGGCCAAAGGGCATAACCGTGAACTGCCAGAGCGCTTGGCCTGTCGAGAATGCGGTCTTCTCCTTGTCTCTTGGGTCTAGAGCTACCTGCGAGTAGCCCGAATTCAGTTCCATGGTCGAGAACCACTGTGCAACAGCTAGCGTGTCCAGGGTGTCTTCAATCCGGGGTAAGGGAAAACAGTCCTTCCGGGTGACAGCGTTCAGCTTTCTGTAGTCTACGCAGAAGCGCAGCTCGCCATTCTTCTTCGCCACCAAGACTACAGGGGAACACCAAGGGCTGTCAGACTCTTCAGTCACTCCCCTGGATCTCATGTCCTCCAGCATGTCTCGTACCGCCCTTTGCTTCGCCAGCGGAACGCGTCTATGTGGTTGCCGAATAGGCCGGGCGTCCCCGGTGTCGATGCGGTGAAGCACTTTGTCCGTGCGGCCGTAGTTACTATCACCTTGGCTGAAGACGCGCTGTTACCGTCTTAGCAGTTGTCGAACCTGCTCCAGCTGTTCTGCGGTCAGGTGGTCGGCCGCTCTCTCCAGTAAGCCTTCTAACCGGGGCCCCAGGTGTTGCTTCGGCGCCGGCTCCTGTGCCTCGTCGATTGCTGTTACGCTCACCACGGGCTCCCACATTCCCAACTCCGTCCCGTCCTGGACGTCGTGATCGGCGTCCGCTGGATTTAGCAGTCTCACTGGCACATCCTCTCGGTACGGCAACAATGCCCTGGCTACACACATTCCGTGTACAGGCGTCTTCTGGTCCAGCATCATGTTCCTGGTTCTCTGGTCCTCCAGTCGCGCCGGTTCAGGCAACCACGTCTTCGTCCAAAACGACCCTGAAAATTCCAAGGTGCTCTTCTGGTTGACGGAGTATAACCTCTTCTCCGTTGAACCGCAGGACCCTCTTACCGACGTCTACCGTCGCCTCATGGCTCCTGAGGGCATTCAATCCCAGTATCACCTCCTCAGCCACTTTCGCGACAAACACCCACAGACGTACGTTGCTCCTTCCCAAGGTCAGCTTCAGCAGGGCCTCCTTCTCCACAGGCAAGATGTCGCCCGATGCCGTGACAAGCTGGTATGGTCGGCTCGGCTTCCTTGTCGGCAAACCCTTCGCCACCTCAGGTCTGATAATGGTCACGGCCGCCCCGGTGTCCCATAGCACGCGGCACGGCTTCCCTCTCACCCAACCGTCCGCGATGAGGCTGTCATCCATATGCCGGCTGACCACGCGCAGTGTCACTCGAGGAGATGCTGTGGACGGCGCCGACGTGCTCCTCGCCACGCCGGGCCTTACTCGTTCTTCCGGCTGATCTTCCTGGTGTGGGCAGTCTCTCTCCAGGTGTCTGGTTCGTCCACACCCCCAACACAGGCCACTAGGTCTTCGCCGCGTCCCTCGGCTGGTCTTCTGTCTCCAGTGTAGCGGACACTCCTCGTTCTCGACGTCGGGATAGCTGTTACTTTGGCCGCCTCCATTCTTAATGCTGCCGTCAGCGCCTCGTGGATGCTTTTATAATCGCCGAGCATTAGACGCTGACGAATCTCCGGGTCTCGTTCCCCGTCAACGAAAGTGTAGGCAGCTTCCCGGGACACGAACTCTGGTGGGAGGTCGACTAAGGCCTTCCTTGCCAGTTGTTCAACTGCCAGGGCGAACTCCTGCAGCGTCTCCCCCGGCTGCTGTGATCTTGCCTTTAGCTGGCTGCGGTACGCTGCGGCTAAGCGGTGGATCCCAAAACGATTCTCTAGGGCCTCCCAGATGTCCTTAGGTGCCGCCGTTGACTGAACCGCGTTCAGGACTTCCGCGGCCAGACCCTGGAGGCTGGCTATTAACTGTGTGGCCTCCTCTTCTGGTGACCATTTATTGTACTTGGCCACTGTGTTGAACTGGCGGCGGAAGACTTCAAACGTTAACGCGCCGTCATACTTCGGTGGTTTGACGCGCGCCGATGTTGTGTCGCGTCCCGGTGCGTCGGCCTTCAAATCCTTCAACCGCCTTCAACGACGTCCTCTACCACGGCGCTCAGGGACTTGACGCTGTTGTCGGCCTTTCCTTCCAGCTCATTAACTCGGCTCGCCAGGTCTTCGACGCGCTCGCCTAACTCTGTGACGTCCTTTTTACGCCGGCCACCTGTTCTTCAAACTTTGCGGCGAGAGCCCCGTTCGCCGCCTTCATTTCCGTGGCCAGACTGCCGTTCGCTGCTCTCATTTCTGTGGTTAACTCGGCCTTCATTTCTTCCATCTTTTCGGTGATGTTGTCGTTAGCCGTCTTCATTAGTTTCAGTTCCGCGGCCAGGTTCTTATTTGCCGCTTCCGTTTTCGCTGTCAGTTCGTTCATCTTCTCCAAAAGCATTTCCAATGCCGATGCCATGGCCGTAATGTTCGGTTATGTTATCGTCCCGCTTCCTGACACCAGTGTGACTTTGTGGGTTCGTGAAATGAAAAATCCAATTACACCACTCAATGTTCTTTATTTCCACCGAATTACAGTTAAACACTTGCCAATTACACGGAATTACGTAATGCACCCAATTACTATTCACCAGCTCGTCCGTTAGAATTACACTTTGCTCTCGCGGTTACGTACAATCCTCCGGTGCACGTACACAGTCTTCTCGTCCTTAAACTAGCGCTGCACTCTTACAGCTGTTCGCCAAACACTCCAGACTCACTCATTGAAGCTCCTTTTTATAGGAATATCACTGTTTTTCTAGAAGTCTCTGGTTTCCGTGAATCACCGCCAAAGTTCCAGAGGACAGCGGAAGGGGAAGGAGGCGGCCAGCGACAAGTGACATTTCCCTAATCACCCCTCAGTTAGTGACAGATTAATGGGGGGAGTGGCTCAGCTGCCCCTGGTCCCTTCTCAGCTGTCGTTGGTTTTGCTTTCCGCTAATTGGGTGACAATATGTATTCTACACCTGACTGTAAAACTATAAGCTATGCAGATGACACTACTATTATATGTAAAGCAACGATCATGACCTGCAATTATTAGCTACTATGGAATCGATAAAAATAAGTACATTTTTAAATCTTTAAACCTCAATAATAATCCTGGCAAGACAAATTTAATTAAATTTGAGCTAAATAGTAAGGAAAAAGGTACATTGTTTCATATTACATTTGATGACATTATAATACAGGAATCTGACTCTCACAGTTTTTTAGGAATGTAACTTGATAAACTTATATCCTGGAATAATCATATTGATAACCTCTGTAAAAAAATAAGTAAAGGTTTTTACCTAAGGAGAGAGTTTGCAAAAACTTGAAATGTAGATGTACTAAAAATGGTATATTATGGAATAATTTATTCAAACATCCAATACGATATTCAGTTATAGGGTGGTCGTAATAATTCTCATATTCACAGGATTCTAGTACTACAAAAGAAATGTATTACAACAATGTTTAAAATGGGGATCCATGAAACATGCAGAGAAGTTCTTAGAAAAGAAAAGATGTTTACTGTTGTGTCTTTATACAAATATAAAGTTATTCATTTAATAAATCAGAAAAAAAACAAAATAGTGAAGTACACAATCATGATACTAGATGTAAATCTGACTTGCACTATAGTAGCTTTAATGTAAAATCTGTAAATAAAGATCCATATATAATAGGATTACAAATGTACAATAGACTTCCAGCCTATGTTAAAAGAGCAAACAATGCAATGTGTTAAAAAATACCTTTTAAATAATCCTGTATATAATATAAATGAATTTTTGCAAGCTATATAATGTTGTAAATTTTAATATTGTAAATTGTATTTTATATATTGACAATGCTCGATACTTGTATTAGTCTATGGGCAGTAAATAAATGAATGAATGAACATAAAATGAACGAATGTTAGGAAGATTCTAACGAAATGTGTTCTAGATAAACACTAGCAATATATGGAGCATGGAGTATTAGTGCAACTCAAAATTACATTAATTTTGTGCCCTACTGTATCAGTCCTTACTCATTAAGAACCTAATTTTATTATTTGAGTTCTTCTTTCACTGATTTGACCACAAAACATTCATGAATGAGCTCCTGATCTAGTCGTCTTAAAAGTTACAAGAAATAAAATGTATAAAGTGACAATTATTTCATTTTTATTCTGGAGCATAATTTAGATTACCAGCAATATTTTATACACTGAGTTATTCTTATCATTTATCAGAGTTCTTAATAACTTCCTTTTTCAATGAGAACTTTTATCAAAGATTTTTCCTTATCACAATTTCATTATTTCTATTACTGGTGAATACTATTATGTAGTACCTCCATCGTACAGTATCTGAGCATACCACAATGAGCCAACCAGAAGACTGCTGGAATAAGCAGTCAACCTTGTTTATACAAATCGAGCAGGATGCCTCAGTCGGTTTCATATGTGGCCCACATTCGGGAGATCTGGGTTCAATTCCTGTGGCTGGCCTATCTGACCCATGGATTTTTTTCGGGTTGCCAGACAAAAGCTGAGTAGGTTAATTACAGCCCTTAATTTCTTGTCCCTCCATTTCATCTCTATTATTATTTCACATCATCTCTCATCTGGTGGTCTCTTTCAGGGTAGAAAGTGTCGACAGGAGTCTGGGCACTGCATGGCAGGATGATATGCTCCTGGTTAACACTTCCACTTCCGGTAGGAAGGTCTGTGGTCTCCGGCCGGCATAGTGGGCTATTTTAGGATCACGGTGGATGGGATGCCGACTGTGTTGGCCTGCTGGGGATTTTCCAACTGGTCAATAGTAGGGACCTTGCCTGCTGCACTGTAGTGATTCCTTTGGTCAGCTGCCCTCTGCCTCATCCTCCCTCCCAGGAATGTCCCACTTGGATCATAGGTATAATAGATCAAGACTGGTCACAGTGCCAAATCCTATCCATAAGAATTTATCCTGTTTTATCCTTGTTTATACATGGAGGATCCTCAGTTGACTTGGAAACTGGAAGCTCTTATAATAAGACCCCTATCTGTTATAACCCGACAAAGATTATGCGTGAAATCTTCACCTTTCAGAAGAAGGTTTCAATATGGAGTTTTGGAGTTTTTCCGGAAAGAATGAAATATGCCATAATCCATCCTATTCACAAAGGTGGGAAGACGAACTAAAAAATTACGGCCCAATCTCAGTACTTTTGACTTTCTCAATTATTCTAGAAAAACCATTACATTTAAAACTAATAACCTACCTTGAAAATGCAAACATTCTTAACAGCTCCCAGCATGGATTTAGAAAAAAATTATCAACTAGCACTGCACTCGTGGATTTTGTAAACAAAATAGCAAAAAATTTGGACGAAAAAAGACAAACTGCTGCCCTAATTTGTGAAATATCTAAAGCATTTGACTGTGTAAACCACAAAATATTAATAAGTAAACTACACCAGTAGGGCATAAGACACACAAATTTGGAATGGTTCAAAACATATCTAGAAGGCCATAAACAGAAAATTATACTAGAGGGCAGTTCTGGTCCTATACATACAAAATGGGAACAAATTAAAAATGGAGTTCCGCAGTGTTCCATACTGGTTCCACGAATGATCTTTCAGTTACAGTCAGCGGAAAACCAATACTTTATGCCGATGACACGTCGATTATTTTAAGTGGGTCAGATATTGATAATTTAAAAACAAACATTGACCATGCCATAAAACAATTGGAAGCATGGTTTACATGCAATGGTCTGAAATTAAATAAAACTAAAACTGAAATTGTACATTTTAGGACTACAGTAGAAAACACACAAAGTAACTCGTTAATTTCAGCTACCTCAAAAGAAGCAAAACTTTTAGGGTTATTTATAGATGAACGCCTTAAATGGACTAACCAATTAAATTATACAGAAAAAAATTGAATACTACCTGTTTCAACATGTTCTGCTTGGCACAGATTACACATTTAGAAACAAGAAAAATCGTATATTACATTTACTTTCACTCATTACTTGCATATGGAATAAGTTTATGGGGAAACGCAACAGGCTCTGACAGACTTTTCCGATTTCAAAAGAAAATTATACTATAATAACCCATTCGATTTATAGAGCATCCTGCAGACCACTTTTTAAAACATTAAGAATTTTGGCGCAACCTTGCCTCTATATGTATAATCTAGTTCTATATGTACACGGTAATTATAACAGTTTTCTAAAAGATCAACATCATCATGGTCATAACACAAAAGGAAGAAGAGATATAAAATACCCTACTCATAGGTTAGCAAGGGAAATCCAAAACCAAAATCTTTTTAAGAAAACAGTCAAAAGTTTATTCACCAACAAAGCACACTATTCAATTCAGGAATACATGGATGATGCACTGTGATCTCAGTTTTATCTTAGTGTCTGTTCAACTTTAGGAATACTATATACTCTAGATATTGTACATAATTAATATTCTCTTGCTTTATTATACATTGTAACATATTGTATTGTAAACATTGTAGACCTATTTCTCATCTTAAAGTTTAGGTTTAAAATTTTGACGAGTCACCAATTTACGAGCACCTGCTCAACTATGTAAGTGTAATGTGACAAATAAAGTATTGTATTGTATTGCATGTTTCATGGCAGAAACAACCCTTTTAATATAGTATAGCAGATGGGGGTAAGAAAAATCCATAGCCTTGGTCAATAATCGTTTTGAGAGTATTCTGAACTCAAACTCAGTCCTCCATGTAATGATTTTTAGTCAGATAGGTAACCTATACACATAAAGATTTACTTACTTAAACACTCAGAAGGAAAATAGCCAGATGGATCCTAATAAGAGATGGAAGCAACAAAGGAAATTATGAATAAGAATACTGCACAAAAATTAAAACATTGCAGCCTGGACTGTAAGAGGCTTAACCAACAAAGAGTTAGAATTAGAAACATAGCTATTAACTGTCAGAAATGAACAAAAAATTACAAGAGTCTAAAGAATTGAATCATTATTTACTATTTTTACTCTGATGCCTCACAAAACATGAGGGCAAGGATGGAAACTGCTACATCAATTTATAAAAAGAGAATACAGATATATTCATATTACTGAGACATTAATGAATATTTGAGTAAAAACATCAAGAGGTGCCCCACAGGAAGGGAAAAAAGAAGAGAGTAAAGCATTTTATAATTTACTGCAGAAACATATAGACTGATCAAATAAAAATGATAGCTAGTGCCTGGGGAGATTTAACTGCAAAAAGCTTTTTCCTTTGTGGTAAAGAGGTCTAGTGTGGCTGGTGATCTGCCACATTCTGTGTGTGCTCTCGCCAGTTAGTACAGCAAGGATTAGGAAAGAGTCGTTTGGCTCTAAGATTGTGAGAAGATTTAAACAACTGGAGTGGAGAACCAAGGATGAAAGAAAATGGCAAATTGTCTGAGAAATGTTGTTGTATTTAACAATTTAAAAAGCACAAATTCTTTTTTCTTTTACAGAGATTTGGACAATTACATACTGCATAACAGACCATGTTTTAGACACAGGAGTTTATGGAGGCTACAATATCTCCTCTGGTTATTTCATGCTAATGACAATAAAATTATGGGAAAGATGGTATAGTAAATTAATAATAAGGAAAACTGAGAATGATAGAAAAAAAAATATTTAAGTTATACTTATTGATATTAGGCAATATAAGGAGACTATACTATCAACAAATGGATCAAAAGATGGATCAATAAGTGAAAAGTTTAATATTAACACAGAATGGGAAGATTGTAGACAAATACAAATAAAATGCAACTAAATATTAGGAAGAAGGAAAAGGTTTAACTTTAAAAGATTATAAGTATGTACCCAAGAGAGTTTAATAGAATATGAAGAAAATGTGCCATGGCTAAAGGGAATCAAAATTATGACATAGCTGGGATTTGTAATATCTGATAAAGTCCAAGCTATAACATTAAAAAAATCCATAAATAAATCAGAAAAAAAAGTTACAGTTCAATTATATATATATTTTAGAAGCAGATTGGCTTCAATACCTCAAAGATGTGTGCAATTTTCAATGAAAATTGGAAAGAACAATTACATAGCAAGAAGTAGACTCTTTAACAGTTGAATTAGATACTATATTAAAATCATTTAAATCTCATAAAACATTAGGAAAGGATGAACTTAAGGAATTGATAACATGCACATTTAAACATTTTTAAATATGTATCTACTTAAGATCAGTCTATACTAGTAACACTAACATCAGTTTTTTTTTTTTTTTTAAATATCTTTTATGTTTTGGGAACATGTGTTCGGAATGTATCCGACTGAGCTTTGTTTTCTTGTTGTGGTGGTTGTGTATAATGGCAGCATCACGTGGCGGTAAATCAAAATGTGTTAACTGTCATTTGTGTTTCAAAATGATTTTTTCTCATGTGTCCATTTCTGCTATAAGGCTGGTTGGTTTGATAAGTGTAATGTTCAGTTTGTCAGTTGTCCAGAAATGGTGTAAAACTGCATGTATTTTAAGCATCTCATATGTTCCTTTAGTCTAGATTCCAGATTTCTTTTTGTTTTTCTTATATCTATTTTATTGCACAATCCGAGCAATTTATTTTGTAAATTCCAGCTTTTTTGTCTTGTGGTATAGGATCCTTTAATCTATACAAAATAATTTCCTTAAGCTAAATAATAAATAAAGTTGTAAATATTTTAGTTAATTGATAGAAATTAATCATTTCTTCACACCAGCCGTATATAGGCTAAGATTTTTGATGGATAGAGTCAACATGAAAAGTTCAATGCCACAGCTGGGATTTGAACCTTGGATCTCCTGATTTCTATCCAGTCGCTCTAATTTCCATCAATTAACTAAGATAATAAGAGCTAAATAATGAAGCCTGGGACTCAAGTACTTACAATAGTAAATTTCCACTAAACAAAGTGTGTCTCGAATAGGAGAACCCCTAGAGGTCTACTGGGGAAATATATGAGTCAAATTAGAGTGACTGGACGGAAACCAGGAGATCCGTGGTTCAAATCCCGGCCATGGCATTGAATTTTTCATGTTGACTCTATCCATCAAAGTTGTAAATATGTCCGCTAAACTAATTAAAAGTTTATTGGTTAAACTTAAGTAACCACAAGAATGTAAAATGTCTGTAATACAACCAATATCTAAAAACAGAAATGGAAATGAGTGTAAAAATTATAGGGGATTAGTCTTTTAAAACAACCTATAAAATATTAGTAAACGTTTGGAACAAGAAGATTAAATGCAATAACTGAATACAGTGAAGAATATGGATTCAGTCAAGAAAGATTTGGTGTTGATTCTCTCTTTATAATATAAAAAGTAGGAGAATTTAAATTAAAGACCCTTATACTATTTGCCGATTATACAAAAGCTTTTGATAAAGTCATGGAAATAGTTATGGGATATAATTGCTGAAAGCAGATATCCTAAACATGCAATTTTAATGATGAAAATGTATGAAAGTGCTCTTATTAATATGGATGATTTTGAAATGGAAACTATCAAAATATAAAGACAGGTATGACAACACTTTTTAATATATTGTTGCGAATGGCGGCAACACGCACAAAGGCACAGTGCGGCGTGGAGAGATAAGGGACTGATAGTGCAACATGGAGATAAAGAGTATGCCAAAACAGATAAAGATAGCGCGAAGATAAAAGGTCTGCCGAAACAAATAGATAAATGGAAAATTGTAGGGACGTCTTGTTTGATAGAAAACATTCTACAACCACCTGGAATCATGAATGGTCATATAAAAGGAAGCCATGGCTAGTTTATCACAGTCGTAAACAGAGTCGTAAACATAGTGTAATCAGAACTGAATTGTGTGAACGCTTTTGTTTGCGGACGGTGACCTTGGAAGATTGTAATTACATATGTGCTGTAATTCTGCTACTGTAAGGGTTGACCAAAGTGTACTTCTACGGAAATAAAGAACATTTTGAATTTCTGCAACTTAGACTTTTAATTCTACGAACCCACAAAGTCATAATACACAGATGAATAGAAAGCTCAGTGAAAACAGAATGTAACTATATAAACCATTTAAAATTCTATCCCATTTGCAGATGATCAGGACATTCTGGTAGATATTGAAGACAGGCCACAACTAGCTTCCTGCAAACTTTATAAATGAATAAACAAGTATAACTTAATTACTTCAGCACAGAAAATAGTGGTAGCTTTTATTGGTAACTACCCAATTTGACATATAAATCTCCTTAAAACAAACCACTTGAACAAGTGAAATATTTTAACATCAGGATATTTCAGATCATTATAATAGTTCAAAACAAAAGTATATGAATTTTAATAATAAAAATGGCACTATAAAATTAAATTAGAAACGTAAAACAAGAGATATAATACCGAAATTTTATAAAATTATGGCACTGGCCTTTGTATCCTATTGAGGCAAGATCTCGACCATGAGTAGAAATGATAAAAGACAACTAAAACGGAAAAAATAAAATATTTTAGAAAGCAGCCAGCTGTAAGTCTTAAAGATCACACTAAAATTGTTATTAGAGCACAATGCAAAATAGTTTACATGATGAAATCAAGGCATATAAAATCATATCTCTTGAACACCAAGAGGAAAGGCAGACAAAACAGATCTTGCAATACAAACCAGTCAGCACTAGACATGATGGAAGACCACATAGACTCTGGGAACATTCCTTCTGAGCTGAAACAAGCCCATGCCTGCCTCGGTAGCATAGCTGGTAGTGTCTCTGCCTCACGTTCAAGAGGTCCCGAGTTCGAATCTCGGTCAGGGTGAGTTACCTGGAAAAGGTTTTCTCCCGGGCTTTCCCTTATCCTGAAAGACGAATGTCAGGTAACTCTAAGCTCCGTGGACCCTTGGCTCATTTGCACACCATATCACCCATTCTATTCATCGTCTGATATGACTTAACGTTGGAGAACATAAATTACAAAAAAACAAACCTACCTTTAAGGTTCTTGTGGACGATGACAAATTTAATATTGCAAATAGCATTTGCCAATCTGAACCAATGAGTCATTATTGACATGCCTGAGATGTTTGTAATAATGATGTTCCTTTTCCAGCAGTTGCATTATTTCTTGCAATAATAAAAGTTTCTTGCCAGGAATCAGTGCCATTGCTATGCCCAAATTTCTTCCGGAGTTCTTTTACATGACAGTAAATGTGCTGAAATGGGGCTGCTGCTTTTAAGCATGCTTTAAAACTACTGGTCTGAGCAGGCTTTGAACCTGCGATCTTGGAATCAAAAGGCCCATGCGTAAACAACTGAGCCACTCGGGTCAACATAGTAAAATAGTGGCTGGACTGCAACACACTATGTAGGGAATTGGGCATGGAGGTCCAAACTTGGTTTATATTGTACCTAATACACACCTATCACATCCAAGAAGTTCCCCAAACCAACGTCCATTAGTCGACAACAGCTGATGATGTTAGGAAGATCCTAACGAAACGCGTTCTGGGTAAATACTAGCAATAAGTGGAGCATTGAGTATTAGTTCGACTAAAAATTATATTAATTTTGTGCTTCATTGTATCATAGTCCTTACAGAATGGAATATTTATGACTTGTTTTTGCATGGGAAAGCTGCATTCTGTCCAACCGCTTCATTAAATTAAACAATAGTAAAAGGTTTAGAAATTTATTTTAACTTGGACTTCATAAAACCTGCTATGAAATTAATTCCAAAATGACTCACACATCAAATCCATTTAACATTTTACATTAGTTTCAAGAACCTATCATTTTTTTTTAATTTGATCCAATAGAATTACACTATTTTTATCTTACCAATGTTCTATCTGAAGGTAAGACCTATGCTCTCAGAAACTATTAAAGATAGCATATTGATATATTTACGAACTACTTTTATACAATAAGTTGTTGATTAGGGAATGTATGATCATCTTCTAAATTATATCATATTTTAATTAAACATTATCAGCAATTATTATTTTTAAAGAGCAACATAACCATGTTTTTAACGAATAAGATGCAAAACTATAGTTAGAAGTCGTCTTTATCCAACATTTAATTTAACTTTCTTCAATAGTTGATGAGATAATAGGTATTTTATACTAGAAAATATCATTTACAGAAAAAGCTTTTCAAAGCAAAAAGGAACAAAAACAAACTTGCATAATATCCAAAGGAACCTCATAGCTTGAGCACATAGAAGCTGCCATAACTTAACAGTACTACAAATTTGAAGACCCAAACTTCCTGTAAACAATGAACTTAAGTTTTTTCCTCTATTCCAAAGTATGTAGGAGTTATGCTCTTATTTTGTTTGAAGTTTTGCAGAATTTACAATACACCATGGCAGCTGCAATACTATTTTTAAAAGTTTATATTTAAAATATAAGTACTATGCATAAAATGCTACTTAATATCAAATTAAAGAAAAAATTCTGATTAATAAGAGTGATAAAAATGTCAGGTTTTGGCTATGTTCACCAACTTTACTTCCTCTAACATTGTGTTTATTAGAAAAATACCCAATATTGACAGAAAGCATGGATTAGTTGGATGAGTCATTTTACAAGTCTGTATACGGAAAACATTAAGTTAACAATTTCCACCTCTTATTTGGGCATCTGAATTAAATAAATATATATATATAATATGTATGTATTTAACTTATTGTACTACAAGGATTATTAAATTAATATTCTTTTTGCAAATGGTGGTAATTTTCTTTTATCTAGATACACACTAAATCCACACAGCTTACAAAATAGGCTATAACATTATATTTTTTAAAACATAAAGTTTTTGAAAGTGATTGTACACAAAAGGTTTATGCATTTAAAACATTTTTTAGTGTGTGGAATGCGCTCACACTTTATATTATCATTACATATAATTTGGACTTATATAATGGTATTTATACCATTGTTCTTTGTAATTAATATTATTAATATTATTACATACTAAAATGCTTTACAACTATGAACTAGAACAACGGTTTAACAGACATATTGTGTAAAAATGGATTTGTGAAGATACTTAAGGGAGGGATAGGGAACGATTTGGGGCAGAATTTATTAAACAACATTATACTTGCAACATAGATACTAGATTTTCACATTTAAAACTTGAAATTCTATGTCTTTTCAGGCTGCATTGATTTTGCTTTCATTTTGTTCATGATTCAATCTTGATTTAATTGTTGCCCAAAGCAAATATCAGCATTTATACAAATGAGTTACAACTTGTATGTCTTTTGATTTAATAAGAGAAAATGAATATCAAAATATTTACTTTTCACAAAATTATGTAAATATGGTCATAGAAATGGATTAAGAAATGCAAATGTTTATACACAAATTAAAAATTCATACCTAATCTCTGTTTACTTCTGCCTCAAATCACTGCTTACAACAATGGCACAAAATTAGAATGCTAAATTTGCCTTAACAAAATAAAATATTTTAGTTTAAAAGATTGCCTTTCAAGCACTTGTTTTTCTGCACTTTAGTTACACTTTAACATCTTATACAATGTTTTATGTCATTATGTATGTTGGATCCACCTTATAGCAATATACACTCCTACAAAGATACATATTTGAATTCTTGTCTTTTGAAAATGCATGGTCGGTTTTTAAATGTGTCAAATACCCAAAACTAGTAATCGAACATTCAGTTTGAGATTTTAATAGTTAAAGCATAGAGTGTGTATAGTGTTGGGAGGGGAGGTACTGTCCAGCATCGCAAAGAAGGTCTCTGAAAGGAATGTGCTCCCTTACACATTGGGACAAGGACAGCGAATATGTGTGACAGGGAACGCATGCTACACAAGGAGCAGAACCGTTAATAAAGCATGCGCCCTGTTCACTCTGTACACTAAAACCGATTAGATTCATTCACAAAAGTAGAAGCCATCAGAATGTTTTTGAATGGTTTGTTACTGTACTGACATGGGGTGTCATAAACCTGTCCAGGGAGGGTGTGGGAACCTTCTGCAATCCCCCTGCGCTTCAGACCCCGGAGACTTTCTCTCCTGTGGTATACTGTAATTAAATGAGACGCATACTAGTCAGCTGCCTCCCTTTGATACCAAATGCATGATACTGTGCAGTTCAGTGGAGTTCAGTGGATAAGAAAACATACCAGCAGGATGTAAAATTTTAACAGATGCAGAACTAAAATTCACACACATTTTGAACTGTGGCCCACAACTTAAATTTCCTTAATAAGTAGTTCAGCACATTGCTACTCTGTCTACTTGTTCAAAGAAAGTACCACTAAACAAGAATAAATTGGAAGCCAGCGTATGTCGGAAGAGCTCTATGATATCAGCTGTAAAATGCTAATTCAGAATTTGGATGGCTTCTTGTAGTGGTACACTTGTAAATAGAGAAACCACGTCGAAGCTGACAAGAAGTTCAGAAGGGCCAATGGTAATGTTCCTAAGTGTATGTACAAACAGTGTGTAATTACTCACATGATGTGGACAATCACCTACCAGAGGTTTTAATACATCAGCCAAATGACGTACCAGCCGATATGTAGGGCTGCTCCTGGCGTCCACAATGGGGCGTAAAGGTACGTCCGGTTTGTGAATCTTCGGAAGTCCATACATTCTAGGAGGCCTCGAACCCGACGGTGATAGCGCCTTCTTAATTGCTGAAGTAAGGCAGGAGCTTTTAATAAGTTGTACAGTCCGACGTGCGATGGAAGGGGTAGGATTCTTATCGATAATCCTGTAGGCCGGTTCATATAAGAGCTGCTTCATTTTATCTAAGTATTGGACTGTGGATAGGACCACGGTGGCATTACCCTTGTCCGCCGGCAAGACAACCAAGTTTTCATTGTACAGGCTCGTTGGCCAATGATATTTAACCACTTTTTTGTTACTTACTTTTGCTGCATTCAGATCTTTTTATAAAACTGTTATTTTGCACACAGGGACCTCAAGTAATGTATTTCGGATTAAATTTCAATATACAGTTTTGTGGGTATAATACAATATTCCCTCTATTTAGACTAAATACAAGTTAGGGAAGGCACAAAGTAACCGTACAGATGCAATATGGTAATTAAGAATGTATTTAAAATAGAAATATTTTGATTACAGATTATATATATAATTAAACAAGTTGCAAAATATATGTTAGGTAGAAGTGTAGTGGATGAGCTGTACAGTTCTAACCTTGCTAAAGATAAAGACATCCTTGCCCTTTAGGGCGGTTTTTCATCCTATAATCAATCTCCTCTTTGACCTTTCTAAATCCTTATTCGCTATTGATTACTCGTTTAGAAATGATTATTGAATGGAGACTCAGGAAGCTCAACCTTGATTCGTGTCATTTCGGTGTCGTGTCCTATCAAGCACAGTCCTTGGTAATGTTTTCTGCTCATGGTCTTTTTCCAATTGAATTTCGCAATATATATGCGTCAGTAATTATCTTCATCTGGGTTTCCTATTATGTTCTGTTTTAAACATTCGTAAAGAGTTATGCTCAAATAATTAGCCTACTCGATTTTCGCTGTCTTATTCCATTCCCTTATTAGCTGTATTTTGGTCTTGAAGATTTATTACCCGCCTGAATGAAATTACTTTGTTTGAAAATGCTGCACTAGGTACAATGTAGAACGCCTTAGTAAATAAACCCATAGGTTCACTATCAGTTTTAACATACAGGGTCACAAAATTTGGGGACTGGTTCCTAAACCCAAACAGAAAAATCACCAAATGACCGTGTAATTAAGGGCTCTAGGAGGTCGATAGGCTTCAAAAAATCCACTTTTTGGTTTTTAATGTTAAAAGATTATATAATCCTTCAGCTTTAAAATGATATATATACACTAGGTTGTTAGCTGGTATTAAAGTCCTTTAATTCGTCAATTTAAGCATGGCGGCGTAATGATACTCCCACTTCCTGAGAATGGTGCTTAATCTTTGATCATGATTTACCAAAAACCTTGATTTTTCATACTTTAGGTGCATGTTTCTCCAAAACTATAAATGATATTGATACAAGCTTTGTAGTGGTTATTTGTCAATGTCCCTTGAATACACTCGGCTAACATTTATATTCATGTGATTTATAAAATGGACGAAAACAAATATTCAGTCCTTGAAAATATAATCTTCTCTTTTTTACTCAAAACTAATTAATTTCTCATGTGCATAGGATAAACTATATGTGACTTTCATTTAGCCGAAGTTATAAAACTGTATCTTAGGTTATTTAGGATGAAACTTGGTGCATATAGCTTTAAATTCCTACAAGTAAGGTGCACCTGAAATATAGGGTGCAATATCTTTTTTCAGGACACACGGTGTGATTTATGCCCCTTTTGCATGGACCTATGTGAACGTAATTTAAATATTGTCACGACAACAGGCATAAAAGTTTCGGCACAAGTAAGAAAACAGTCGGCGGATAAAGCTTCATGGTAATAATGAGCCTTGCTAAGCAGTTAATTATAGCGCGGCTATTGTAAACAAGCTCCGGCAAGCAGAGATAACTGAGGTAAAGGACTCGGCGGCATAGACTAAGTTACTTTGTTTTCTTTATTCTTCCGGAAATTTCTGGACTGATAGATATTGTTCGGGTTCTGGCTTATTGTAGAACAATCAAGAGTTACGAATTAGGTATTTAAGGACGTGACGGCTCGCAAAGTTAGTTGTAAAAACAGTGAGTTGTGAAACAGTGTTATGAACGAGAGACAGTGTTATTGTAAGGAGAGCTAGTGATGTAATCTGCTGTCGCAGTTTGTTATTGTCATCGACCTTGGTTGACAGACTGGTGTACGTAACGTAATGCTGCTGTAATCTATAAGAGTATTTCTACGAAAATAAAGGAGACTTTTAATTTCTGCAACTCGGCCTTTGAATTCTACGAACACACAAAGTCACAATATTATACGGTAGTTAAATGCACACATCCTTATACAGCAAAAATACTGAATTTCAATTTCTGATAATGTATTCATATTTTAATATTGGTAAAAATTAGCCTTGTTTGGGTAAAAATAACCTCCAAGTGGCTTTAATACATTATAGTTAAGAGTGGTAATTTTTCGCAAATGCGATGTAGCGCAATAACGAGCGAAATTGACTCAAAATGCGATGTAAATATGAAATCGACGATGCTTCAAAGTCATTATTTTGTCGCGTTCCCTCCCGTCACTTGCGTCACTTTTGCAGCAACCTTAAGTCATTGGCAATTACTATTGATTGTTTTCATTCGCAGTTGATTTATTAGTGCTGTCTAGGTTGTGTCCACGGCTGCGTATTGGGTAAGGCTTACGGAGAGCATGCGGGTATGGAGATCTCGGGTCGTGGGAACAGAAACAATAATAAATTATGCACTAATAACTGTTTATTCCACTCACAGATAACTGTTTATTCCACCCACAGTTTTATATCAAGTCCCCGGTAAAAAAATGTTTTCACTACCGGTCCGTACAGCTGGCGTTTTCCACCCACACTTCTCCCCAACTGGCTTTCAGGTTCTGACCTGCATTCCTCAGCGTCTGAGTTGGGGGAATGTGGTCATTAATCAACCCTCGGCTTATGTTTAAAAAAAACTAAAGAGCATTCTTTGCATGTAGTGAAAACATTCTTTCGTTGGGACATTTTTTACACACATGTTACATTATTTCATATACATATCTATCTTAATGAGGTCCTAATAAATAATGCCTCATATGCCCTTATAAGGCAAACAACTAATTTTATTACACAGTTTAAGAAATTTTGAATGTCTTATAATCTTCCTCCTCATAAATTCAGTCGAAAGAAGTTCATCATTTTCTAGTTACGATTTCTCCTTCTCAAAGCAGAACTCATTAAGTTTCCTGAAATGTTCACTATATTTACTAGATATCGCATTAAACACTGGTTCACATTTTAGCCTACCAAGACTGTCTATTAACAATAATTACACTTCACACAACTAGATTTCCACAACTATTCTTACATATTACTTTTATTACTCTACATTTTCTATTGAATTCTATCTTGCTTCTTACAAAACTATTCTATTACAATGCTTTTATATAAAATAGTATCAATTCGTTTATTGTTTCTGGTTACTATCATCACAGATGTGCATCATGATTGTTAATTATTTTCCCACGCCTTTATTTCTTCCATTCCCTTTTTTTTTTCTTCTTCTGATTGGCTTCTTGGCGTATGATATTTTTTTAGTAATTCCTTATGGAATCTTCCCAGAATTTTACCACTTTTGTCATGCATGATTTCTACGGTGTCAGTCCAAAATACCTTTGTGACCTTATATGGACCTTTAAAATATAACATCAATCTTTGGTTTTCCTTCCTAATTTTACTTGAAAGTGTTTTGTTTCTTATTAAGAATAAATCACCCTCCTGAATGTTCCATTCGATTGGTTTCTTGTTTAAATTATGTTTCAATTTTCTTTTGTTTGCCCTCTTCTTAATTCTTTCAGCCGCAATCTTGCATATCTCCTCTGCCTCTATTTCAATGTTCTCCTTTAATTTTATAGGCTGAGGACCTTTAATTCCTATTGTATCGATTATCTTTCCTTTCATTATTTTTACAGACTTAAAACCGGTCGCTGGACTTGGTGTTTCATTTAGAATTCTCTCAATCTGCGGAATATATGAAAACCATTATCTTTGGCGAGTATTACAAAGGATTCTCAAAAATATCCCAATATCTTTTATTGATCTTTCTGCTGGGTTGGCTTGTGATATATACCTTGAACAAAAATATTGCTTAATCCCTGCGCCTTTGATTCCTTTTGTAAATTTGTTTCCAGAAAATATTGTGGCGTTGTCAGTTAAGATAGCTCTAATTTTTCCTTCTTCCGGAATGTAGTAATTTAGCAATTTAGTAAGGCAAGCCTGGCTATTGGCCTTTTTAAGTGGGAAAATTCGTACATATTTGCTGAAAACATCAAAACAAACTAAAATATATTTATTCCCAAATGTTGACTGTGGAAGTTCACCATGTATGTATAGACAGATTAATTCTCTTGGTTGTTCTCGTATTATGGAGTTGCTATCGTACTGGTACGCAATATTCTTCTGTTTACATTTTTGACACGTATCACATCTCGCTATTAACTTTCTAACCTTCTCTCTCAATTTCGGAATGTACATGTTCTCTAAAATAACACTGCAGGTCCTGTCGGTTCCAGAGTGAATGAGATTGATGTGAAAATCCATAATTATAGCTGCTTCCATACATTTAGGAATAAAAACTTTCCATTTAGGCGTAATCTTTCCATGCCTCTTATAAAGCAATCCGTCGTTTATGGCAGTGGTGGAGCTATTTTCTTCACTTAACCTGGGTGATAATTCCAACAATTGAACTATTTTCTTATCTGTCTTTTGCAGTTCTCCTATTTTCTTCACCTGATTTGCCGTTTCTTTACTTAATATTATATCTAATTGTAGAAATTTTATCTCTCGTTTTGGTTTCTCTGTACTTTCTGGAATTCCAGTGACAAAATTCATTCGAGATAATAAATAACTGAACGTGGTCAATTTTCCAGGGAGGTGAACAATTTCAATATCAAAACTGGTAATGGCATGTACATATCTAGATATTTTGGTTGAAGTTAATTTACATTTGTTTATGAAGGTTAAACTGATATGATCCGAAAATATTTTAACTTTCTTCTGATATATGTAGCTTTTATAACGTCTCAGAGCGAAATAAAGAGCGCCTAGTTCCAGTTCAGTCACTGAAGCGTTGCTCTCAATAGAGTTCAGTCCTCTTGAAGCTGTGTCAATGACATGAAAATCTCCATTGTCTTCTCGTTGGCCCAATAAAGCACCATATCCTCTAGAAGATGCATCCACGAATATTTCATACTTCCAGACTTCATGTGGTCGTTCCAACAATATAGATGACGCGAAGAGTTCCTTTATCTTTTCAAAACATTCTTGAAGTTCCATTGTTCACTTCCATTTTTGACCATTTTGTAACAACTGACGCATGGGGGCTATTTTTTTGCGCATAGCGTGGAACAAAACGACTATTAAAATTCAAAATACCGAAGATTCAACTTAACTGTTTAATATTCTTCGGTGGTGGTATTCTTAAAATAGCTTCTATTCTTTTCCGATTTGGTTTCATTCCCCTTTCATTGATGACGTAACCCAGAAATTCCACTTCTTTTACACAAAAATTTTATTTTTGAAGGTTGAGTGTCATACCGCATTCATGATTTCTCTTGAGTTCACATTTTAAATTCTCCAAGTGTTGCTGGAAATCTTCACCAATTAGGAGAAAATCATCTACATATCTAATTAAGAAGGAGTCTGCACTGTTTTTGAAAACTTCATGCAAGGCTCTAAGAAGTGCACATCCTGAGTTTTTCAATCCAAATGGTACCCGTTGGTATCTCAATTCAATACCTTGGAAAATGAAGGTAGTGTAGTCCCTTACTGCTTCATCTAAGTTTATTTGCCAAAATGAAGAAGTTGAATCAATTGATGATCTATATCTTGCTCTAGAAAGTTTGGTAATTATTTGATTTATGCTTTCATTCTGGAAATGATCAGCTTTCATGTATGCATTTAATTTTCTGCCGTCTAGGGTCACACGAAGATCATTCTTGTCCTTCTTATATGTCCAACATAAAGAATTTATAAAATCAGATTCGCTGGTTCAATAATATTTTCATTGATCATTTCAGAAATGACATTTTGAGCTTGTTCTCTTAGCGCTATAGGAAGATTGTTATATTTATGCACATACGCCTTAATATTCTCAACCTGAAAAGTGTGCGAATATACTGTGCACAAACCTGGTTTCTTACTGAAAACATCTGCATTGTCTTTTAGTACCTCAAATAACTTGTTTGTTTCCTGTACGTTTAGATTATTGGCTTCGGCACATTTTTGCTGCATCAATTCCAATTTGTAATCAAGGTCTTCTATTGCTGTACTGTAAGTAATGAATGAGGTTGCTTCCATTTCAGAAACAGGTTTCACGCGTGGCTGAACAACATGGTTCCTCTCGTTCTCACACGAGAGGGTAATTACCTCTTGGGCTTTGTCAATAAACATTTTCTGGACAAACAGCTCACATTCTTCAAATTCTTTTTCTTCAGCAGGCATTTCTACAGGACACATCCTTTCTTCAACAAGCTTGGTATACATTTAATCCTTATCTTTGGAAATAATAAGAACTTTATTCTCAAAATCTATTTTAGCTTTATTTTCATCCAGAAAATCACAACCAATCATCGCATCACCGTTTTGGTTGTTAACTACTAGAAACATTGTTTCAAAACTCACATTTTCAATCTCAACTGGTAGTAAACATTGACTTTTTATTAATTGTGCCGATCGTCCAATGGCTACTCTGCATACTAAATTTGATGTTGGTAAGCTCATTATTTTCCTGCCTTTGTTTATTAAAGGAAGATATAATTTCTGTGAACACACACTAGCTGATGCACCAGAGTCAACACTCACTAGGTATTCTTTGTCATACAATCTAATTTTGATGTATGGGGTATCAAAGTCACCTTTCTCATTTTTGTTAACCTTAATTTCGCCAGTATCAGTACCATTCCTTGCTAGAGTATTGGGGTCTATTTGCGAATCCTTTGTGACGCCTCTGTGACCTTTGTCCATTACGTCACATTACAGTTTTCCTGCTCACGGTTTTCATCTATTTGCGGTCGGCCATTTTGAATAGGAGCTACAGTTATTTCTTGCTGGGTTCCTTGAATTCCACAACCTCTATTCCCTCTAAAGTGAAAATTTTGTCTCTGGCCTCTGTTTGAATTTTCATCTTCGGATCGATATCCCACGTTTTCATTCCTCCATTCTCGGCTTTATCTTCCTCGAAAATGATTATTCTGGTTTCTCCCACGTTGCTGATTTCCAAACGGTAATTCTCGTGCTACCTTAACAAAGTTGATTGTTTCCCGGCACTCACGTCTAGGATCATTCCTGTCTGGATTATATCTAAATTGTGGAAATTGGGGTCGATATCTTTCTCTTGCAGAGTTATTATTTCTATACTGACCTCGGTATCCAGAGCTTCCATGTGACTGATATTGGTTGTGTATAGCATTTGGCCCCTGGTAGAACTGATTTCTAGGCTGATATACAACCACGTCTTCCTTCAAGGTGACCCTACAGATTCCAAGGCGCTCTTCGGGTTACCGGAGTATTTTTTTCTCCATCGAGCCGCAGGAGCTTCCTACCGACGTTGACAGTCACCTCATGGCATCTTAGGGCATCCAATCCCACTATCACCTCCTCAGCCACCTTCGCGACGAACACCCACAGACGTACGGCACTCCGTCCCAAGGTCAACTAAAATAGGTCCTCCTCAACAGGCAACGTGTCACCCGAAGTTGTCACAAGCTGGTATGGTTGGCTCAGCTTATTCGTCGGCAAGCACTTCGCCACGTCAGGTCTGATGATGTTCACGACTACCTCGGTGTCCACCAGCACGCGGCACAGCTTCCCTCTCACCCAACCATCCGCGATGAGGCTGTAATTCATACGCCGGCGGACGGCGCGAAGTGTCACTCGAGGGGATGGTGATGATGGTGATAGGGTGCCCTTCTTTCACGATGGCCCATACTTGTCTTCCGGCTGCCCTTCCTGGTGTGGGTAGTCTCTCTCCAGGTTTCCCGGCCGTCCACAACCCCACACAGGCCACTAGGTCTTCGCCGGCGTCACTTGGCTGGTCTTGTGTCTCCGGTGTAGCGGACACTCCTCGTTCTCGACGGGCCACCACCATTCTTAATGCTAACGTTAGCGCCTCGTGAATGGTTTTATAATCGCCGAGCATTAGGCGCTGACGAACCTCCGTAACTCGTATCCAGTCAATGAATGTGTAGGCGGAATCCCGGGATACGAACTCTAGTGGGATGTCTTCTAGAGTCTTGCATGCTAGTTGCTCAACTGCCAGGGTGAACTCCTGCAGCGTCTCCCCTGGCTGCTGTGACTTTGTATTTTGCCGGCTGCGGTACACTGAGGTTAAGCGGCGGTTTCCAAAGCGATTCTTCAGGGCCTCCCAGCTGTCCTTGGGTGCCGCCGTTGCCTGTACCACGTTCAGAACTTCTGCGGCCCGTCCATCGAGGATGACTATTAACTCTGCGGCCTCTTCCTCTGGTGACCAATTGTTGTGTTTGGCAACTGTGTCGAACTGGCAGCGGAAGACTTCGAAGGTTGTTGCGCCGTCGTATTTAGGAGCGTTAACGCGTGCAGGTGTTAAGTCGCGTCCCGGGGCGTCTGTCTTCAAGTCCTTCAACCTCCTGTCGACGATGTCCTCTACCTTCGCGTTCAGGGACTCTGCGTTGCTGTCGGCATTTTTCTCCAGCTCGTTAACTCCGCTTGCCACGTCTTCGACGCGTTAGTCCTTTTGACCCATCCGCTTGCCCAGTTCCTTGACGTCATCCCTCACGCCGGTCAGCTGCTCTTCGAACTTTGTGGCGAGGGCCTCGTTTGCTGTTTTCATCTCAGTCAGAGTGAGTTACCTGTATAAGGTTTTTGCCGGGGTTTTCCCTTACTCTGAAAAACGAATGGACCTCGGACTCATTTGGCCGCACCGTGGCTCAATAGTTAGAACGCTTGACTCTCACCAAGGCGGCCCGGGTTCCATCCCAGGTGACCGCAAAATGACATTTGTGGTGGACAACACGGCGCTGGGACGGCTTTCTCCGGGATTTCCGGTTTCCCCCGCCTCCTCATTCCACCGGTGCTCCATCTTCATCTCATGTATCATCAGTGTCATCGCCTGCGGTGCCGTATGTAGTAAAAGTGGGCGTTAAACACTACACATTCATTCATTCGGACTCATTTATCGTCTGATGTGAGTCAGCGTTGGAGGACGTAAATTACACACACACACACACACACACACACACACACACACACACACACACACACACACACACACACACACACACACACCAAAGAAAAGATGCTACTGCCACGTTTTGTGTACTGACACCCAGAATATCTTCGTCAGACATCCTTGATTGTAGGTTATTAATGCTGTCTGGATGCCTTTGGTCAGGGGATGCATTTGTCCATTCCTTCGCTACCTGTTCTGGACTAATTATTCGAAACCTTTGAATGAGCTTACGAATGTAACCTTCAAATACAGAGCAATTACAAATGAAACAAATGAAGGTACATGGGTTGCTAGCTGAGAAATTAAGTTTCGTTAATAACTCAAAGTACCTTCTATACTGGCTATACTTGGGAAATACTATTCAATATAGTTAAACATTCATTAAGCATTTTTTATACTAGATTGACCCCATTAGCTCAGCCGGTAGAGTATTCCTGCCGTGCTAGGGGTCCCGTTTTCAATTCCCAGCAGTGGAAGTGGGGACTTTTTTCTGACCAAGATAATTCCTCATCTTCCCCAGAGTCTGAAGGTATAAATCAGTTTGCGAATGTGTGCGTGATATAATGATTAAAATCCAACGAACACGAGTTAACAACTTCGATATCTTCCAAAGGAGAACGTCCGCCGATATAACCATTGCAGTTAAAGACAAAAGTAAATGGAACAATCAAAAACAAATATAACCCACTAAAGCGGCAGTAAAATGTTTTAAAAACCTACTCGCTTTTGTTTTCTCTGCGTGGGCAGGAGAAAAGAAAACGAATTGTCATTTCGTGTTTGAGAACAGAAGTAACTGAAAACTCGAACCAGAAAGATGAATTATTTTATCAAGGATTATCTAAAAGTGCCTTAAATTATGTGCTTTGCTTAGATCTGCATTTTTGTAGTAACGTTTTGCTCATTTCTAAAGTTATCAACCATCATAAAGTATAAAGAGGATTTCTGAGGATTTCTGCCGGAGAATTCATGATACACATTTCATTTTCATGAAATTATGTTCATATCCGTATTTTGATCAAAACCATCACAACGTTTTTGTGAGAAAGAACATTGTCGAACATTTTTCCATGCACAGGTCAATCTGACGTGTAGCAATTTTCTTGAATGCTTTTCTGTCCCATCCGAATTGTTGCTTCTGAGTATGTTGTTCATACAGATAGACACTCGCATATGAATAAACATTTTTAAACTTTTTTGGTGGGAGAAGATACAGTGACTCTCAAAACTTACATTTCCGCTATGCAATTTTAGGGTGGAATACTCTCTACCGACAAGAAAGCAAGAGACGAATGAAGAGAGAGGGAGAGTTTTGAATTTTTTATCTGCTGTGTTAGTGGATCAGTTTATTAGGAAATGAGAATATGAGATTGTATATGAGTCACTCATGCTGCAAGATCTAATGTTTGTTTCAGTAACTGCAGAGACAGTTATTATTCATTGGTGAGTTTCTGGCAACATTTGTGTATTTCAAACGCATCTAGCATTCTTGTACTCGGCAGGCGAGCATAAACACCGTGGGGGAAGCAAAAGTGATTAAGTTACACACTCCTCTAGCTTGCCTTCTTGTGATGGGTGGACAGTACAATACTACTTACTATACTGTAGTAAGTACACAGTCATTTGGTCATTCTTCGGTTTTGGTTTGAGGAACCAGTCCTCAAAGTTTGTAAACATGCTTTTGAATCACTCTGTATGTTACAAATGATAGTGTGCCTAGGGTTTACTTACTAAGGCGTTCTACATGGTCCACTAAGGTAGCTACAAAAGAGGAATGAACATAAGGCGGTGCTAGGCGTGGCTGTTCTATGGCTACTAGCCAATGCGGTGCGTGCAACGTTGTACAGTTAAACACGCATACTGGCTCGCTTTGACGAAGCATGCGGCTAATTCCTTTTTGCGCTCTAAAGATACCAATTAAACAATCATTTTGTTTCTCCTCATGTAACAGAGCTATTTTTTTTCTGAGGATTACTGTTCAAACCCCATGTATGTAGCACATCCAGTTTCGGAGATAAAGAATGTTAAGGCACCTGCCTAGAAAGAATAGAATTATTAACACTCAGTGAAGAAAAGCACACACGTACTATGCTGCAATTACATTTTGTACTTTACTTTCAGTAAAGTGGTGAACTTTTAAGAGCGCGCACGTGCTTTTCAAATTAAGCAAATATACCGCTTAGCAAGCCTAGTACTGGTGCACCTAGTAGTAACTGCAAAACAACTTATATGATTTAACATAATCAGGCTAGCAATATTCTTGTTAATGTGTAATCAATTTTCAAACAGATGTCAGTTAAAGAGATATTCGAAAGTAAAAATTTAACATGTAGTTAATAGAGTAGTAAGAGGTTTTAAAAATATGTCTACAAGATTGAGTGGAGAATGTTATATGAGGGCAACAGAAGAATTTTGTAAATGTATGTGCCACATTTATTCTTAATTTTTAATTCGAACAACTCTTCTGATAATGACGATTTATATAGGAATTGCCCGTTTTCTTATAAACTGTTTAAGATATTTAAGTGAAATTCTAAAAGTTCGACACAAACATCGCTATTGAGCACATAAAGAAATTGCTTCTAAACAGTTTCAAGGCAAACGTAGATTTTCAAATAAAATGTCTTACATACAAACTTAGACCTGTAGATACCCTGTGTAGGCTATGTAGCTATTCGACATACTTTCATTGTGATTTCGTAAAACTTCTTGTAAACTTTTATTATATTTTGTAAACAAAAGAATATTTATGAAAGGGTAGAGCCAGACTGACAAATTCAATGCTATAGCCGGGATTTAAACCACGGATCTTTTGGTGTCCGTACAGCCGCTCTAAACCATTGAGCTACTCTGGCCAACGTGCCGACATGACATTAAATTCTCCAAATGACTCCTGTTTTTTTTTCTCGGTAAACCACTTAGGAGTTCTCATAAACACATGAGACAATTACCTTAATGGCGAGTTACAACGTGTAAGTACTTTAAGGCCCGGGCTTTATAGTTAACCACTATTAGAATCTTTACTTTATTTTACTTTAGGATTAGGATAACTACGGAGGGGATTCCGCACTGCGACCAGTCTTAATCTATTGTGCCTATACCCCCAAGTCAGGTATCACCGGGAGGAAGGATGAGGCAAAAGGAGACAGAGGGCGGTCGTCTCAAGGAGCCATGACACTGCACAGGGCAGGATCTAGAAATTTTACTTAGCTGGAAACCTCCCCCTTTAGGCCAACAAAATGGGCATTTCCCCTATTGTGATCCGTAAGTGGTCCCAGCAGTTGGTTGGGAGATCGGGAACCGACCTACCGAAGGAGGAAGTGTTCAGCAGGAGCATATCATCCTGCCATGCACCGCCGAGACTCCCGCCCACACTTCTTACCCGGAAAGGTACCATTAGATAAAAGATGACGTGAAATGGTAATGGAGATGTAATAGAGAGAGAGGACAATCGGCGGATTTAATTAACCTACCCAGCATTCACCTGAGGACCCGGGAAACCCCGAAGAAACCTCGGCTATGGGAATCAAACCCGGAGATCCCGAATTGGGGTCATAGATGAAACCGCTTTTGCCCTTCCGTTCGGTTATTTTACTTTATTCTTTGTGCTTATCATGAAATGGATTTCGCTGGTAGGGCATTCTAAATTACAAAGAAGGAAGACATATTAACTGAGAGCTAGATCCACTGCTGAATAACATATGGGAAGCCCTTGAAGAAACATATACAATTTATGACCTATTTATAGAATTCACTAAGGCATTCGATCTCCTAAACCGGAAGTTAGTGGTAGAGAAACTAGAAGAAAACAACAAATGGGCACAAATTATAAAAGCAATACTCCAATAGAACAAATTAACCATATCAGACAACCTCTACTTCTCGTAACCGATACTTCAAACGGAGTACTACAGGGTGATCCACTAACTCCTATACTTTTCATTCTGGCAGCAGAAGAAATTATGACAATAGCTCAAAAGGATTACTTAATAGCATACGCGTATGCCGACGATATAGCCGCCGGTTCAAAGGACTAGATTAGATTAGATTTTTACTGTGCATATTCCAAAATGTTAGAATTTATAACTTTTTGGCTACATTTATTTGTCTTTAACCTGTTGCTACCTTGGCTTACATGGCACCCTGCTCTTTTGCTCTGTAAGGTAGCTCTTAACCTCCATACCTCCTCGTTACTTAATTAGCCCGATTCTTCCCCCTCAACTTACTTTCTTATATTCATTACATTTATGGCCCATTTTTCTTTTACTTTCTGCAAGAGCTCACCAATACTTCTTACCTTTTCTCCCTCCACGCCCGTTAACATTTTTATAGCTACTATCCTCTTCTCTAATTTCTCCCATTTTTCCTCAAAACCTTTTTTTCTCCACATTGTAATCTCCTCGCATTCTGTTACATAGTGTTCTATGCTTTCTTTTCGCCCCACACAATTCACAAATTCCCTTTTCCCTATCTCTTATCCCTCTTTGAAATATTGTTCCTTTTCTCATCCAAGCTAACCCTTCTCGCTCTTGTCTACATATGCTTCACGTCCCCAATTTCCTTTTATTTGCTTGTAAAATTGTAACTATTTCATATTTTCTAGACCTCCCCATATTCCCTGTCTTTCTATGTCTTCTATTCCACATTTTACTAATTTACCCACATCGCTTATATTCCTTTCCTCTAATCTCCATTTATCTCCCATTCCTATTTTTTCCATAATTCCTCCTATCTCTGCCCACCAACTATTTGAGCTCAATAATCATTTTTGCTGCCTCATACATAATTTCATAATTTCCCCTTTCGCCAAACACCTATACCAAAATTGTATTATTCTTTCCATTATTATTCCATTTCTTCTTGTCTTTCCTAATTCTAATAAAGATACTTCCCTAGTTGCTGATCTTGGTATGCCTTGGAGCTCTTTACAAAACCTTCTGTAGTTCTGTTCCACCGTTTTGTTTACCTCTGTGCCCCCCCCACAGATCTTCACTGCATACAACATTTTGGATTCAACTAGTGCTTCATACATTCTTTCTAAACACTTGGTTGTCATTTCTACCTTATATTTGTGTATTCTTAGTCCATTCATTGTCACCCTTCCTTTTGCTTCCATTTTTTTCTTGTCTGCTCCCCACTTTCCATTGTTATTCAGGCTTACTCCTAAGTATTCAAATTCATTGACCACTTCTACCCTTTTACCATTTAGTACCCATTTTTCATCTTATTATAGTTTAACTCCCTTCTGGAAGACCATAACCTTCGACTTATGTTTATTTCTATTCCCCACACTTCACAGAATTTCTGGATTTATTTATTGGCTTCTGCAATCCTACTACCGTTATAATCAAAAACTTGATATGGAACACTGGTGCCACAACTGGTGTTTTGGTCGATAGAGACTTAATTTAGCAAGCGGATAGATAAATTTGTCTCATCACGTGCAATGGTAATCCACCTTTTAGCACATGAGGTTTACGCTGATAAACACAGAAAAATCTATCAAAATCTGTAAGTGAGGCACAGGCAGTAATAAGATACAATTAATTTCAGACATGGACAAATAAAGAGCAATATTTTGCTCCTAATATCCATTATAGTCTATCTGGATACCACCTGTGTAGACATAATTGCAACAATACTATAAACGAAGGCTCAACAATATTAATAAATTCAACTATGACTCACGGGGAATTACCTCTGCTCAAAGAAACAGAATTTAAAATATTTGAAATAGCAATACATCAATGAAAAAATAAATATTAGTTTGGTTTACTTTACTCAGCTCCAAAAAAAAAACGATTTGAAAGATGAAAACTTGTGATATACTTTCACAAATCACTTCCTCCTCGGAGAGATTTTAATACAAAACATTCTGCAAAGTGCGGCATACCCGCATATCAGATTTCAATTGGTTGGTGTTTACTTTTGATTTGGGTTCTAATTGGAGCTATGAGATCTCTTATCCTCAGGTGAATGGTTGTAGGAAATGGATTTGTTGTTTGTTGGCTGCTCAGTTGTCTCAATAATACACTGGTTCGTTGCAAAAATGATTTAATTTAATTCTCACTAAGTTCGTTGATTCAGATTGATTTGTAGCGGTGACCACCTGTTACTAAACTTCCTAACAGAATTCTCTTACTTCTTTATACGGCGAATACTTTGCTATTATAAAATTCTTCTGCTGCCTCTCTTACGCTGGTTGCGTTATTCTTGACTTCCCTACATTTCGGACTTAGAAATCTTTGCTACTTCTTCTTCACGCGCACTAACACATCTTTCCCCTCGTAGTATGACTGTTGAAGTGATGTTTCGTCTACTCTGCGATTCAGTTCGTACTTTATTCTGATCCCCACCCTAACTCTTATCACATGACCAAAATAACTCACCCTTCTCCCATTTCTCAAATCTTACATTATTATTGGTTTCTCATTTTATTTCGATTTTTCTTTATTGGTTAGCAAAACTCATCGAACTCATTGACGTTACATCCCACCGTGAGTTGGGTCACGCCTACCCTGGGCTCTTTGTAACGGTATACATCGTTATCACATCAGCAAAGTAAATCCTTTTAGGTCTTATGCTTGACCGCATCTAGAAAACCTTATTGTTCCTACACATTCTTGGTTATAGTTCTCAGACATTGAACCTTTCCTTAAACAAAGAGGCTAACGGTCACCTCTTCCTGTCTCCCCGACTTGTGTTCAGATTTTACAGAAATATTTTCTCTCCCTTACATGGATTCTAGCATGTTAGTTGTCTTAAATTATATTCTTCCCATCTTATTCTTAATTAAACCGCTATTTTAATCATTACTCTAATTTCATTCTAATTTCATATTAATATAACAATATTTTATATTAGTTTAGCAAAGCATTTTCATTAATTTATCTTCTTTTTTAATTCTCGTGATTTCAATTAATTCGCCACCTCCTAATCGCTGTCTGATACTGCGGTTACATAATGCCCGTTTGACAAAAATGAAATACCCATTATTTAAATTTTGTCAAACCCCCGTCATGACATTTCCTCCATATATATCTTATAATTTCTCATTCCCTACTCGAAACATTTTTCGGTGGTCACCATTCCCTCATCTTCATCAGTGTGTTACTTTATACACATAGAATGATCAATATGGTACATCATATACATAGAATTATAGATATGATACATTACGTACATAGACAAGTACACTGTCGTATATGTGGTTATTACCCTATATACAAATAACATTCGTGATACCTCAACTATATATACACTTCACTGAATTATCCTTGTCTCACTTGACATCAACTTGATTTTACCTTATTACATTCCTTAAGTACTACATTAATGTTACTATATTACAGTTTACAATATTACATTTTACATTCAATTATTTTTTTAATATTATTATATTAACTTATTGGGACGTTTCTTTATCTTTCAGTCCTTCACCGTAAGAACATTCGTCCTCACATTATTATAGTTTGCGTAATGATGTCCAAATATGGTTACCTCTACTTGCACTCAGTTGTCTACCTGTAATCAGGTGTTTCGTTTACCTGACAGTAAACATTGGCAGTTCATTGTCCTGTCTTTCCACTTCACTTTTCACTCTAAACTTTCTTTCACTTTGTCACGCCTAAGTCTGTGACCTTTACAATAATAATGACTATAGGTATTTACCTTTCGACACATTAATACACCTGGAGTTTATGGGATATTTACATTTCAAAAACTACTTTAAAGTTATCTAAAACATTTTATTTAGCTGTAGTTATTAATAATATAATTTCGTTTGTGCACAGGAATTTTGGAACTTGCAACTCCCACGCAGTGTTTGAATTTCAAACGAAAACGTTACCCGTACTAATTATATAACTTTTACTTGGTATTCTTTACATCTTCGTATATATAATTTCAATCACATTCACACAGGTGATTCTTGGGTCTGCTCTGTACTGTTTACAACGTTTTTTTGACGATATGGCCTTATTAGGGAGATGTTATATCTGCCTATCGGTTTACCATTTCTTGGGTGTATTAGAGCATACGCTCTGTCACCAAATATTTTCTCAATCCGGTATGGGCCTTTCCATAGCATATATAGCTTTTTAGTCTTCTTTCCTAACAAATCTGACTTGTCGAACGATTTCACTACAACTAAGTCGCCGACCTTTGGTTCCCAATTCTTCTTATACCGCAGTTTCTTTGCGTTTCTTTTCTCTACTTTTTCCATTATTCTTTTAACAGCATTCTGAATCCGTTCTCGATCTGTCTCGGTCGTCACTTGTATACTTTCCGGAACACACTCTATTGTTGGTTCCGGTGTTAAATTCCTATGCAATTGGATAGGAGCATATCCTGTGGTTAAATTGACTGAATTATTGAATATAAACTCAATATAGTTGATGTGGTCTGGCCAGGTAGTCTGTTTCAATGAACAAAGGACTCGGAGATGAACACCTAGGTCTTTCAGTACGCGCTCGCTTGGATTAGAGCATGGATGGTACGACGTTGTATTATAGATGCGAATTCCGGCATCCTGAATGGTGTGCACGAATCGTCTTCCATGGTGTATGGACGCGTTATCTACTAATAGTGCTTTCATCTTCCCGTATTTGACTATATAGTCTTTCACTATTTTATTCGCGCATGCTGCACTTGTTAATTTCTTGAGAGGGTATATTTTCACAAATTTCGACATCACGTCGATAAGTACAAATAAATATTTTAATCCTCCTCTTCCTGCAGGGAGTGGACCATATGCATCCGCTGCAACTAATTCTAATGGTTCCTTCCTGGTGATGGATACAGGGGGTCGATCTATCTTATAATTTAATGATTTTGCCCTCTGGCAGATGTCACATGTAGATATAAAGGTCCTAACTTTCTTGCCTAATCTAAATATGTATAAATGGTTGCTTATGGAAATCATTGTCTTCTCAACGCCAGCATGTATAAGAGCTGTGTGGTAAGCAGAAATCACTAACTCTTCCATCGCTGCGGGTATATATGCTTTCCAAGTAGGTTTGGAAACACCCTGTAACTTATACAATACGTTATTTAGCACTCCGTATTTCTGTGAATTTGCTTGATCTATGGGCAATGCCTTTTCCATAATTTGTTTTAATTTCCAATCCTGGCGTTGTCATTCCGACAATCTTCTCATCTCCTTTGTTAATTTTATACTGAAGGTTACATCCATCTTTAACACTGGTAATACTGTACCATTACTACTGATATTTTCTGGAAGATTCCCCTGTGGCTTTATACGTGAAAGCATGTCACTAAAGATGTTAAGACTTCCCTGTATATGTTTAATCTCTGGGTTGTAAGCCATGATCTCGTGGATATATCTCGCGATTTTTGTACTGGTCAATTTGCAATTTCGTATAAATGATAGGCTGATATGATCGGTGAATATCACAATCCTTTTATTATATATATATATTGTCTAAATTTACAAATGGCATAATAAATAGCCGTAATTTCCTGTTCTGTTATGCAAGCAATTTTTTCTGTTTTCGTTAACCCTCGGGAGGCTGTGGCTATGACCTTTAATTCTCCAGTCGGTGTCTCTTGGGCTAAAATAGTTCCTAACGCCACCATGGAGGCATCCGTGTATATGAGATAAGGTAAATCTGGATCAGGCCATGTCAATAATACGGATTCACTGAAGAGTTCTTGTAATCTTTTAAAAGCATTTTCTTCTACCATCGTCCATCGCCATTTTCGATTTTTTTTTCAGTAGTGCTCGCAACGGTGCGGCTTCCTTTGCATAGTTTATCAGGAACCTTGATTGGTACCCAAGTACACCCAGATAACGTTTTACTTGTTTTGGTGTCTTAGGTCGTGGTATTTTCAAAATGGCTTCCACTCTTTCTGGATCAGGAGCTATATTTTCGCCTGTTATGATATATCCTAAATATTTAACTGATTCCTGAAAAAATTTACATTTGGCCCAATTCAGCGTTAGTCCAGCATTTGCTAGCCTCCCGAGCACTAAATCCAAATATGTAAGGTGATCTTCCACTGTTCTACTGCATATCAATAAATCATCTACATACTGTGACACATATGTTTCCCTTTGCGTGTTGAGTATTTTATGCATCGCCCGTAGGAATGCGCTTCCAGAATTAATTAGTCCAAAGCAATTTCTTGTAAACTGGTACTGATATCCTCCGTGCAAAAATGAGGTATATTGCCTTAACTCAGGTATCAACTTAATTTGCAAAAATGAGTTGGTCACATCTAGTGAAGTAAAATACCTTTGTGCCCCAATACCGGCCAAAATTTGCTCTATTGCTGGGGTTCGAAAATTATCCGGAACAATGTATTGGTTGATGTGACGTCCATCTATTGTCAGTCGTACTGTTCCATTTGCTTTTCTGACTATACATAGGGGAATTATAAATTTTGATGTAGATATCTCCAGAATTCCATCTTCCAACATTTCCTGTATTTTAAGGTTCACTGCCTCCTGTAAATCCAATGGAATAGGCCTGCACTTATATTTGAATGGGGGAACATCATGTATCTCGAATTCATACTCAAAATCACTATAGGTCCCAGTGTGTTCCGAAAATGAATTTCTATGTTTACATAAAATGTTATAAAAAATCTCTTTTTGGTGGTCGTTGAGAAGGTTTGAGTTTGCTACTGTATCTCTTATTCTATAGGTCATTTTTACGTTATTTTCGACTACCTGGAAATCATCTGGTAGTGTAATTATCTCCTGTTCACCTGCTTCTGCCTGCCCAAGTCCGTATGACGTCATCTCTAAAAGCCCTTCTTCTCCAGCTATATACTCATCCTTAGCATAGTTTCTCATCTCTTCAGCTTCTAATGGATTCATCTTAATTAGCTCCATCCCTCCTTTTCGTATAAATTCTACAAAAAATGTTTCTCCATCTATTTCTTTTTCTTCATCTGTCAATCTTATCTCATTTTCTGCTTCCCTTGAGCTAAACGGAACTTTAACTATGACGTCTTTAATTTTGATTTCCAAGGCTTCCATTTGATAATTCAACTTAGCTTGAAGCGCATACAACGCGTCATTACCCATAATAATGTCTACAGATAGCCTATTAATAACAAAACATACAAATTCTATTGTATCCTCCCCAATGGTGACTTTCAAAAGCATTTGTGTATTAATCTTTTGTTTGGCGCGACCTACCGCCAGAGTACAATATGCACTTTGCACGGGCAATGTTTGCAATTTCATTCCATTGTTTTTTAAATGATAAAAGAATGCTTGCCTTATAGCTGAAACTGAGGATCCTGAATCTATGGTAATGTGCCATTTTTCTTTGTTTATTATTGCAGCAATACGTGGAGCATCTCTCACTTCTTGCAATTCTGTTAAGTGATTGTTTATTTGAGTACCGTTTACTATTTCTGTTTCTGTTTTATTCTGTACCACCCTACTCAGAGCTGTGTCCCTGTTCAAATTAAGAACTAGCGTGTTCATCCGGGTCGGATGCGGGACGTCTTCTATCGCACCCTGGAGTCGTTTCCCGTCTGCTTTGTCGTATTTGGCCTTTCATCTAGCTCGGGCGCCGCGTCCCTCGGTGTGGGTGGAGGAGAACGCACCCATTCTCTTGAGAGAAGTTGATTCCTCTGTCTTACTTCAGGTCTGTCTGTATTGTTCTCTCTACCAGCGTCACGTGGTTGATACTGTCTATTAGCTTCTGGTAGTCGGAACGTCGGTCTTGCATTCCCTCTTCTAAGAAATGGGGGGTGACCCCTATTTCCATTCCTAGTTACATGTACATATCTTATAGGGAAATTATATGAATTTGAATTTGGTGGTCCCTGTCTCCCTCTATTGTTGTTAGGGAATTCCCTCGGGACGTGGGCATCGTATCTTTGACGAGTAGCCATATGGTTCGTGTTGAAATTTCGGGGATTGTGTGCCCTTTCCCCGTCATGATTATTATTATTCCACGGTCTGTGTGGATTTCTCACTGGCATTCGATTCTCATGTCTATTTTGTGAATTTTGCGTCCCAACGCTTTGTAAAGCTGTTAACAATGTAATTGCCTCTCTCAATGTCTGAGGTCTTGCTACCACCATGTGATTTCTAATGTTCTCAGGAAGGTGGGGCGTGAGAAGAGAAATCAGTTCGGCTTCCTGTAATGGAGGTTGTAGATATTTACTTATTTGCGAATATCTCAGGAAATAATCAGTAATAGACTCTCCATTATTACCTTGGTATCGGCCATTTGTTATCTGATTCCTTACTTGGTATTGGACATTGGCGTTCCAATACTTTTCTAGGAAAGCTGTTTTGAACAACTCGTAGCTGCATCCTTCTCCCACAGTTACTCGTAGCCAATTAAGTTCGGCAGATTGTAACGCCCTTTGAACTATTATCATCTTATATTGCTCGGGTACACCTCTGATGGCAAAATACTTTTCTAAGTCGGCCAAAAATTGTACTGCGTTGTCATTGCGACAATTAAATTTCGGGAGGGGCAATTCGCTTAGAAAATTCATGTGCACTGGTGGATACATATTTACGTTTTGCATATTTACTTCGCTATTATTGCTGTTTTGAGGAGAGACAGAAGGGGCGCTAACCTGTTCGTTCTGCCTCTCTCCATTGTGTGTATGTATAGATCAATTGGAACTCTCAGGTACCTGCCCTTGCCGTCCCAGCTGTAAGCCAGTTACAGTATCTCTGATTTGAGATATCTCGCTTACTGTTTCCCTCAACATTTGTGTATTTTCTGATTGAATATTTGTTACACGTGCTACCTTTTCTTTTAACTTCTCCATGTCAGCTGCTATACTATTGTTTACAGTGTCAAACCGGTCATTTATCTCTTGTACAAAAGTTACCTGTGTCGTGGTCAGTTCATCTAATCTTATTCTTTCCTTATTAATTTCCTCCCCTATTCTATTTTCTACTCCTGCAACGAGAGATTTGGTAGCTTCTAGGTCACTTCTTATAGTACCTACTTCTCGCTGCAAGGCCTCTTTTACGGTCTGGATTTCCCCTGTTATTCCTTGAATTTTCACAGTGATTCTAGCTTCTGTTTCTTTCCCTTGGCTTGTAATTTGACTTAATTTTTTGTCCATAGCTTTGCTCTGATCTAGTAATTTAGTCTCTAGTGATTTGTCCATAGCTTTGCTCTGATCTAGTAATTTAGCCTCTAGTGATTGGTTCTGAATAGTCATTTGCGCCATGAGTTTCTGGAACATCTCTTGTAGATTTTCCATTACCCCAGGATTGTCACTTCTCCTATTTACATTTAAGCTACTTACACCATTTACACCCTCATCTACTGATCCTATAACACTGCTTTCCATTATCTCTTCATTAACAACTTCTAACTCTTTCTCTGTCTCCATAACTATTTGTTCCCCAGAATTTTCCATTTTAAATTTATTCTGTACGATCTTCTTATTTCTCAAAAGCATTGAACTTCCCCTTTAAATTTTCTAATTTCCCTTCCAAAATACTTATTACTAAGACATTACATAGATATTGATCTCAATGAATGATATTACATTTACAAGAAATATAAATTGAGTATGTGTAACTCACAGTTCTGTTGTACGGCTGTGGTGTTTATGTGATGTCTTTACCAACTTTTGTCGTGCTGCTCATCGTCTAGTAGGCTCAGTTGATGTCGAAAGAACTTGAACTTCTCTCTTGGTTGGGGGAAAATTCTATGTAGTTGTTTTTGCCGTCTTCTTCGCAGTCTCTGCTGTCCTCATCGTTGGTGTCGTCGTCGATCTTCTCACTTCTCCTCGTAGTCGTCCTACGTCGTCGTTCTTCTCACTTCTCCTCGTCGTTGTCGTCGTTACATTTCACCCATTTCCTACAATTCGAAGCCCCAACGTGTCGGCGCCATTATGCGGCATACCCGCATGTCAGATTTCAATTGGTTGGTGTTTACTTTTGATTTGGGTTCTAATTGGAGCTATGAGATCTCTTATCCTCAGGTGAATGGTTGTAGGAAATGGATTTGTTGTTTGTTGGCTGCTCAGTTGTCTCAATAATACACTGGTTCGTTGCAAAAATGATTTAATTTAATTCTCACTAAGTTCGTTGATTCAGATTGATTTGTAGCGGTGACCACCTGTTACTAAACTTCCTAACAGAACTCTCTTACTTCTTTATACGGCGAATACTTTGCTATTATAAAATTCTTCTGCTGCCTCTCTTACGCTGGTTGCGTTATTCTTGACTTCCCTACATTTCGGACGAAAACGAAGAAGTCTACTGCAGCGAAGCGTCAGGCAGTAGAGCCGCTCCCGCCGCAGCCCTCCTCGGCCGGCTCTCGGGCGCCTACTCCAGTCTCGCTGATAGTATCGGCGGACGAGAGTGAGTCGCCCGACAGGGGCACCGACCGTTTCTGGGCCAGTCGCTCCCCACGGACGCCGCACACATCGCCGGACGCAGTTTCTCAACGCCAGCTGACACCGCCGCAACCACACAGCAGCACGCGCTCCACCCAGACATCCCTCATGGATCTCACCCCAGCAGCAACCTACGCCGCCGCTGCTGCCGCAACGCAGAGGCCCACACCATCGCCACCCGCTGAGCCCGCTCGGTGGTCGTGGAGCGCAACCGTCGTCGTCACGGATGTGCCTCGCGACCTGCCTTGCAGGTACATTCTCACCGCAGCCCAACAGCAGTGGCCCTCGGCCCTACGGGCCAGCCGCATCACCCTGCGTGGCCGCCCCACATCCTTGGTCCGCCTGCAGCTGGAAGACGAAGCCGACAAGAGCGCGGCCTTGAGGACGGGCCTGCCCTTATTAGGGCAGTGCCTCAAAATTGAGGCAAGCCGCTCTGAGCGTCCAGCACCTTGTCGCCGATGCTGCAGGTACGGGCACGCAGCCGCCACCTGCACTGCTACCCCACGGTGCCATTATTGTGGTGCCGCGACTCTCACCGGGGAATGCCAGCAGCACGATCTTCGACGCCGCCATGGGTACTGCGCAACCTGTAACGGCTACGGCCACTTTACAGGACAGGCGCAGTGCCCCGCTCGCCCACGCCAGGACTCCAACTACGTCACACCTCCAACGGCTCACTCTAACAGCACTGCCAACTGGAGCCCAGCACTGGACTGCCTCAAGGATGAAGTCCAGAAGGTCAACCACCGGCTTCATTCTATTGAGCAACAGCTGCCAGACCTGCGCACCGCCGCCACCCAAGGGACTCCCACAACCGAAGTTCAGGACCTCCACTCCGAGGTTCTGAATATTGGCCTTCGCCTAGGGAACCTGGAGGACTCACTCGCCGCCGACAACTCAAGACGTGACGCCACTTATACCGCAGTAACAGCCACAGTAACTGACCTCAAAGATCAACTAGTGAATTCGCACCAGCAGACTATGGACAACCTCACAACACACCTAGAGCAAGCTACCTCCTCCTTCCGATCACTTACCAACCTCATTACGCAATTGACAAAGCAACTACAAGACACCTTGCAAGACTATATCGCCCAGAAGCTCAATGACCTACAAGAACACTTCAACAGCTCTCTCTCGGAGTCCGGGAAGTACAACTCTGGAATCAGCCACAAGCTCCTTGAAATTCAAATCGCTGCTGCTGCTATACAACCCGACACCATTCGCGAATACTGCTCTGAAGTCCTTGAACGCATCGACCTCCTTACGACGACTATTTTAAATCCCGAGCGACCGACACGACACAGTCGGCGCTTAAACTAAGCACCATCGGTGCGCAGTGACCTCAGAACAAAACCACGATCCTAATCCTTCAAATTTCCCCCGATGACTAAATAAATAAAGACGCCCAACCTATCCCGACTTTTCTCTTCCAAAACCTCCGCAATATCCCGGGCTGCTGTCAGGGCCTTGGCCATGGCAGCAGGCCGAATAGCACCTCGGGCCCTTTCCTGTCAGTCTTATACTGCAAGGAAAGGTCAAACAACGTACTGACGGGAGTGCTCAGCGGAATCCCACAACCCTCCGAACTTCCCCATCTAACCACCGCTTACTTCATAACAAAGTCCCGAAAAAAAAAACATTTCGGACTTAGAAATCTTTGCTACTTCTTCTTCACGCGCACTAACACATCTTTCCCCTCGTAGTATGACTGTTGAAGTGATGTTTCGTCTACTCTGCGATTCAGTTCGTACTTTATTCTGATCCCCACCCTAACTCTTATCACATGACCAAAATAACTCACCCTTCTCCCATTTCTCAAATCTTACATTATCATTGGTTTCTCATTTTATTTCGATTTTTCTTTATTGGTTAGCAAAACTCATCGAACTCATTGACGTTACATCCCACCGTGAGTTGGGTCACGCCTACCCTGGGCTCTTTGTAACGGTATACATCGTTATCACCTCAGCAAAGTAAATCCTTTTAGGTCTTATGCTTGACCGCATCTAGAAAACCTTATTGTTCCTACACATTCTTGGTTATAGTTCTCAGACATTGAACCTTTCCTTAAACAAAGAGGCTAACGGTCACCTCTTCCTGTCTCCCCGACTTGTGTTCAGATTTTACAGAAATATTTTCTCTCCCTTACATGGATTCTAGCATGTTAGTTGTCTTAAATTATATTCTTCCCATCTTATTCTTAATTAAACCGCTATTTTAATCATTACTCTAATTTCATTCTAATTTCATATTAATATAACAATATTTTATATTAGTTTAGCAAAGCATTTTCATTAATTTATCTTCTTTTTTAATTCTCGAGATTTCAATTAATTCGCCACCTCCTAATCGCTGTCTGATACTGCGGTTACAAAAGCTGGCGGTCAAATAGACTAGGAAATTAAAAAACTCGCGCACCAACAGCTTTCATTGAAGTTTATCTTCAACAGAGCCAACCTATTCTCGGGATTCAGAGTTTACGCCAGATCTCTTAGGCGTATTTATTCAGACGACATCTTGAAATCACGATCTGTAAATTACAAACTTAGCTCAGATGATTGTCTAGTGACATTAAACACGATAACAACTAAGATCAAGAATTACTCCTGAACTATACACCATTCAGCTTTAATGTGTGTACTCGTACTGGTGCCAACATTACGTCGTAGCATAAATTTAATGGCAAGTGAAATAGTGAAGCGCGAGTGGAAATAGTTCGTCACTTGTTTGCATAAATTATCTCTTCTTTGATACATTTAAGTAGTGAAGGATGTGAGCACGTACTGTAGTTAACTTCCAAAACATTAAAACATGAGCTGCAGCTAAATATATAATGGTTGCGATACGTGCCAAGCGTAAACAGCTGACCACAGAGAACGTCAGCACGTGTTTAATGGCGGAGGGATACAACAGCATTATTTACGTGCAGCCTCACTTTAAACCTAAGAGTATTGTACTCTTATGAAAGAGAGGAGCCTTTTGATTGGACTGCCCATCCAGCTATACTATTAATTTAAAAATTCCTCTTCAGTTGACCGAGCGGGATGGCTCAGACGGTTTCGTCTGTAGCCCGTATTCGGGAGGTCCGGGTTCGATTCCTGTGACCGAGCTACCTGATCCATGTGTTTTCGAGGGTTTTCCCGTGTCGCTAGGCGAATGCTGGGTAGCTTCATTACATCCTGCGAATTTCCTGTCCCTTCATTAAATCTCCATTATAATTTCACATCATCTCTCATCTGATGGTCTCTTTCAGGATAGAGTGTCAGCGGGTGTCTCGGCGGTGCATGGCAGGATGATATGCTCTGAGGAAAAACTACTTCCTCCTCCGGTAGGTCCGTTGCCGGTCTCCGCTCCTCTGCTGGGATCATTTCGGAACGCCAGCCAGGGATCTTTGGGGCACGGATCGTCTGCTTGGAACTATTAGGGCTCGACCGTCCCGCAGTAGGGGAGCGCGTTCGTTGTCCTGGCCTGTCGGAGGAAGTCCCTCTCCAAGTAATCTGTATGGACCCTGCGCTCTGTACTTTCGTGGCTCCTTGGGTTGGCCGCCCTCTGCCTCCTTCCCCTTATCCTTCCTCCCGGGGGTTCCCCCACTTAGGGGCATAGGAACAATGGGACCACGTACCGTATCCCCTCCGTAAAGAAATCCCTCTTCGTTTGCCTGATGACAAGATCTCGCTACAGTAACCAGAAATGTTCAATATCTACCTACCTACCCCTTCACACATCGTGAAGAGCTTTCCAAGTGACGCTGTCATCCTCTATTAAAAATCTATTCTAAGAAAGTGTAGGCAATAGTAGGTTATGGTAAGTTGCTAAATTCCCTGCACACAAATAGACTACCATCCAGTTAACCGTCATCTAGACTGCTGCCACGACTGATAGTTCACCCAAGGAGAAGGCTGAGTAAACAGTCTATTCCACATATCACCACAAGTTATAGGAACAGTTTTTAGTGAAATGTTGAGGAAACATTTTAAGTCAAACACCAACCAACATTCAAAACCTCTTCCTTCTTCATCCCATTACAGCTATATATGGGATAACCAAAACGTTGACAAAAATTGCGTTGTTATGTCTGAAGAGGGGTAAGAAATACAGAAAGCATTAAAAAATACGACTTTTTTGCCGAAGTATGAAAATATGAGGAACATAAAATAAGATCTGAAGCTTAGGTGACGAATATAAGTATTTCTCGGCAGGCAAGCCAGGTGAAAAGAAGATTAGAAATCGAAGTTTCGGGAACAAAGATATTTCCCATCATCAGGATATTATCGCGGATCCATTATTTACGATAGCGCGGTGCGGAGCGATAAGGGACAGATGATGCCGGGTGGAGATAAAGAACTTGCCTAAGCAGGCAAACATAGCGTGGAGATAAAAGACATGCCATAACATATAAAGTGAGCAGAACATTCGATTTCTTGTTTGTTACAGAATATTCGAGATACATAAGAAAGCCGTGATTCGCCAGGGGACAGTCGTAAACTGTAGGATTACTGAGAGTTTTCTGTAATAAGAACTGAATTGTGTGAATGCTTTTGTTTGTGAACGGCGACCTTGGAGGATTTTAATTGTGTATGTCACGTAATTCTGCTACTGTAAGTGTACTTCTACGGAAATAAAGAACATTTTGAATATCTGCAACTTAGACTTTTAATCCTATGAACCCACAGTCACAATATTTACAAAATGTTATAACCATAAATGAAAGACTGGATATAACGCAAATATAAACAAAGACAAAATACTATCAAAATTAACATAACTGAACAAAAGACGGTTTTCAGTAAATTAAATGCCAGGTCAGGAGATGACGTGAGTACAGAAAATTAATTGTGTTAAAGAAACCTAACTACTTAACTTGACTATCAAGCTGCATTGAACTGTGCTTCTTAAGTCGACGGAGGAGCACGCTTAATCTTGATGCTGGTTGTCAGTTCAGCTCCTCTTGGAAACCGGCCTTAAAATAGAAATCCGTCGACTTAAGAAGCACAGATCAATGGAGCATGATAATCAAGTTAAACAGATACGTTTCTTTGACCCAATTAATTTTATATACTCACGGCATTTCGTGACCTGGCACTTAATTTACCGAAAACAGTCTTTTGTTTAGTAATACGAATTCAGATAGTGTTTTGTCTGTGTTTGTATTTGTGTTATGTCAAGCATTTCATTTCTGGTTATAACATTCATAAATATCCTGATGATGTAGCAGATGTTCGCTCCCAAAACGTATATTTCTAATCGTCTTCTTACCTGGCTTACTGCCGTGAAGAACTTGAACATGAGGAATATAATCAAAATTTTGTGAAGTGTATATAAACAGGTTTTAACTTAGCTGACTTGAAAAAGTTGTACTTCATTATCCGAAAAAATAAGATTTATATATTTTTTATCCTTATTTAATAATAAAATACCGATTGAATACTACAAATTACATAGAGTTTAGTCTTTATCCGCGTGAAACCTTTAGACTCAGTTTTTGGTTTGTCCTTGATTAACACTCACTACAGTATAACACTAAAACCTTTGAAGATATCCGACAAAATATTGTATAATCTACTTATTATCTGTTTTGAACTAGAACGATCCTGTTGCAAACATATGTGATATGAGAAAGAGAGAGACAGCAATACCTTAACGGAATGCTCTTAGATTAGTGGAGAAAAACTGAGGCACTCAGTATAATAACGGCATCTCCCAACCAACATCATACTTTTGGATAGAAGCATGACCATACGCAGCTGCCATCTACGTTTCATGTGAAGAAGTATCGAAGGAATTGGGATATTCTAAAGCAGAGGAAGACAGCATCGAGAGTTGTGACGTATTTTAGCCGGGAGCAAGGCCTGGAGTGCGTGTGACGTCAAGCAAGAACTGTGTAGTACCATGTTGCCTATATAAATGGCGCTTTGAGTAGAGAATCTGAGGTTTCAGTCAGATGTGGCGCACTCGATGACAATGTAGCTGCCACGTACCTAATGGAACTGTTAAATTTACAATGTGACGATTTATTGAAGGACAAATATACACACAAGAAAGACTTGATTGATTTTTACAAGAATGTCCCCCAAACCAGATTTCCGAAGTTGTATTCACTTGCCGCACGGACGTTGTGTATGTTTGGCTCGACATTTGGGTGCGAACAATTCTTTTTTCTGTTATGAAATTAGCCAAGTTCAAACCCCGAAGTACCTTGTCGTATCACAATCTAACATGCAGCCTTCTATTACAAATTTCCCAGACATAACGTCTTGACATTGATAAACTAGTTAAAGAAAACTGAAACAGAATATGTTGGAAAATGTCCGCGTAATTTTGTTCTGAATGAGTCTCCTCTAATTTGCAGAGAAAATTACTTTATGTTTTATTTTATATACCTTATAACAGGCCTAACCTTCAGATTAACTACGAGCTGAAGTTTTATAGATTTTCACATAGCACAGAGCCAAAATGTAATTGTTTATGAACTGTGACCAATTGTGTAATTTAAGCAGTCAGTATTAATTTTACACCCAAGATAAAAGTTGTACATATTATTAATACCCGATATGTTTCCTGTCTTTCCTACGCTGTCGGAATCCCAACACATCAATCAAACTGTTTCCTTCCTCATGGGCAGCAGAAATCAGCGTGGTGACGTCAAACTCTAAACTGCCTTTCGTTTGGGGGCATATTTGGCGGTTAGAGCTGACGGAACTGACGTCACACCGATGTTGCCTGTCTTCCTTTGTTCTAAAGCTTTCATTTTCCACCTTCAAAATTTGTCTGTAGTAAAAACATACACATTCTCAGTGTAAAAATGGCATATCCCAACTCTCGGTGCATTACTTGATCGCCTTATTCAGGATTCATGGCCTCGTAGTGAACGACAGTGAATATAGCGCCATCTGCAGATGTTATTGCTGAGTCTCAAAGAAAAGGTAAGGGAGTCGAGAAACGAGTGGTAAAGGCAACTAAATGGGTAAGAAACAGAAGAAGGTTAATAGCGAAAAATGTGAAGATCGGAAAATAGAGCTGGATTATGCATCTGAACCTTTTAAAGGAAGCAGACCTTTATTTCGCACCATTTTTGTTTTAAGAAAGAACACAAATTCAAAGACACTATTAATCACAATGGTTCAAAAATTTACACATAGACTTGAAATACCTTAATTTAAATAACCAGAAAATATCATATTAAGTACTTTCAATGATTAAAAATAAAAGAACAGAAAATGACATTTATGTCAAAATGAACTTAGTTTGGGATATGCCATAATCACCAAAAAGGATTACTGAAATCAAATATTTGGTGGGAACAGATAGGAGGATTTATGGAAAAAAATAGAATTTTTTTAACTTTACATCCTCCAACCTTAAGTCATATCGGACGATGAATGGAATGGGTGAACTGATGCTCAAATGAGCCCAGGGTCCAAAGAGCTTAGAGTTACCCGACATTCTACCCCCGGAAAAAAACTTATCCAAGTAACTCACTCTAATTGAGAATCGAAATCGGGACCTCTTGAACGTGAGGCAGACATGCTACCACCACGCTACCAAGGCGTGCGGAAAAAATAAGAAAGGGAGATATATGGATATTAGAGAAAAGGAATACAAGCGAGGTGGGTAAATTAGTAAACTGCAGAATAGAAGATATAGAAAGACAGGAAAAATGCGGAAGTCTAGAAAATGTGAAGTCTTTACAATTTTACAAGCAAATAAAAAGAAATTAGGGATGAGAAGCACGTGTAGATTACTGCAATAGACAAGTGAGAGAATGGAGAGCTTTCAGGAGAACAGGAAGAATATTTCTAAGAGGGATAAGAGGTAAGGAAAAGGGAATTTGTGAATTGTGTGGGGGAAAAGAAAGCAAGAACACTATGTAACAGAATGCGAGGGGGTTGCAATGTGGAGAGTAAAGGTTTGGAAGGAAAAAATGGGAGAAAGCAGAGAAGAGGATAGTAGTTATAAAATGTTAATGGGCAGGGAGGAAAAGAAGGTAAGAAGTATTGGTGAGTTCTTGCAGAAATTAAAAGAAAAATGGGCCAGAGATGTAAAGAATATAAGAAAGTAAGTTGAGGGGGAAGAATGAGACTAGTTAAGTGACAAGGAGTTATGTAGTTTAAGAACTTTCTGTAAGAGCAGAAGACCAGGGTGTCATGTAAGCCAGGGTAGCAACAAGGTAAAGACAATAAATATAACCAAAAGTTGTAGAATCTCAAGTGTTAGTGTTAACTACTTTCCATAATTTAAGAAAAGAACAGAAAATGACATTTATCTCAAAATAACTTTGGTTGGGATATGCCGTTATTACTCTAAGTGCCTCAATTCATTCCCGCTGATAATTGCCTCTACTCCTCCATGTATTATCAGCCTAAGGAGGATCTCCCTTTCTCTCCTTCCATATGCTCACAACAGATTCCTTTAGTCTCAGATAGGCTGTATTAATGTTGCTTTGTACGACGAAGAAATACGAAGTAATAGAAGCATATTTGTATCATGCTGTAATCGTAGCTCCATATTTCCTGTAAAGTCTTTGTTACTATCTTCAAGCACTTTATTGGCTTAGATTCTCTTGTAACAGTAAATTAAATTTCCTAGAAATAACTTTCGCAGATATCCCTGGAACTTCTATTAAGTCTTCCATCAGTTTTTCCAAGAACTGGAGTCTTATACTTTGAGACAACCTCTTGGCTTCTGTTTTTGTAGTGTAACAGACTTCGGCGAAATATGCCTCTATGAAAGCCGGTTTTCCTTTAACTGGGCATTTACAAAGCTTCTTGGGCAAATTGTATGCACCTTGGAGAGTGAACTCAAAGTACCAACTACCTAAGTTACTTTACTTGGTACATGTCTGATACAAATGAATAACACTATTCTTCGTCTAGTTTATTTTATACCCTGCTGAGACATCCCATAATAGTAATAATTGCTCAAATCTGACATCCTCCGCTACTTAGAGTTACTGAAAGGAATATAAAAGGATTTGAAAAGAAACGGTATACCTCTGTCATTTTTATAGACAGAGCTCAAGCTTTCGATATACTGTATGGCACACTAGTTTACTGGTAAACCTGCATAGAATTGAACTCCAAGATTATATAATCAGAATAATTCAAAGTCTTATCTCACAGCGCCAAATTTTAGTGCGAATAGACAGTTACAAATGCAATATTCAACCAATAGAAGCAGGAGTTCCACAAGGATCAATTCTGGCACCACTATTGTTCAATATATTCATGCAGGACCTTCCAAATGCAAATCCCATATCCACAGCTATGTATGCCGATGACGCCGTTATTTTCTATTCGCATCCAGACTTAAGTACTGCAAACAACAGGCTACAAATATCATTAAATATGTTACCTTAGTGGTTAAATATGTGGCAAGTAGTATTAAATACCGATAAAACGGAAACGAAAATATTCTCCTTAAGATCTTGTCAAAATCCACCCCCACTGAAACTGCAGGGAAAACAACTCATGTAAGCCTCCAGAAACCCCAGTCCAATATTTCGGCGTAATGCTTGACACTAAATTAACCTGGAATTCTCATATATCTTACATTTCCACAATAGCCATTACTAGAATTAAAAAGCTGTATCCATTGCTACAGAATAAATCACAGCTTGGTCTGGAGTACTCAATATTGATCTACAAATCTCTTATACGCTCCATAGTTTCTTACGCTGCTCCTGTATGGGGTGCAGCCAGCGAAACCCACTTTCATCGACTTCAGGTTATACAAAACAAATTTCTTCGCAGTATTACAAAAGCTCCGTGGTTCATTAGAAATGATCAACTCCATCAGGAACTTGGTATTCTAATATCAAAGACATTCGTCGTTAGATTATCCGAAATAGCAGGCGCTGTAACCTATGACATTGGACGACGAAACTTCGAAAGGACCAGATTGAAAAGAAGACTGCCTCAAGACATCTTGCTCACTGATTCAGAAGATAGCGACCTTTCTCACTAACTCAAAGAATATCCTCTCTTTTTCTTAGAACACCATTTATCATAATCAAGCCTCGCATGTCTAACCTCCTTTTTCAATCGGGATCCATCTTATTTAATGTTATTGTATGTGTTAGCTATTCTGTTATATACTTTGTCTTTTATTATCTTTCATTTAAGTGTGTTCTTAATTGCTTTCTGTTTGCTTATATTATAAATTTATCACATATTGTGTATGTTAGAGGACAGTAATTCCTCAGTTGTTAATATGTACGTAGTACTTACGTAATTTATCAATGACTTATATAGCAATGCTGCTCATCAATCAAATAAGAAATTAAAAACAAGTACATCCTCCTCAACCGTAGCCTTATATCAGTGTTGTGGCACCATTTTCAGGAATTTTCGAAAGGCTACTTTTTCCTCTGCTTCTCACCACTCATTGCGTACAGTAAATTTAGCTCCACAGCTTCTCACTTCTGTCCTCAACAACAACTTCATCGAATCATGGATACATGTACTCGACCATCTTGAACAAGCATCTATCTGCTTTGGACTACATTTGGATATATAAAACGCGTTTGATGCTGTCTGGCATGAGGAACTGTTATTTAAATTAAACCCCTTTTCTAAGTGATACATTATTTCTAACATCCAAATCAAATATACCATTTGATAAAGCCTGCGACCCAAGTACTTACGACAGTAAGTCGTCACAAACGGTATATCTCGGATGCGTGGGCACCTAGTGGCTTTACCGCGAAAATATACGAGTCGAATGGAGAGTTTAATGACAGGACGGCACGTTGACCATGGTAGCTCAATGGGTTAGAGCGACTGGATGGAAACTAGGAGATCCGTGGCTCAAATCCTGGCCATGGCATTGAATGTTTCATGCTAACTCTATCCACCAAGTTTGGTATTTAACTAATTTTCCATTTTGAGTTATGCTGACCCAGGAACAGCATTTACACATAAGGATTCCTAAAAAAACGCGGTTTGCAGTCAGGTAACCTCAAAACGTGTATTTATGAGAAATCTTCACATGGAATTTTGGTTTTAAATATATTATTTTCTCTAACAACTGTGAGTACGTAATAGTAGGAAGTAAACGTAGTTTAATTATATTAAATTTGTGCATTTAAGCTGAAAACATTTGTGTGTACTTATCCCTGGTTTCGCTAAGTTATATCTCCAGCTTAGTTTTAAAGCACTAATTCGTTACAATGATTTACATTTACTTCCTCTACAATTTTTAGTAAAGATAAAACTTAGTCTCCTCGCCAAGGCACGACTTTGTGGTCTTGTTAAAATCCGACACCACAGCTTGGAGCTTGCTAGTCGAGTCACATGAAAATTCAATATACTCAACGATAATGAACAAACTCTGCGATGCACAAACAGAAATCATTTAACATGAGGCGATAAAAGTACGATCCTCTACACTCACGTGACATTTGCTACCTATTCTTGCACGGCCGCACCGTGGCTTAGTTGTTAGACTGCTTGACTCTTATCAAAGCGGCCCGAGTTTGGTCCAAGGTGACCGCAAAGTGAGATTTTTGATGGACAACACGGCGCTGGGGCGGGTTTTCTCCGCGATCTCCGGTTTTTACCGTCATCTCATTGCACCGGTGCTCCAATTTCATTCTATGTATCATCAGTGTTACCGCCTGTGTTGCCGCATGGAGTAAAAGCGGGCGTTAAACACTACACTTTCATTTATTCTTATACAAAATACCTCCTAACTACTTATGGAGGAAACAACCGAATAGAGAAGGCTATAGGGCAGACAAATCTTTTAAATTACCATGTGACTGCAAGGTTAGATAAAGAGGAAACAGAGAACGACTATCCATTTGAGAAACGTATACATATTAATACCTTTACATATATGACTGAAGAATAATTAGGTAACTAATACATTTTAGAATTATAGTACCAAGGCTCTTTCTTGGCACTTTTCTTATTCACATGTTTTGAAGTTCCGAATTCCGCTGAGTGGCTAAATTAACAGCTGGCGGACTGCTCACGTGTGTTTGACAGCAGAAGGTGACCGCACATATTTTTGGAACTATGACGTACGGTTACGTCAGTTTAGCTTAATGTAATTGGAAGATGGCTACGTAGTGTTCTATCCTCGACGTAATGCCGAGTCAACCCGGTAACGTTATAGATGACCCACATATTTAAGATCACTGATTCCAAGCATGGGGGTTCAATACGAATCAGTTCGGTCCAGGAGTAAATCCGAGTTATCGCCGGTGGATCATCGGGGTCCTCGCCGCATAAGTTTAGCAGAGCTTAACTCCGAGAGTTAGCCGAGGGTCCGTGGAGTTCCTCAACCATACATGAAACACCACACTTTTAAGGTAAGCACTTAGAAATAAGTAATATGTTGTACGAGGGCTGTTGAATAAAGAATGATCACAATTTTTTTTACAACGCACCTTTATTCCTCCTCATAATTTTGATGGTCCTTATCAAAATAGTCTCCCCTGAATGCGATGCACTTGTCCCAGCGTTTCTGCATCTTCAAAGACATGCTGGACACCATTTTTTTAGAGATTCTTCAAAATCGCCTCCGCAGCATTCACCACTGCTTCTGACGATGGATAATGCTCCCCACGAAGACGTTTCTTCAAATTAGAGAACAGGAAAGGTCACATGGGACTATATGCGAACCATAGGGAGGGTGAGGGATGAACTTCACGTTGATTTTTGCAAGATATTCAGCAACAACATTGGCAAAATGCGGCCGCGCATTATTGTAGTGTAGCATCCAGCCTGCTTCACGGATATGTGGTATTTTGCGCCTGATGGACTTGCAATATTTTCAGGATATCTCTGTAGTATTGTCCAGTTACTGATTTGTGTGCAGGTACAATATGCTAATAAACAATTCCATGAATATCAAATAATGAGATGACCATAACTTTCCCAGAAGAAGCAACCTCTTTTACTTTCTTGTCTGCTGGTGATGAAGGAGATTTCCACACTGAGCTGTGCTGTTAGCTCTCAGGATCAAAATGATGTGGGCAAGTTTCATCAGCAGTGATTATGTTTGAAAGAAACTCCGGATCTTCCTCTAACATCAACTTTAACTGCAGGTTACCTCCATTACAGCGGTAGGCGATACTGAACATGTCTGAACTCGCTTGGTTCTCACAAGCGGGAACCAATAGTACGATCATTGAAACTACTACGGCGTGTTTGTTTCACATTAAGCTAACAGAATATAAAATGATTGAATTTTAGTGCGAAAAATTATGCCCGAAAAATTATGATCGTTCTTTATTGAACAACCCTCGTAGTATCACTAGTTTCAGGTCTTCCCCTTCAGGGCTAAGGAAATGGTTGGTAACCCATTTTACTGTCAATCAGAATTAGTATCCAGTAAAAGGGATTAAAAATGGACCGTACTAAATTTTATTGCTGCCGTTTCTGGAGTTTTATCGTCTACCTCTTCCCTACTTCCTAGCCACGCCCCTAGTTAACGGGTGGGTTGTACACCGCGTTTATCAACACCCAACCCTAACGTAACAATACAAATCAAAGTCATGGGATGGTCCAGAAATGGTTAATCCTCTAAAACGTGATAAGTGCGTCTCCTAAGGCTTTTCAGTTATGTTTAAGTCATTGAGGTTGTGGATGACTTTAGAGGACATTGTCAGAAATTCAACACATTTCAGGCACTGTGAACCATAGGGCCCACAACACAGAAACGTATTTTGAGAAAAATATATGTTTGTTAAAATCAAAATTTACATTACGAAGCACTATAGCGAACGTGGTGTAAAGAGTAAATTGTGTTGACAACACTAGATAAAAAGTGAACAGAGCAGATCAAACAAAATGAAACTTTATGCCTTGTGCCCTTATGTATCTGAATAGCAGGAAAAACTGGCGAGAGAGCTACTTATGAATGTTTCATTAAATCAAAGAGAGCTGCAGCTGGATGGCCACAAGGTTGGGAGATGTCAGGAGCATGCATACATGCTAAAATCTCAAAGTCGACGATGTTGTGCTTTAGGCCCTCACTTATTATTAGACCCTAAGCGTCTCATTTCATTTGTCAGGAAAATAACTTTATCCGGTGTTTTGAAGTTTTCAGTACAAATGCTAATAAATTCCAATAATGGATAATCTAGGCTGAGATTTTATTACGAGAGCTGTTCAATAAAAAATATCATAATTTTTACGCTCACAATTTTTCGCACTAAAATTCAAACTTTTTACATTCTGTTAGCTTAATGTGGAACAAACACACCGCAGTAGTTTCATTGTTGGTAGTCCTGGTTCCGGCTGTGAGAACCAGGCAGGTTCAGATATTTTCAGTATCGCCTAACGGTGCAATGGAGGTAACACGCGAGTAGCAATATGTAGCTTTGAAATTCTCAACAAATCTTCAGTTGAGGCCTATACAATGTTACAGTAGCCGTATGGAGGGTCTGTTCCTCCCTACAGCACAGCTTGAAAGTGGTTTAAAATGTTTAAAGAGGGGAGACAATCAATTTCAAAGGAAGGTGGACCCGGTGCTTTAGTTACTGTTCTTACGGAACTGCTGTTACATCGACACTGCTGCTGCCATTGTGAGAGAGAGTCGTCGAATTACCCTAAGATCACTTTCTGAAATACTGAACATTTCATTTGGTGCCACCCACACGTTGGTGAAAGAAACATTACACATGAGACGTGTTTGTGCGCGATGGGTTCCAAGACTGTTGATTCCCGAACAAAAGGACATTCGCATGCAGGTCTACATGCAGTTAAAGTTGATGTTAGAGAAAGATTCGGAGTTTATTTTAAACGTTATTACTGCTGATGAAACTTAGCTACATCATTATGATCCTGAGAGCAAACAGCAAAGTGTAGAAGTGTCCTTCATCATCAACCCCCCAAAAAGCAAAAGTGGTCGTTTCTCCTGGGAAAGTTATGGTCATCTCATTCTTTGATATTCATGGAATGGTTTATCAGCATGTTCTACCTGCACATACATCAGTAACTGGACAATACTACAGGTATGTCCTGAAAACATTGCAAGTCCATATCAGGCAGAAAAGACTACATTTCCGTGAAGCAGGCTGGGCGCTGCACCACGATAATGAGCGGCTGCATATTGCCAATGTAGTTGCTGAATATCTTGCAAAAATCAACGCGAAGTGCATCCCTCACCCTCCCTATAGTCCAGATTTAGCCCCATGTGACTTTTTTCCAATCCCTTACTTGAAGAAACGTCTTCGTGGGAGGCACTATCCATCATCAGAAGCAGTGGTGAAGACTGTGGAGGCCATTTTGAAGGATCTCTAAAAAAATGGTTTCCAGCATGTCTTTGAAGACTGGCAGAAACCCTGGGAAAAGTGCATTGCATTCAGGGGAGATTATTTTAGAAGGACCATCAAAATTATGAGAATACGTAAAGGTACTCTATTAAAACAGAAAAACATTGGGATCATTCTTTATTGAACAGCCCTCCTAATTTTAATGATAGTAATTCTAGTAATTCAGTAATAATCTTCCAGATTTATACGTGATGAAGAAATGCTCTTGAATGAGAATAAATAAACAAAAATATTATTAATTTCGGGAGGAAATAACAGTTCAGTTCTCGTAGGCGTATTCTTTCATTTATTTTCAGAACTGTGAATCTTATAAAGCCAAATTTCAATCATATTGCAGCGTTTGTGGGACAGCGATAATAGTTACAGAAATATGTGAGATAAAATTAGCCAAGAAATTTTCAGGTATAAAGGACAGGCATTGTCAAAAGAGGTTTCATTAAATTTTATAACTTTATATTTAGCACGGGTTATACAAGGTGTTTAAAGCGACACCGAAAGAATATATAGAAGTAGTTGCTCATCTTCTTTGTGACACATATAGATAGTTTTTATTGTCAATAGAGCCGCATAAAAGAGCTCCAGGATGAGTGTGGATTAGGCGGTTACAAGAACAACGACGCTTGTCTAACACCACCGACGTTCGCAGGTAGGTGACACACCGTACCGCCTACAGTAGCTGTTTGTAAATATACTTGCACACTCCACGGTACCTTGCTACTACTAAGAAACCTCAATAAAGTAACTATTCCTGAGTTATTTGTTTATGGGTGTTTAAAGTGTTCCAACATTCCGTTATAGCAGTCGATGCCAGCAATTAAGTTGGTGGACATATGAAACTTAAACATTTTAGAGGGACGTTAATGTTAGTGAGATTGGGAATGGAAACATTAAATTAGAAAGAGGAACAGAGAAAAATATCAAAGAATTGTAGATACATGTTTGTAGTTAATTGATGGAAATTAATCATTTCTTCACACTAGCCGTATATAGGTTAAGGTTTTTGATGGATAGAGTCAACATGAAAAATTCAATGCCATAAATAATCTTAGTCTATGTACGGCTAGAGTGAAGAAATGATTAATTGCCATCAATTAACTAAAATAATAAGAGTTAAATGATGACGCCTGGGACTCAAGTACTTACGAAAGTAAGTCGCCACAAACAGTGTATCTCGCATGCGAGAGCCCTTAGTGGTGTGCCGAGGAAATACATGAGTTAAATAGAGAATTTAGTGCCAGGACGGCACGTTGGTCATGGTAGCTTTATGGGTTGGAGTGACCGGAAGGAAATCAGGAGATCCGTGGTTCAAATGCCGGCCATGGCATTGAATTTTTCATGTTGACGCAATCCAATTGTAGATAAAGTTAACGAAAACTGACTGCCTTATGCAATGAGACAAGCATTTTATTTCACCGTGTTTAATAATACTGAATAAAGCATTTTTAAATTAAAAGGCAGTTATTAATTTTACATCAACTTGTTGAAAGCACTCTACAATTAAGATCATACCAAAATGAACAATCTTGTAACTGTCCGAGTCATTATCAACTCTTTCACAAGTAGCTGCCCTTTGCCCCATTACCTGAAAGCGAGGCTAGAGTCACTGATAAAGGAGCAATGCTTTTGTTTTCGTGGCCGGTGCGTCCCAATAACAACGTATGAGGTTCGCATACCAGTGGTTCCTGCGCTGCCTAATCACAAAATAATGTAATATTTAATGCTGCATAAAATTATACCTAAAAGAATTTCGAAGATGCGACAAGGATATTCGGACTAGTTTTAGTTATAAACTATGAAACGGCTATATTAGTTCAATGCCGCTTCGATATAAATTTTTTTAAATAGTGATGTACGCCTAATATAACAACAAAAGAAGAAAATAAGAAATCACACGTGTAAGCGAGTCCAGCTACACTAAAAATAGAAAACACACATTGCCAAATAAGTGTACATTGGTAAGATGAACACCCAACAATGGAATCGTGGTGTACAATTATAAACATACGAAGGAAGATGCCAAACATAAGGGTAGGTGTTTAATTGAGCTTTTCAAAGAAATTAAAGAAAAATTGCAAGGGAGCTGCTGCAGACTCCAGCATCTCGCACAGTTCTGTCAGCAGAATGTTGCAAGGGAATAAAATATAAAGATGAAGGAGCATCCTTTGGGTCTTCTAGAAGAAAAAAAAAACAACTAAATAAGATCTCCTGTTATAAGAGTAACAGGAAGTGACAAAAGATGGCAGAAAGAATTATAACTGAAGACAATGGGATGAAAAACTTGACGAGGACAATGATATTGATGTTGACTCCGCTGAAGATGAAAATATGTTGAGCATAAAGAGAGTAAAATACGATGAAAGAGTTAATGGTTTCAGTGATTACCATCTGAAGTCGTTATTTGTACTATGACATTTAATTTGTTATTGACTGTACGAATTCTGTGTTTATAGAGTCATTCCAGAGATACTTAAGCGGGTGGCCATCACAATGAAGTGCAGCTAGTGAAGCTTCAAAGCTTTCGTTTTAACGTTACAGTGTTCAAGAGCGATCGCGTGAGATATACGAATAATATAACAGTTGTTTACCTGGGATGAGATACCTTTAATCAGAGGTAATTAAGAATAAATAGGACTTTAGAATCTATCCCCAGACAATTCAAGATGCACTTTTCAATGATTATGGGAATATATTGAACAATAAGGAATCAAAACCAAATATATGAATTTTAATTAATTGATGGAAATTAAAAATTTGTCCACACTAGCCTTATATAGGCTAATATATTTGATGGATAGAGTCAACATGAAAAATTCAATGCCATGGCCGGGATTTGAACCACGGATCTCCTGGTTTCTGTCCAGTCGCTCTTAACCTTTGAGCTACCGTGGCCAACGTGCCGTCCTGACATTAAATTCTCCATTTGACTCATATTGTTCCCCGGTAGACCACTAGGGGCTCTCGCATCCGAGATACACCGTTTGTGGCGACTTACTATTACTGGCATTGAATTTTTTAATGTTGACCCCATCCATCAAATATATGAAGATGGGAGCTGATGTGGATGCAAGAAGAGAACCTACAGTTAAATTACATGAGAACGAATACGAAAGAGTGGAACAAATTTAAATACCTGAGATCTATAGTAACAGTAGATAATAAAACATCAGTGGAAATTCAAGAAAGAATAGCAAATGGTAACAGATGTTTCTATGCCTTGCAGAATATGTTTAAATCAAGGAACGTCAGTAGGAATTCTAAAATTAAAATACATACAACAGTACAGCGACCAATAATAATGTATGTTTCAGAAAGCTGGGTGTTGACAATCAGAGAAGAACAATGGTGATTGCGGTGGGAAAGGAAGATTTTGAGAAATATATTTGGAGTGATAAAGCACTTGTACGGATGGAGAATGCGGACTAACTTGGAGTCACAGTGCCTGTTTGGACAACCTAATATAGTAGTGAAAATTAAACAAGGAAGAATAAGCCCGTCTCGGTAGCGTGGTGGTAGCATGTCTGCCTCACGTTCGAGGTCCCGAGTTCGAATCTCAGACAGGGTGAGTTATCTGGATAAGGGTTTTTCCGGGGTTTTCCCTTATCCTGAAAGACAAATGTCGGGTAACTCTAAGCTCTATGGACCCCGGGCTCATTTGAGCATCATTTCGTCCATTTCATTCATCGACCGATATGACGTAACGTTGGAGGACGTCAATTACAACAACAAAAGGAAGAATAATAAGATAGATTGGTCATGTGCAGAGAATGAAACCAATGTAGTTAAGAAAATGTTCATAGAAAGGCTGGATGGCAGAAGGAGAAGAGGAGGACATAGGAAAAGATGGGTAGATAATGTAGGAGATGACTTGAGAAAACTAGGGGTTAATATCTAGAGAAGAAAAGCAGAGGACCGAGTAGAATGGAGGAGGGTGGTTAGGGAGGCCAAGGACCTACATGACCTGTAGTATCAACTCTCATCATCATCATCATCATCAATTTAATCAAAATTGTTACCCAATTGTTTCTTGTAGTTTGTAGTATTCTCAAAACATGTATTTAAAGTGAAACTCTGGTATCGAATTTTTGAATGGAATACACATCCTCTACAGAAAATGCAAAGTATAGTACAGAAAGCAATGAGGACCTACTCGTCGTTTAGGATATTTAATAATGTTGGTACACTGCTCCCAGAACCTTGTAGTTTCTTAGAAGCTGTTCTTGCTGACTTTGTGATTGAATGTGTACACAACGACCTGCAGGTTTTCTTCCTCAGTTACTAATTTTGGATGGCCACTGCCTGATAAGCAGAGCTAGGACGTTCGTACCGCCCGACGATCCCTATACAGGTTGTGGCCGACCTTCTGCCGGCATTAAAACAAGTCATGGATAAGAAACGCACAACGGAGAGGCACTGAAACCGGTTGCCCAGAGAGAAAAAATACTTATGAGACATTGGTAAATGCACATATACTTAGACCATTATGTCCAACATACAAATTCTTATATAGTACATAGGGTTTGTCTCTGGCTGATCTCATTATTTAAATAGGCACATTGTGGCAACACCCAAGCAATTATAACGCATATTTTAGCATTTCTTGATTTAATGTAAAATAATATCCAAATAATAATATTATTTTCTTTAATTTTTGAAGACTCTTACTAGAACAAAACGTCAAAGCAGGAATTTTACTATATATTTACTCATCTGCGGCCATGCTAATAAAAACAATAAAGCACCTCTGAAGCCTTTCAAATGAAAAACTCATTCTATGTCCCGTAAAACAACATTTAGTTAATTGATAATCTGCTGCAAATTCGTTAATGATTTTAGCTAATTTATTTTCTCAATCTAGCTTTTCTTTTTCCCATGTTTCCTGAAGTATCCCACTGAAATGTAAATAATGAAGTAAATAGGGACGTGAATAAGTACAACTATAGAAAACATACAATGGTTGTTCAGAAAATTTAGTTGCTCATCTTTGAAGAAAAACAAAGATGTTATTCGAATGTCTTCCTTCCTACCAACGTGCTCTGTGTCTGTTTTGCAGTTATGAGTTGCATTTTACGATGAACCTTGCCCTTACTAGTAGCGCTGCGTGGTATAGCCATGCCCGGCCACTCTTACACTGCTCAAGGAAATCGGTACGAACTTCCTAGCTCTGCTGATGAGGCAGCTTCATAAACTCATTTCTTCGTTTTAAGGTACAGGAAACTTACCTGTATTATTTTTAATTAACATCTTTCAACGTTAAATCATAAGAGACGTTCAATGAAATGTGTAAAATGATGCTCAAATGATCCCACGGTCCATACCGTTTGGATTTACCAGACAGTCATCTTTCTGGATAAGGGGAAACCTCTAGAAATATATCCGGATATCCACCCTGACCGAGACTTGAAGTCGGAACCTTCTAAGCGCGAGAGAGACACGTTACCACCTACAATACGGAAGCCGGGTAAGTGAGTAGTTTTCAATGAAAGACTGTCGTACATCTTCAGAATTTTGATCAAGTTGTTAGTGTTTCTGTTAAATAAACACGCAGATGTACTTTGGACAACATACGATAGAAATATCGCCGACCTGAGCTTTGTTTTTGCACTGATTAACCCAAAATTTTGCTTATAAACTCATCTATGCTATATCCCTGTGCAATGTATTCAGTGGCTAATGGTTATGGTGACAACAACCTGACAATACAGTTCTCTGCCTCAAGTGAACTGTCAGTAGGTCAGGTTATTTAAATGACACCATAGATTTTAGTAGACTACTTATTCTGTATGTTTTCAGTCGTATATAATAATTCCTAGTATACTGAACTCCTGATATCCTCCTGCTTCTTAGAGTGTCTATTTGCTTCGCCAACAATTTTCTGCCCATTATTTATTCCTTGCCTTATACATAGGTGCTCTGAAAAGCTTGCAAACTAATAAAGTTACAATATATTTTATTTCATTTTTTTTATATTTTTCAACACAGTCCGCTTGTAACTCTACACATTTCTCCTAGCGCTGCTCCCATCTCTGTAACCTGACCAAGTAGTACTTAGCGTTTTTCTCTGCAGAATAATTATTCACGTAGGTGATTACCTCTTCATTTGACGAAAATCTCGGAATTTTCAGATGAGGGAACAAAAAGTAGTCACTTGAGGCTAGATATGGGGAGTAAGGCGGATGGTCAAGCAGTTCAAACCGTAGTTCATGGATTTTCGACATTGTAACCGCTGAGGTGTGAGACTTCAGGTGTTGTCTTGTTGAAACAGGATTTTCTTTTTCTGCAAATGTAGCCGTTTTATCGCAAGCTTTTCCTTCAGCTTGTTAAGTAATGATGCATAGTATTCCACTGTGATGGTTTTTCGTTTTTGAAAATAACCGATTAAAATAACTCCATGACTATCCCCTGAAAAGTCTCAAACACCAGCAGAAAAAAACAGCTTTTGCCTTTTTTGAGCTGGTTTCCCCTCTGCAGTCCACTGCTTGGACTGTATTTTTGTTTCCGGCGTATAACGGTGTATCCAAGATTCATCTACGGTAGTAAATCGGCGCCAAGACTCAGATTTATTGCGCCTAAGCTGCGCCAACAGAGCGTCAGAGGTGTTCATTCGAACACAATTTTGCTCTAACGTGAGCAAACGCGACACCCAACGCGCAGACGGCTTTCTCCTGTTTAGGTGTTGATTTAATATGTTAAAGAGCACGTTCTTTTGAGATGTGCATAGCCTCTGCTATCCAATTTAATTCGGTTGTCGTCTGGCACCATTTGTTTACTTTTGGCGATGTTTTCGTCGTTAGTTGCAGTTTTTGGACGTCCCGAACGTTCATCGTCTTCCCAGCTCTTACGGCTACGTTTAAATTCATCTGCCCTAAATTCCTATGTAGTAGATGATGGTGCAGAGACCCTATACACAGAATCCAAATCATCTTTGATTTGCGTAGGCGTATTGCCTCTCATAAACAAATATTTAGTATCAGCTCGATAGTCGATGTTGTCCATTTTCATAAAAACACTCACACAAACTCACTCAATCGACTTTTACATAACAACTGAGCGTCCAAAATGACAAACTTTGGTGAGTAACTATCAACAGATGAACAACGAAATTCACTAGCATTTATTTGCGAGTGCTCCCATCTTCATGTTGAGGTCGGAAAATTTTCAGAGCACACTGTTAAAATATTTTCTACTAATTTCTTTCTTATAGTTAATTTTGTTTTCCTTGTCAAATTTCTGTTTCAAAGTGTTCATTTAACAATTTATTTATTGTATTTGGTACAAGATACTTGCACATCCCATTAAAGTTTGTCAGTTATTTAAATAATATAAGATTTCTTCCGAATGATGAAAATGTTTCAGGGAATTTCCATAAAATCTAAAACACGCATTTTTCATGCATATATCATAAATGCGCCTGTTTTAATCGAAGCAGCTGAGCTATTTTTGGGAAATTAAAGAATTTATAAAATTTTCTATTTGAAGTGGGTTAAGGTGGGAAAATTTCTTTAAAGTTGTCGTGTAACATCTACGAAAGATACTGAACCTAATTATAATTACCAGGTTTGACATTTTCCCCCATATAGACACACCCACCTTTTCCTAATTGTCATATTTTTACATTGTGCGACATCTAAGCATATATTTTCGGCGATTTCTTAATATTACATTATTTACTCCACCTATAAGGTTGTAGAAAATGTATAAAGTGTGTCATCTACATCTGATCACCTGCATTAACCGAACCCAGTGCTACATTTCAAAGCAAGCTTACATGCGTCATGTACGGTGCTACCGAATTAATTTCACTGATTATTTTGGTATCCTAAAATTAGTATATAGTGTAGAAAACAGATGAGTTACAACTCTGGGAAATAATAAGTTATTGCCAAGGTATATTACGGGTTGAAACAAATTAATTAGCTGTAAATCAGGTACTTACGGCACTTAGGTTTTCCAGCGTTTAGAAATAAGGTGACATGGAAACGACTATACTGAAATTCCGAAAAGCGGAAAGGAAAATTTTTTTAGAATTTGGTTAGTCAAAGAGTAACAGTTTCCTTTCAGATAAGAATAAGAAGGTTAAGATTTTATAGATAGAGTCAACATGAAAAATGCAATGCCATGGCCGGGATTTGAATCACGGATCTCCTGGTTTCCGTCCAGTCGCTCTAACCCATTGAGCTACCATGGCCAACGTGCCGTCCTGACATTAAATTCTCCAATTGACTCGTATATTTCCCCGGTAGACCATTAGGGGCTTAATTTCCATCAATTAACTAAAGGTTAAGATTTGTCAACGTGTGAAGTAGAAGCTTTGGTTGGCTTAGTTATGGAGTAAGCAGGACTTGAGGTGATCAAAGAAGGTGTATTTTTACAATTGGTCAATCTTTCGCATTATTAGTAATCCACAACACCTAATGACCGAGTTCGGTGTACTATATATTTGGCGGTAACCGCAAAGGAAGTCTCCGTATAACCTTTCATTAACTCACGGCAACCTACGCTTCTGAATACCATGACGGAAACAATTATTTTAAACTGCTAAATTATTGTTGTGCGTAGGCTTTCACGGCCGGATTCATTTGGCCGATAATGATTATCCAGGCTTGTAGGCCATGGTCTAGTGAAAAATCTTCTTCCAGACGTTTCGTTCGAAACTGTGTTGAACATCCTCAGTGGCGTGGCCGTAACACTCTCGTTGTACTTTCTGCTGCGACTGATGAAGTAGATTTTCCACTAGACCACGGTCTACAAGCCCGGATAACCATTATCTGCTAAATTATTGATCTGAAAGTGGCATGTATAGCACTTATATAAATTCAGAAACAGTTTCACTGATCAAAAAGTTAACACTTTGCTTCAAATGTCTAATGTATCAGTCTCCATTAAATATATCATTCAAGTTAACTGGTACTGACTACTCTGGCATCAAACCTCACATATTCTAAGAGAATCCTCATCACTGAAGCTGTCGGTAGCAGATTTATCAACCTTGGCGGTGTGAGAGGGTGCATCAAAGGTGTTGCAAATCGTGTACAGCTCTCTAACACAAGAGCACTTCCTAAACTACCAGAACTCTCGTAAAATTACATTTGTATCCTGGTATGTGCTCTTTAGGTCTGTGTAATTACCTTGTATATAAGGGATTATGGGTAGTGAAAGTTCTGTGGGATAGAGATTGGTTCAAGTTCCGTTATCCTTGAACCGTCGGTAGCCGCCGTGTTATTTTGGCAGTTCCTCCGCAGAGTGAACGCAGATTCCTCTCCGAGCTCAGTGTCAAGTCTAATATATGGACCGTTCATCAGCAGATGGCTTTCTTCCTTCTGAATGTGAATAACGCCAACCTCTTTTAATTAAATAGGATCGCTATCAAGCAAGAGGAATTCCAAGAAGAAGAGTGACGGGGGGATATGAAGTGGCATGCCTCTGACAGCACACTGATACACTTCATATACACAGGAGCTGAGATAACACTCTGAATGCTATTTAGACAAACGACAGTCTATTCTCATTACAGACATCTGCATGACATGGCTGAATGCCAACTATATTTAATAACCTGTCATATATTCATGACTTCTAATATATTATAACTGTCTATAATTCATATATAGTATCTAGAAAAGGTATTCCATTCCACATGCCGAGATTTTGCCACAAATATACATTTTGAGACTCTCTAAATCCATTAACAAAGCTTTGTTTATAAAACAAAGTCTATGTGTTTCACTTTTGAAGCAGAAGTCAAAAAACAAATGTAAATGAAACTTAAGACATGGTACTAAAACCCAGCATCTTCCAATATTACGATACAAAGGCTTTCAAGGAAATTTCCCCTTCTCAAAGTAACCTTTGTATGAAAAAATTGCTATAACTTTGAGTTTCGTAAGTAGACTAATGTCTTTAATTATATTATTATATTGTCATTCTGTGGGTTCGTAGAATTAAAAAGCCGAATTGCGGAAATTAAAAATCTCCTTTATTTTCGTAGAAATACTCTTATAGAGTACAGCAGCATTACGTTACATACACCATCATTCTACCAAGGTCGATCACAATAGCAAACAGTGACAGCAGATTACATCCTTAGCTCTCGTTACAACAACACAGCTGGCTGTCCCTCATTTCACAACACTGTTTCACAATTAACTCATTGCGAGCCTTCACGTCCTTAAATACCTATTTCGTAAATTCGAGATATATCTGGACCAAAGAGAAATCGAATGTTCTATCACCATCCTGAAGCGTAACCCTATCGGTGCCGGCAGGTCTTTTATCTCCCGCTATCATGATTTCTTCCGGAATACTCCTTATCTCCAGGCTCTTTGTTTACACAAGCCGCGCTCTCGCGATCGGTTTCGCGATGGTATTTTAAGAATTTTTATGGCGAGTCAAACGCACAGCTTTAATTTTCTTGGAATAGCTTTTGAAGTGTCCTTCATTATCAAAAAAATATTGCACAAAACTTAAGAGACACACAGAATTTTATTTCATAGCAACTAGCAGGTGACAATAAAGCACACACTTTGTGTCAAATATATGCATATATATTGTCGCGGGCGCATTGATGATTCGAGGCGGCGCGGGCAACGAGATCAAAGTGACGGGCAGGGCAGTGCAGTGAAGGAAGCTCTGCTGAAGTTCACCCGAAGTTGAAGTGAAATTTGTTTGTGGTCGATGACCTTGCATGCTGTGTATGTGACGTAATTATGAACTGTAAATGTTGATAAAAGTGTGCCTCTACGCAAATAAGTAGCAATTTTTATGTGTTTTAAAAATGGACTTTTAATTTCATGAGCCCACAAAGTCACAATGCGCTGTGGCGCAGTGGGCTTTTTTTGTTCTGTTTTTTGCAATTTACGCCCTCCAACATGAAGTCATATCGGACGATCAATAAAATGTGTGAAAGATGCTCAGATGAGTCCGGAGTCCATGGAGCTTAGAGTTACCCGACATTCATCTATCAGAATAAGGAAAAACCGGGAAAAGCCTTATCCAGTAACTACCTTGACCGAGATTTGAATTTGGAAGCCCTTGAACGTGAGGCAGACACGCTACCAGCTACGCTACCGAGGCGGGCACAGTAGGCTGAGGCATCATGCCTTGGTTCCTGTCCACAGAAAACGGCCCGGGTTCACTTCCACCCCAGGGGGTGCGGATTTTAAGTCCCGGCTATGTGACCGGTGCACACTCAGCATCGTGAGGAAACTGAGGACCTACGCCAGGTTGCTAACCCTGGTCAACAAATTCCACTTTCCGGCTGGAGGTGCCGTGATGCTGACCACATCTCCTACCCGTATCCGTTGGATGATCGCCTACCTCTGCCTTGCGTATGTGGGCGTGAGGCCGCAACTCGGGATGGCAGGCGTTGGCCTTTATTAGGCCTCGCGCTATGGGTTATATATTTCTATTCGTTTGAATTTCCAGTACTTGAGATGTCACAAGTGACTGTTTTGATTAACAAAAAAGTAGTTAATTTGACTACAAAGGTATGTGTGACGTCATTCCCCCACTCCTACACCCTTTGGACAGTGAAGATGTACAAGCAGGTTTCTCTCTCTGCCTCTTTATTGTAACATCCATAGGCCTGAACGGACGTGTTTGTCCGCAGCATATGAGGGCAGGTAACTGGTCGGTGTGGCCACCCATATATCTTCCTTTATTGCAGTAAATCTCTTCTTGTCTGAAGTGTACGTTTTGGTATGTGGTTATATAATTACAACTGATAGAAGATCCCAACCTCCTTACAAAGCATGTGACTCCTACCTAATGAGCTTTCCCCCCGTGTAAATTCTGCTTAGTTAACTCGTGTGCACGTCGGCCGAATCCTTTGATGAACCCTTATATTCGCCTTACAACCCCTGCCCTCCTTCTTCCCGACCGTTCTGCAAGGTTGCCACCATTCTCGTTACGTCATGGTTATTGTACGAGGTTTCGTCTAAATAAATTATCTTATGTCCATTACTGCGAAACTACCTTAGTTTTCACAAGCTACAATTCTACTGGATTCCATAATAACCCTTATCTTATTCAAAGTGTGGTACTTGAAACCAGCGCCTTTAGGAGGCCGCGTAAATTGCAGTGCCCATAAAGAAAATCACGAATTTCTTGGAAATGTGCACCCAATTCGTCTAAGATGAGCCATCTCCCTTTGCATAGAATCTATAAATTTCTCGGCGAATTAAATCGCATGTGAAATTATCTACTTTAGAGAAACGTTTCCTTTTGTCACAATATTTCTTACTGTGTTTCTGTGAATACACGGAATTTATCATCGGTTCATTGCATGGCCCCTTACCAAGATTATTTTTCAGCAAATATTTATATGTGTTCAAAACAAGTGCTTGAATTTGCTTAGAAAGAGTTCCCAATATAACTTTGTTTTTGAGGCTTCTCCAGTAACATAACTCGGCCCAGCAACACTTTCCAATTCATTCACACTATTGTCTTCACTTCTATTATTTTCACTTGACTGAAAGTTATCTACTACTTCATTTGCATTTACCACTGCATTTCCCTCCCACGGTCTCCACATCGTGACACACAACAAATTTCTGCACGTAATGAAACAGATCAACTGGAAGTTGGAACTTTGGTAACAGACTCCACGTGGAGTAAACATGCCACTGTCATTTCAAGGAAATCATGGTTGCTATTGGTCCTCAACGACAGTGTTCCATTTATGAAGCGTGGAAATAGATTTATGACGGTCATTAGTGGGCGGGAGGGTCAGGTTCATTTGAGACCGAGCTGCACACCCGTTGACTACACAGATTTCAAGATCTGGCTATGTGCTAATTATCCATTAGCACTCTTGGGTAGATAGTTACAATATTACATTTCTCAAATTGGAAATTGTTATTCTCTTTATGTCAATATTCTCTTTACCATAAAAGTGAGAATGGGATATTTAAAGCCACCACATGGTGACCTGTTCTTAGAAGGATTTTACTTTCGCTTAAGATAACAATATTCCTCTGTAGACTTTGTATCTAGAATTTAAAAACACTAAAATTCAGAACAGCTTTATACTTGTTTCGATTAAACTGTATGCTTTATAATCAGAACGATCAAGAAAGTTCCCTGTTTTAAATTTCAAAAGAGCTATATGCCATACCTTGGTGACCAATCCAGTGTATTCTGTAAATGAGTTTCTTAATGCGGCTTGGTAAATTGAAATATATGACGTTGCTATACCGCAATAAGGACTATCACAGTCCTTGTTTGCAATAAAACTAGTTTTACAAGTATTCATTCTCTTTATCAAGAAGTAAACCGAAGAATAGGGGTTTTTAGCAATATTTTGTGGAATAATGAATAGAGCATTTTGTGTACATGCAGTGAAACATATTTCTTATAATTCAAGTGTATAACAGTTTGTAGCTGTGGTTAAAGACTTCTATATGGGTATCATTGAGCTTCCGGAGAAGACCGCGTCGTTGTTTGGCATGTTTCCCACGTTTCCCCCACCATGCTGTGGGCTTCCTCAAGGCACAAGTGCGCTTACTTGTTTTTCATAGGGGTGGCCCCAAAACCGCCGCCCTAGGTGAAGATCATCCTCTGGGGCTATATCGTCTCCCCATGCACATGCAGTTAGTGAAGCTAAGCGTGCAGCATTCAGGGGATATATTTTGTTAGTATTCTTGCTAGGTGTGTTCGGGTTCCGCAGAAGCACCCTGGTTAGCGTCAAGGTTATGCCCAGGGGTTCATGCATGGCCGAGGCCCTACATGAATCGGTGGGTGTCAGTGCATGCAGTGTGTGTTAGTGTCAATGCTAATACAGTGATATACGTGGAGGTGGGTTAGATTATTGTTAGGTTAGGGATTTCTATGCCGCGGGTTAGTCTACATGCTTAAACGTATTGTTACGAACCCGATCGCGATAAGGCGGCTTGGCACACAATAGACGGATAGGTTTCACGGAGATAACGAGCTTGCATAAACAGATAACGCCGGCAAGCAAGATAACTGAGGCAAAGGCCTCGCCGGGTAGATTAAGTTACGTTTCTCAAAGATGATAGAATGTTCGAAATATATAACTAAATACCTTGTTTGCCAGAAAATTCTAGTGATTGACAGAACAGTCTGGTAATCATTAATGGAGATATAAGAGTGATTGTGATACGCTAGCAGGATAGTTGTAGTTGTGAAGCAGTTGTTTTGTTACAGTCAGTGTTCTTGTAACGACAGCTAATATAATCAGCTCCAAGTGTTTCTTATTGTCCTCAACCTTGGAAGATTGTGTGATGTAATGTTGTTACGTGAGAATTGGACAGTGTATTGCTACGAAAATAAAGGAGATTTTTAATTTCTGCAACTCGGCCCTTTAATTCTACGAACCCACAAAGTTACAGTATGTATAAGGTGGGGGTAGAGGTCGACAGAAGTTACCGTTTTTTGGTCCTGGTGGCCTCGTGGTTTCTGGCAGGTCCTGTAATAAGCAAAGGGAGCAGAGTTTGTTAACTAGGGAATGGCTTGGGTTACCCTGGCAAGGTGTAAGCGTGCGTCAATGGCGTTTGCGTTTTCTGTGAGTGTTCTTTCTAAGAGGTATAGGGGACGTTTGTACTTTCCTGGAATGTCAGCATAAGAGCCTAGGCTACGGATGATTGGGTTCGGGTTGGGGGGTAGTCTGTCATACATGTCAGCGGCTAATTTCTTAATGAACTTCTCTACTGTGGGGATCTTAAGCTCAGAGTGTAGTCTGGCTTCAGGGACTGTGCGACGTACTTTAGCAATGTGGCGGAGAATTCTATTTTGCAATTGCTGGAGTCGGGTGTTATACGTGAGCGCTGCATAGCCCCAAACGGGGGCTGCATATGTGAGTATGGGTCGTATAAGTGTTTTGTAAATGGCAAGTCTGTCACGTAGTTGTAGGCTGCGCTGATTGTCTGTTCATGCCTGCTTGTATACCTGGCGGAGGGAGGCGGGTGTTTTCCGCCTCTGACCGCTGATTGGGCTAATTTGGCCAATGGGGAGGCTTCCTGCGAGTTGGCTTTTCCAGGTGTCATGAAGATTTTTGCCACCGGCTCGGTTCATGCTATCTTTTTCTTTAAATATTTCTATGCTCTCGCGTACCGGCCTATGCGGAAAATTGCTGCAAGTTGCTATTAGTTCTGTAGAGTCGAAATCTATGTGGTGGTGGTTAATTATGGCGTGATCAGCTATGGCAGACTTTTCCGGTTGGTTTAGCTGGAGGCTTCGGTGGCAAAGAACTTCATGACACCTGGAAGAGCCTACTCGCAGGAAGCCCCACCATTGGACAACCATCGCCCAGTCAACGGTCAGCGGCGGGAAACCCCCGCACCCCTCCGCCAGGTATATAATCCAGCAGGAACAGACAGTCAGCAGCCGTCATTCCGAGCTCAGCCGTCACACCGACAACATGGGAGCGAAGAAGAAGCAGCAAATGCCGACCGCAGCACCGCCTGCCAAAGCAGCAGGAAATGCCGGCTTAACTCCTCCCATGGAACCTGTGGGAGAGCAGCCTGCGCCACCGACACCGAGCTCACTCGAGCCCAGCACAGCCGCCGCCATTGCCCGTCCACCGCAGCAGACAGCCGACACAGCAGAAGAAAAAGCAGCCTCGCCGCCGGCCGAACCCGTACCACCGCCGCCGCTCAGCTCGACATCTCCGCCGAGCTTCAGCGCAGTAGCACGGGGAGTGCACAAGCAATTGACTGGGGCACTCATTGTTAACACTGCCCCGACTCCGCTGGCGTTCCCTGGTGAAGGCATGACCTTAACCCCCTGTGATACTGGATTTCTTGGACGAAGCACACTGCCATGCTGCGCTGAGAGACGGGCTCCCTACCTTCGGGCAGGTGCTAACAATTGAAGCCAGCTTGGGGGGCCAACCCACTCCATGCCACCGCTGCTGCCGCTACGGACACGCACCAGCAGATATCACGACGCCGCACATACGCACAAGTCACCATGCACCACCAAGAGACGCACACCAGCCCAGTCGAGCACCGAGAACTTCTGCACACCGTCAACACCACACTCACAGACATGCAGGCATCCATTGAGAAGCTGACGGCGCGGGTAGCTACATGGGAGGAATCTCTGCGTCAGACGTTGGATGATGTCAGGGAAGCCGCCCAAGCCCCGCAAAGTGCTCCTCAGGAAGAGGCGAGCGCCACCTCTGAGGCCTTAGAATACTGCAAGGCCAAGCTCGAGAAGATCGTCGACTATATCAACGATACCCGAGCACCCAGCAGGAAGCTTGAGGAGGCCCTCCGCACACACCAAGGCTACAACACGCAGAGCATTGATGACCTCAGGAGAACCCTGGCTCCAGATAACGGAGCACCGCCGTCACACGCCCAGCCTCGCAGAGACTCCCGCTCCCATTGGACGCCCCCGCCACAGGACCTGCCTCGCCGCAACCCTCCACGAAACCCAGCCCTTGAGGGCATCGGCCACACCATATATGATTGCCCTTATGGCGGTTACACATGTTGCCGAAATTAAAGATCAATAGTCACAACAGTTCACAGGTCGCAGTCAGGACCCCTGGATCATGGCTGCTACCTGACCACCACAAGCAGATTTTCCGCAAATCTAGTTTCTACCCACGAACAGCCGGGTTGCTTTGGCGTTACCGGCCATCAATTTCACCTCAACAGCCCAAATTAACTTAGCACCACAGGCCCCAATAAATAGAATCACCCCAGGACAGCATCCCTTCCATGCCCCATCCTTCTTCCTACCCTGATACCCAATATAACCTGTTGTTGGTTTTTCCTATTACCTTTATTGCCGTCTCCCCCAAGTAAAAAAAATCAGTCAGCGCACTTGTGCCCTGAGAAAGCCCACAACATGATGGGGGAAACGTCGGCAACAAGCAAAACAACGACGCGGCCTTCTCCGGAAGCTCAAGTACCCACATTGACACAGGCCGTGGAAGCCTTCACACCTACCTAAAAACTGCTATATCTAAATACTTAGGTACGCACAAAGTGAGATGGTTTAGTTCTGTTCTATGGCAAAAAATAGAAATCTACTATGCTTTTGTATCTATAATTTATTAGAGAGCTGTAATACATTTGATGAATTAATGAGAGGTCGGTAGCTCTGCTGGATAACCAATAGGTGCAATGTGTTCATTTTATGGTGCTCACGGACCTCAAAAAGTATTTCTGGTAAAATCTTGATGTAGATATACACAAAAATAACCATTTGAAGCTTAAAACTTCACTTATCTTATAAGAAATGATGATACGATATTTATAAATTGTCCGGGATCACGATTTCGTGTAAAACTTTTACACATCTTCAGCCGGAAACAACAAAGCTGTCATCGTAACGAAACGCTAGATGTTGATATGTTGTTGTTAGTACTACCAAAATCTGAAAATAAAACAAATTTAAAAACAGAATGGACTGCCGGTATTTCAAATTTTATTACGCGATGTCTGTGTTATAAAATAAATATATTTTTCCAAAATATTAAATCTATCGGACCATTTAATTGTTTTAATAATTTAACTTCTCGATTTATTTCATGGTTAAATGACCAAAAATGATCTGCTACGGCCGAGTTATGAGTTTGTGTATCAGTCGCGGCCCCCAGAAAGGGAGCCGAGGTCGCATGCAGTACTACAACGTCGGAGCGCCCTTCGAAAGGATCCCCGTCGACATAGCTGGACCATTCCCATTGTCCGACGGATGCAACAAGTACCTGATAGTGGTCGTGGACTACTTCACCAAGTGGCCGGAGCTGTATGCCATTCCGAACCAGGAGGCAAAGACAATGACAGACTGCCTCATGGAGCAAGTGTTCTGCCCATTTGGCTGCCGTTAGAGCTCCACAGCGACCAGGGTATTAATTTTCACCCCAACCTGACCAAGTCGGCACTAGAAAGTCTTGGGGTTAACAAGACTCTATATGGTAGAGAAAGTAATGTACTGCACCCCTATATCTTGATACAGAGCTGTCACCGATAATTTATATATTGAGTCTCCCAGAATATTTTTTGAAAGTAAGGTGTGTGTGAGTGTGTGTGTGTGTGTGTGTGTGTGTGTGTGTGTGTGTGTGTGTGTGTGTATGTGTTTGTTGTAGTTCAGGTGATATCGTTTAAGAAACACCTAAGTGTGTAACAAGTCTCGTGTCCTAATAGGTAAGGTATCGGACTCTAAATCCGGGGTTCGATTCCCGCCGGAGTTCATTTTCTGCCTGCTGTTTGGTAATCTTTTTCTTTATATATCACACTGAAACACCCGAAATGTATAACTAACATGCCACTAGTAGCTTTCCCGAGGCTTGGAGTTTGAAACCCGGTTGAAGACTATTCTTTTGGTGTCAAATTCTTTATCATGGTGTCCATTGAATTGCCAATATACCAGGTGATCAACTATCGCGTGTTTAGGGCTCGTAAAATAACCTCAAACTTGACAAGGGCGATTTTGATCGATTTTAAGGAGCCTTTCACTCCAAATATAATGTGAACCGCTGAGAATCACTTAAATTATAGTAAAATCATTAATAAAAACTCAATATTAATTTCAACATTGGATGCTCAACAATGGATGTATATGTATAATTCCGTATACAGCTGAGCTTTTTATGTATGGCTGTTCCACACAGTAAAGAGTAATTGAATAAGAAAAGGCTATTTTATTTTATAACCTCTCTCTTTCTCTCTCTCTCTCTCTCTCTCTCTCTCTCTCTCTCTCTCTCTCTCTCTCTCTCTCTCTCTCTCTCTCTCTCTCTCTCTCTCTCTGTGTGTGTGTGTGTGTGTGTGTCTCGGTCAACCTCTGACTGGAGTGAAGCGACATTTCTAGTAATATAGCATAAAGAACACGAAAATAAACACAAGCCCTCGTGGCCTAATTGGATAGGGCATCGGACTCCGAATCCGGGGATTGCGGGTTCGAATCCCGCCGGGGGCTATTTTTTGCTTCGTTTTGGTGATCTCGAAACCGCGCATTATCAGTAATCAATATTAACACACTTTTATAAGGATAAATACGTATAAAGAATTTTTTTTATACAAAATTGAAGAACTCATAAACTGTATTAAGTAACATGCCAGCTGAGTCCCCATGTCACGGGTTCAAACCCGTCGCAGTACCTAACTTTTTTTCCCGTTAAATATCTTTAGCATGGTATCCGTTATATAGGGAATACACCAAGTGGTCAGGTGTCGTAGATTTAGGGCTCTTAAAAGCACATAAAGCTGGACCTGGGGACATCTCATGATGATTAAGACACATTTTACTCATAATACGCAATGGGCTGCTGAGAACTACAGAAGTTAAGTGCCTCCATATATAAAAGCTCATTAATTGCAACAAGAATTGCTAACACGTTTTTATAAATATAATTCCGTATATAACTGAGAACTTTAATTTATAGCTGTTCAACATAGCTAAAGAGCTATGGTACAAGATGTGACAGGGTTATGTTATTTACATGCCCTCTCCCTCCCTCCCTCCCTCCCTCCATCCCTCCCCCTCTCTTTCTCGGTCTCTCTAGCTGTACCTCTATCTGTGTGTGAAAGTCAATATATTTATGTGTAACATGATCGTGTTTAGTAGCCCCCGAGACCTAACGGATAAGGCATCATACTCCTAGTCCTTGGATTTTGGTTTAGGGTCGTGCCGGGTTTATTTTTTGCCTTCTGTTTGGTAATCTTGAAACCGCTCACTGTCAACAGTTAACTCTGTCGTGAACCCATTATTTACGAAAGCGCGGCGCGGGAGCAATAAGGGACAGATGGAGATAGGTGGAAATAAACGGCCTGTCTAAGCGGATAAACATAGCGCGGAGTAAAAAGGCATGCCAAAGAAATAAAGAGATAAACGGAATATTCTGGTGCCATCCTGATTGTCTTACAGAACATTCGATTTCTGGTTTGTTACAGAAATATCTAGTAACATGAGTCGTAGTATATGTAAGGAAGCTGCGTGTCGCCAGGGGACAGTTGTAAAGACAGCCGTAAACAGGATTTGTAACAAGAGTTGTTGTAAACAGTGGAACGTGAGTAACCCCTTTGTTGTGGTCAATGACCTTGGTAGATTGTAATTGTGTATGTGACACCATCCTGCTACTGTACGTGTATTTCTACGGAAATAAAGAACATTTTGAATTACCGCAACTTGGACTTTTAATTCTACGAACCCACAAAGTTACAATTGGTGTCAGAAAGTGGAACATTCAACGATGGATATGCCATTGGAAAAGATTTTGTCAAAGATTACCGAATTGACCACCTAAATGAAGGCTGCAAACGCAGCCCTCGTTATCAAATTTGAGGAACAGTTGGCTGGCGTAAAGGAGGACGTAACGCAGTTGGTCGGGCACGTCGAGGAGCTGGCGAGCCACGTTAATGACCTGGAGGAAAAGACCGACAGCAACATTAAAACACTGAACGCCATGGTAGCGGATATCGTCGGCAGGAGGTCGAAGGATGTGAAGGCTGACGTGACGGGACGCGACACATCTACGCGCGTCAAACCTCCTAAATACGACGGCGCGACAACTTCCGAAGACTTCAGCCGCCAGTTCGTCACAGTGTCCCAAGCACAGCAAGTGGTCACCGGAAGAAGAGGCCACACAGTTAATAGCCAGCCTCCATTGTCGGGCTGCAAAACTCCTAAACGCGGTCCAGGCAGCGACGGCGCCCAAGGACACCTGGAAAGTCCTGGAAAGCTGATTCGGAAACCACAGCCTAGTCGCAGCCTCTCTAAGCCAGCTGAAATCAAGATCACAACGGCCAGGACAGACGCTGCCGGAGTTCATCCTGGCAATTGAGCAGCTGGCCAGCGAAGTTTTAGCCGATCTCCCACCCGAGTTCCTATCTCGAGAGGCTGCCTACACATTCGTGGACGGGTTATGGAACATCGAGATACTAAATGTCCTTTCGTTCTGGTTTCCAAATTACGTATTTTCCTTCCAATATAAACTTTATCACAATCGAAGCAATCAAACTGATCAATACCAGATCTTTTATTATTATGAATTTTCCTTTAGAGAATTTCAATAAATGTTTCATAAAAAATATAAACAAAATAAAAAATAAAAGATAAATAAATAAAAAAAAAATATTAAAATAAAAATATACTTTTATAAATAAAAAATACAGAATTCAAACATTAACATTTTTAATGATATTTCTACCCTTACAAATGAAAATACGATTATAATTTTAAAAGTTTACTTACCATCCTTGGGTTAATGAACATTTTCAAAAATTAAAAATTTAGTGTATTTCTCTAAAGAAAGATAAAATCCTAATAATAAAAAATCTTCTGTTTAACAGTTTAATTGCTTCGATTGTAATAAAGTTTATATTGGAAAGACAAAAGGTAACTTTGAAATCAGAACGAATGGATATTTTCCTAACATTAAGTATAAACAGACTGGTAAATCGGCAGTAGCAGATCAGTTTTGGTCATTTATCCATGAAATAAATCGAGAAGTTAAATTATTAAAACAATTAAATGTTCCGATAGATTTAATAGTTTCGGAGCAGATATTTATTTTAAAAACAAACATTGCGTAATGAATTTTTAAATACCGGCAGTCGATTCTGTTTTTAAATTTGTTTTATTTTCAGATTTTGGTAGTACTAACTAGAACATAGTGTGGCGAACACGTTATCTACGATAGCGCGGCTTGTGTACACAAAGAGCCGGCAAATAATGATAGCGCAGATAAAATACTTACCGACACAGATAAGTGAGGTAAATGAAAATTTCTAGTGACCTTGATTGATAGAGATACGGATTCTGGTTTGTTTTAGATCTATCTAGAAGTCACCAATGGAGGTATATATAAGAGATTGTGACTCGCCAAGACTCAGGATGAAATTAGGCACCGGGCTTCAAAATTATACACAAGTTTACCCAATCATAGAAGCGGCCTTGTCAGATCCTTGGGATATTATGACCCCATTAGACGTCGTTCTAGACAGCACCGGTTACCCCGCATGGCTTGCGGACATCCAAGATAACCCAGGAGCTAATCCGAAGAGCAGCTAAAGCTGAGCTCCACATAATTCTTCCAAGCTGCTTGGCATCAAAATTTTTTCGCGAAGTTAAAATCAAATTAATACACCAGGGTGCAAGGCATTGCATCCTGTCCATCAACCCCTAGGTACAAATCTGTAACCTTATAACACAACATAAATCTAAAAACCTACACCTCACCCTACAACATCCCATAATCAATACCTTACCTGCGGTAAAACCCGTAACGGGTGGGCATGCAGCAAAAACCTTCTGGCTAAATACAGCCAGCCAGCACTACATGGCATGGCATGGCATGGCATAGCCAAGAGTCAGTCGTAACAGAAGTAAACAGCTGTCAAGTGTTGTTGTAACGAGAGCTGATGTTCTAAGCAGATGCAATCAGAACGCTGTTGTGGTCATCGACCTTGGTGGATTGTGTATGTGTATGTGACGTAACTCTGCTGTAACTTGCCACTGTGAGTGTATTTCTACGCAAATAAAGAACGATTTGAATTTCTACAACTCGCAATATTAATTCTACGAGCCCAAAAAGTCGCAATATCAACATCTAGCTTTCGTAACGATGGCGACAGTTTTGTTGTTTCCGGCTGAGGATGTGTAAAAGTTTTACATGAAATTGCGATCCCGGACAAATTGTAAGAAAATGATTTCTTATAAGATAAGTGAAGTTTTAAGCTACACATTGTTATACTTGTATATATTTGTATGCTTCACTGTTAATAGCTTCATATTTTACGAATTCTTGATATAGAATTTGTGGTTGGAAGGCAATATTTCCTGTGTCCGCCATAAGCAAGGGCAGACAGAGAGAGAAACAAGATATGAACTGTGAAAACTGTACAAATCTTCCACACTCCGGGATAAAGAGTATCATTTCAGTTACTTCTTTGATCTGTGCAAATTCCGTTACGTTTGCAAGCTGGAATAATCAAATGTGCATTGCAGATAACCAAAGCCTGCAGCTAAGCATTAGGATGTGAACAACATTACAAAGCTGGTATCTCCACTTTATGCTCCAGTTGGCGATACACTTTACACACTCATGCACCACACAGGGTGCATGCATGCACGTATTTCGTGCAACACCAGCACCTCTGTCCTCACGATACAACTTTTACTCTATGCCCTCCTTATCTCCCAAATTGGAGTAACACCTTACTCGTACGGCTTTAGGGACAAACTAACTTCTGGATTATCTCACTGTGTCTGTAATGGTTAAGTCAAAACGAAACTTGTGATGTCCACTAAGAGAATTCTCTCACTCCAAATCCCTCTTTACGTCGAAGCATTTCGTTGTTTTATACTGTTTCAATATAGCTCTTACAGTTGTAATTACACGCCTAAAGTATTAGCAAAGCCAAAATGACGAGCCAGGGAGTAAGGGCAGATGAATTATGCTGAACAAAATCCAAAGAATGCCATGGTATTTTTGTGCTAACTTTGTGTCGAGAACATCTGTTTGCCGGAATTATAAAATAAAGCGCTAAAGCACGACGATAATAATCATAACGGGACAGGCGTGTTTGCTTTGAACACAAACTTCAGTAAAATTTAGTATCAGTTAAATGTAGTTAATATATCTATCATTCCCTGAATGCCCGCCTCGGTAGCGTGTCTGCCTGACGTTCAAGAGGTCCCGAGTTCGAATCTCTGTCAGGGTGAGTTACCTGGATGAGCAGCTTTCCGGGGTTTTCCCTTATCCTTAAAGACGAATGTCGGGTTACTCTAAGCTCCAGAGTAACTTGGGAGGCTTGCATTAGGTAGATCGGAGTTTCGACACCTGTTGCTCACTCACTCTGACCTGCTCGCCAAGGCTCTCCTCTCTCCTATTTTCCTCATTTCCTCTCCTTCTTTTAGGTAGAGGCCTACTCTGTCAATCAAAAGGGAGCAGATAGCTATGAGGCTTAAATTTGGATTTTGTATTTGGGCATCAATCTATATTTACAGTGAATATTTTTTAAATTTTCCTTCTTTCCGGTTCTTTCCGGGGTTTCCCCTTATCCTTAAAGACGAATATCGGGTAACTCTAAGCTCCAGGGACCCCGAACTCATTTGAGCATCACTTCACCAATTTCATTCATCGTCCGATATGACTAAAGTTGGAGGTCGTAAATTACAAAATTCCCTGAAAACCTTCAGCACTCACTTGTTCCTCCTGATGCTTTGGAAAGAGAACAAAAGTAGTCAGCGACTTCATTTCAAATAGTTGACTATCGCTTCATTCTTCTGTACCAGATGCGTTCAAGTTGTAACACGTCCTATGTTTTTAAGTTTGGGACCAGACAGAAACTTCTGTGTTTTTTTAAAAAAAAACAGACTGCACTTGAACTCTTTTAAATGAGTGACAAAAGTTACAACGCTTTACAATCCATAGAACTCTAATGGCAGAGCCGAGAGTTAGGACTGTTTTTCATACTAAAAATGGCGACGTTTCCATTGCAAGGACAGCGTGTAATTATTCATTTTCTCCATTTTTGTGGTGAGATACCTATTGAAATTCATCGCGAGTTGAATAAAGAATGTGGTGATGGTACCACGGATGTGTCTAATGTGCGTTCCTGGGTGCGACAGTTGAATGAAGGCAGAACATCGTGTAACAAGAAACCAAGACGGTCTGGGCCTCGCAACAGCCGGTCTGACGACATCATCCAGCGAGTTGACAACTTGTTTTGGAGGATCGCCCATTGAGCATTTTCATCTCTTCATGAAGGATTGTGCGCACAGATCCCACGGAAATACCAATTTTGGAGGCGATGTCTGCAACCGCATTGGTTTGTTGTCACATATTGTTCTGTCTTCATTGAACTGCCGCACTCAGGAACGCACATGAGACACATCCATGGTACCATCACCACATGCCTCACTCAACTGTCTTGGTTTGTTGTCGCAAGATGTTCTGCCTTCATTGAACTGTCGCACTCAGTTACGCACATTAGACACATCCATGATACCATCACCACATGCCTCACTGAACTGTCTTGGTTTGTTGTCACACGATGTTCTGTCTTCATTGAACTGCGGCACTTAGGAACGCACATTAGACACAGCCATGATACCATCACCACATGCCTCACTGAACTGTCTTGGTTTGTTGTAACACGGTGTTCTGTCTTCATTGAACTGCGGCACTCAGCAACGCACATTAGATACATCCATGATACCATCACCACATGCCTCACTCAACTGTCTTGGTTTGTTGTCACACGATGTTCTGTCTTCATTGAACTGCGGCACTCAGGAACGCACATTAGACACATCCATGATACCATCACCACAAGCCTCAGTCAACTGTCTTGGTTTGTTGTCACACGGTGTTCTGTCTTCATTGAACTACGGCACTCAGGAACGCACATTAGACACATCCATGGTACCATCACCACATGCTTCACGCCACTGTCCTGGTTTGTTGTCACACGATGTTCTGCCTTCATTTAACTGTCGCACATAGCAACGCACATTAGACACATCCATGGTACCATCACCACATGCCTCACTCAACTGTCTTGGTTTGTTGTCACACGATGTTTTGTCTTCATTGAACTGCGGCACTCAGGAACGTACATTAGACACGTCCATGGTACCATCATCACATGCCTCACTCAACTGGCGATTAATTGCAATAGGTGTCACACCGAGAAAATGGAGAAAACCAATGACTACACGTTGTTCTTGCAATGAAAACTTCATTATTTTAAGCATCAAAGACAGTCCTAGCTCTCGTCGCTTCCTCTAGAGTTCTACGCACTCTGCAGTGCTGCCAATTCTGTCACGCCTTCACAAAAAGTCTACGTGTATTCAAAAATGTTACCAGAAGTTCCTAGATGGTCCAAGTCCTCAAAAAATGAGGCATTTTACTTGAACGCACCTTATATATGGCTTGCACTCACAAAGAAAGGTGTAATGAAAGTGTTTCTGCAAACAGTGAACTCAATTGACATAAATTAAGTTTGCACAAAGGTAAGCTTATAGAGCGTATGATGTAAATAAACAATGTTGGCTAGAGAAAGTGATACGAAACCAAAACGTCAGATGCTTTTCGTTTAATTTTCTTTTTATAGCATCATTTAACTTCTAGCGACTTTCAAGAAACAACTGACGGTGGCAGTAAAGCTTTGAAGTACAACGTCTTTAAAGCGGGATTTAAATAATTTAACGAAGAATAAAAAAGAAGAAAGTAAACTTACCAACATATTACGTTAAAGCCTTTGTCAAAGTAAAACAAGAAAATGGAATATAATGAATGAAACAATGAGAATTTTCAGGAGCAACACAAAAGTTAACGTTTACCCTTATAAGCATACAATCTGCCACTAAAATAGAAAATAAAAAATAAATGACAGACAACGTTGTAATGAAATATTCGTATCATCAGCTCTGTTAAACTTATACCAGGTTGCCCAACTGCCCCGTCTTTCGCATAAGCAGATATCCCTTCTACGTTCAAACGTTGGCATTTCCAGTTAAACGTAGGACAGTAGTGTGAGCTGACTACACAGTATAATTCAATCCTGGGGCCTGTCCCTTGTCGTTTGGAGCAGAACCAAGTCCGTATATTGAAGCGCACCATAAGGGATAATTTTAGAGTTGGAGACAGAAAATTAGATGCACTTCCTTTCAAAATTATTAAATTCGATGCCACAATTTCACTGGAAATATACGCACTAAGGCATACGGAACAAAGAAAGAGCAATTTAATTATTTATTCCTGTGTGTGAGTGAGAGAGAAAGCGAGAGGAGGGAGGGAGAGAGAGCAATGTAACTCGAAAAGGAGAGTTCAGTGCAATACGAAACTTGTGCCCGATTTCACCAACAGATTTTAAAGTCGACGTTAACAAATGTAACGTAACAATTGTCACAGCACTAACACTAATGTTATATTTCTTTAATTTACAAACCTGTTTTCGAAAAATGTTAACAAATCTGTATTAAAGCCAAGAAACTTGTAAATATCACAGCTATAGAAGGCTGGGGATGAGTCGTAGTATTTTCAGAACGTACTGCCATGCGATTTTGTTTTAATTTTCGTCTACACAAGTTGTGCACAAACTGAAATATGGCGGATGAACAAAATCATATGTAAAGCCGTGAGACAAATTTCTTATCGATGGAGAAAGAATTGTTAATTGAATTGTTGATGAAGTGTAAGGATATCGTAGAAAATAAGAGGACGGATGCGGTGAATGTAAAAGAGAAAGATGTCAGGTGGGAAAAAATTGGAAACGAATTTCATTCAAATGCATGTGTCACTACTACAAACACCTAACAACTTGTCAGTATTGCGGAAATTTAAAACGAGGTGCGAAGGACATATGACTTAAACGTTTCAAGATTGCAGGTGAACAGTATACTATACACTTAATTCAATGAATTATAAAATCGTCAAGTTATTAATACTTGAAGCAAAGGCTAGATCGGCATATTCTTTCCGATGCCTGTTCTAACCTCTCTTGTAATTCCGCAGTAACCTTCATAGCAACTGTTTCGACAGTCTGTACCTCCGTAAGAACGTTTCTTATGATAGCTCCTCAAAATCATTTCTCCTCAAAGGCCGTACTCTATTACGAATGCCATTTACACTGTCTTAAATATAGCAAATGGACATCAACAACTGAGTTAACGCCCGCCAACTTGACTCTTTAGAGCTGTTAAGGACTTAATATCAGAAATTTGGCTTGTTAGTTTAACAAGAGATTTAACACGAGGGTTACGCTAACACTTGTTGGTGAAATGCTATTTTTGTTTTAACTATTGCTAAACTCGTGTTAAGTCTTAACATCCGATGGTGAATTCGGGTGTTGGTGTTTTAAGTTGAGCATCTTCTAGAGCTAAGCGAAGAAGCTTTCAAGAAAGTCTCCGAACTCTAGTTACCCTTCATATGGAAACATTTTGGACATTTGGAATATTTTTCCGAAACGCTTCCAAAGATTTTGATTATTTTACCAAACTCTTTAAGCATTTTCTTAAGAAAATAATACGTGAAGCTTAAATTTTTTAAAGACAGCATCTGAAGGTCTGTTCGTTCTGGATTACTTTTACATATCCAGAAAACCTTAAAAGATATTACTACACAAAATATGAGAGCTGTTCAATAAAGAATGATCATAACTTTTTACGGTCATAATTTTTCAAACTAAAATTCAATTGTATTGTATTCTGTTAGCTTAATGTGAATCAAACATGCCGTAGTAGTTTCACTGTTGGTACTCCTAGTTCCCGCTTGTGATAACCAGGAAAGTTCAGACAAGTTCAGTATCGCTGCAATGGAGGTAACACGCTAGGAGCAATATGCGGCATTGAAATTCTCAACAAATCTTTAGTTGAGGCCTATACAATGTTACAGGAGGTCTACAGTACAGCTCGAAGCTGGTTTAAAATGTTTAAAGAGGGGAGATAATCAATTTCAAAGAAAGCTGGACGTGGTGCTCCAGTTACTACTCTTACGGAAGAAAACCAACACTGCTGCTGCCATTGTGAGAGAGGATCGACGAATTACCTCAAGATCACTTTCTGAAATACTGAACATTTCAGGCCGCGCCGTGGCTCAGTGATTAGACCGCTTGTCTCTCAACAAGGCGGCCCGGTTTCGGATCCCAGGCAACCGCAAAGTGAGATTTGTGATGGACAACACGGCGCTGGGTGGGTTTTCTCTGGGATCTCCGGTTTCCCCCGCCATCTCATTCCATCGATAGTCCATCTTCATCTCATGTATCATCAGTGTCACTGCCTGCGGTGCCGTATATAGTAACAGCTGGCGTTAAACATTACACTCAAACTGAGCATTTCATTGGGTGCCACCCACACCTTGGTGACAGAAATACTACTCATAAGACGTGTGGATTCCAAGACCGTTGATTCCTGAACAAAAGAATATTCGCATGCAGGTCTGCATGCAGTTAAAGTTGATGTTAGAGGATGATCCGGAGTTTCTTTCAAGCGTCATCACTGCTGATAAAACTAGGCTACATCATTTTGATCCTCAGAGCAAACAGCAAATATTAGTGGGGAAATCTCCTTCATCACCAGCCCCCCAAAAAGCAAAAGTGGTTGCTTCTGCTGGGAAAGTTATGGTCCTCTCATTCTTTGATATTCATGAAATGGTTTAAGAGCATGTTGTACCTGCACAAAAATGAGTTAACTGGACAATACTACAGGGATGTCCTGCAAACAGTGGAGGTCCATATCAGGCGCAAAATGCCACATTTCCGTGTAGCAGGCTGAATGCTGCATCACGATAATGCGTAGCCGCATATTGCCAATGTTGTTGCTGAATATCTTGCAAAAATCGAAGTGAAGTGCATCCCTCACACTGCCTATAGTCCGGATTTAGCCCCATGTGACTGTTTTCTATTCCCTAACTTGAAGAAACGCCTTCGTGGGAGGCATTATCCATCATCAAAAGTAGTGGTGAAGGCTGCGGAGGTGATTTTGAAGGCTCTCTTAAAAATGGTTTCCAGCATGTCTTTGAAGACTGGCAGAAACATTGGGACAAGTTCATCACATTCAGGGGAGACTATTGTGAGAAGGACCATCAAAATTATGAGGATGAGTAAAGGTACGTTGTCAAAACAATTGTGATCATTCTTTTTTGACCAATCATCGTATTTAAACCTCATTAAAACGCAAAATATATGTCAAATATGTCTGTTTATGTCAAAGCTACCACGTACTGACCAACGCATAAAACGTTCATTGCATAGCCCTACTGTATTCCCTTATCTCCATATGAAAATATGCAACAAAGCTAATTTCTATATATTTATCTCTACTAACATGGCATAGGTGAAAAAATACGTAGTTTATAAGTAGTTCGTTAAAAATGACAAACAAAGGGAAGTCATGTGAGGTACATATTAGATTCTGTAACTAGTAAACATAATATAAAATGCGTAAAATCTTAAGCTTTTCTGAAAATGTAAAGCCAATGACTCTGGTGAAAGCAGAATGTTGAATAGGGAAAATTGTCAAAGAAAGAAAAAATATAAAGAAAGATTTTAAAAATCAACATGGTTATATGTCTAAATCATAGAACACCAATTAAACATCTCATTCGTGCTTTTGAAAGTGTTGATATTAAAAACCAATCGTGTACGGTGAACTTATCAGTTGCAATTAAATATAACAAAAGTATTAAAACAAACTAAATATGTCACCATTTAAATGAAATTTCACCAATGCTTGGGTGGGTGATCAACTTCTAGGCATTTTGTAAAATTCTTGAAAATATTGGTGTTATAAAGTTGTGTACAAAATTAAGCCTTGTTTCTTGGAGATTAATATTCTGAAGTTACTTTCAATTAGTGTGGTTTTAAATGATTATCACTTGATTATTTATTGAGAGCTTTAAATGTAAAAAGAAACTTGTTTCAAATGAATTCATTCAATATATTTTGAGGTTGAAAATGCTCTTTGTACTGTAAATTTTAAATTTGCAAGTACTAAATACTACTGTATCACTGATCTGATAAATGAAAAGTAATTTTTGCCTTACTTGATGTATTTAGAGGATATGGAGGAAGTATTGTATTTCATCAAAAAATTGGTACCAAGATGTCACTGGAAATACATGTTTTGCGACTACATGACTAAATAAAAAATAAAATTTCTGGAAAAACCTTTTGAGCATAAAATTAAAGTAATGGCACTTCATGAAACAATCCCATTGAGCCAAAATAATAGTAAAACATATTTTACTAGAACAAATTATTGATTTGAATTATTTAGGAATTTACTTGAACAACGATAAATCAAAAGCCATTAATAGAAGATTTAGGTACATTTATTCCAACGTATTATCGATACAAACAGAAGAACATCAGCAATGAAAGGCCTATAGAGAAGTTTTCGTAGGTTTCTGTCTTTTGGGCAGTTTGTATTGTTGAACTTCCATTAACGATTGAAACCGCGCAAGATGGCTCTGCAGTAACGCGGGAGGCTTGCATTAGGGAGGTTGGAGTTTCGATCCCTGTTGGTCACTCACTCTGACCTGGTCGGCAAGGCTCTCCTCTCCCCTATTTCCCTCATTTCCTCTCCCACTTTCACGGTAGAGGACTACTCCATTGGTCAAAGTGGAGTAGACAGCCCCGAAACTTGTCATCTGGATTTATTTTTGCATCAATCTACATTTACGGTGAATATTTTTGGTATTTTCCTTCAATTCTGAATAAAATACCGTCGTCCAAAGACATTTCAACAACGTATGGAAAGTACAGATAGGGTACACCTTTTCATTCAATGTGATTTTGTGTAACTGGAAAACCAAAAAATATATACCATCTTACGGCACAACAAATATATAGCATAAAATTAATGCAATTTTTTTTTCAGTTTACCACTCCCAAATATTCCTTGTTGGTTCGAATTCTCCAGCACTTATACCCTTCTCAAAAGGCTAAACATTTCTTGTTTACTTTCCCTACCATCTACGTAGTAGACTGAGGAGGTATTGTATTCCAAATGAAAGTTCCCATTGAGATTTTACTGGAAATACATCTTTTGAAGTCCTCAGAAATGATGCAAAGCATTATAGGAAAAAGCTCTCTGTGTAGGTGTGCGATATAACCTCAAAACAAAATGCCTAATATACCTAAATCAAAATTGGTATCTAATCTCAGCATTTTCCATGGATGTCACAGAGAGGGTTTCAAGAAAATTCCCTATCATTTATTTACAGAGTGTTACGTTACATTTTGTTTTCTAAAAATAGCTTTAAGCACCTTTATTAAAATACTATATATTTTATATATTCACGTGAAACAGAATGTGTAATTTGATTTTTTTTTTCGTAATTTACGTCCTCAAACGTTATCATATCGGACGAAGAATGAAATTGGTGAAATGATTCTCAAAGGAGTCCGGGGTCCATGGATCTTAGAGGTGCCTGACATTCTTATATCAGGATAGGGAGAACCCCCCGAAAAACCTTATACTGATAACTCACCCTGACCGAAATTCGAAACCGGGATCTCTTGAATGTGAGGCAGACACGCTACCGTCTAGGCTAACGAGGTAGGCGAACTGTGTTCGAATAGGTTATCAGGTCTTATATTTCTGTATAGCACAGCGATGTCTAACGTCATCTATATATCTTAATGACGTCATATTGTCACTCTACCCCGCCTAATTCGTTTTGTGCATTAACTATTTCTGCGTCACTCATTGAAGTAAGCAGGCAGTAAAGAGGTTAGCTTTTAAGTCCCATGAATGTATCATAGCTCGGCGATGAGTAAGTAGAGGCATACCCGCCCTCCGCTTTTCCGCATGTGGTTGGTAACCATTGTTGCAGCAAGTATTCAGGACCATTTTCGGGAAAAACTGTTTAAAGGTTGTTTTTGCCTTGGACTAGGGAAACGCTGGAAAACCGTCGTGTTGCACCCTAGGAAAATGGCGAAATTAAATATAATTTCTTTGTTTTTTGACCCCTGTTCGTTTTTGAGTTTCGTTATTCAGAGACAGACATGCACCGAGCTATTTCTAAAACATGTCTGTTTTACCTCAGGGACCTCAAAACATGTACATGCAGTGAAATTTCAACATGGAACTTTTGGGTGGGAGGCAGTATTTATTTCATATTTATTTTATATTTATTTATTTGTACAGTTTGATGTCATTTCTTCTTGAACTTTGCTCCTTTACTCTAATCTACTTCTTTCTTATCCTATATAAGAAATCTCCTATGCATCTATTTTTCTAATCTCCCATCTCCGTTAGCATGCGTACTGGCAATATCTCTTTACTTACACTGTCCCATTTCTTATCCCATATTTTTCTCTTGTAATTTGTTAACTCCTTACATTCTATCAGGTAATGAACAGTGCTCTCTTCATCTCCACAAAATTCACATATTCCTACCTCATTACTTCCCAACAATTTTAAGTATAATATACCTACTCTCATCCATGCTATGCCTTCTCTTCCAGTTTTTCCAAATTGATATACCTATATGTTTTTAACTACCCAATTTTCTCTTTAATTGCTTATATACTTTCAAAGATTTCTTTTCTCATATACCTTCCCATATCTCTTGCCTACCAATGAATTGTACTCTAGTTCTCACTTCCTTCCAAAAACCGCTATAATTTATCTCCTCTGCTCTCAATAAATCTTCCATGCCTAGCTTCAGTACTGTTCTTTCCAGTTCCTAACACCAACTATTTGTATTTTTAATGCTTTTCTGTTGCTTCAAGCACAGATTCAATAACTCCCCTTTCTGAACTTTAATACTGTGACTTTGTGGGTTCATTAAATTAAAAGTCCAGGTTACAAACTCCAAAAATCGACTTTATTTCCGTAGAAACATACTTTATTCAACCTGACAGTACACAATTACGTCACATACACAATACAACTTGCAAGATCATCGACCACAAACAAAGTTCACACAGCTGCTCGCGCACAAAAGTTCAATTAGCAACTGCGGCTTTCTTATTCATAGATTAATCACTATCCGGAATGTTCTCAATCAAGACGGTGCTAGAAGAAAGACGAACTCTCCAGAAATTCCTCTCCTTCCCGCTACCGTTTCGGCGAGCTTTTATCTCCGCAGTTCACTGCTGTCTCTTTCAACTCGTCGGCCGCACCACCTCGCTTCAACAGTGCGTTCGCGACAGTACACTTATACCGGAATTTTAATTTTCTCTCTAATATTACTCCTAACCTTTTTGTGTTACCTAGCTATAGTAATGGCACTTCTCTTGGTGCCAGGGAGGCAGTAAGTACTTAAAACAACTTTTCTGTCTTTATTAAGATGTTCATACAGGGACCTCAAAACGTGTATTTACTGTGAAATCTCAACATCAATTTTTGGGTGGAATACAATACTTTCATTAGTTACTTTATGCAGTAGAGGAAGTTAAGAAAATATATCAAGCCATATATATTTAAACATACAGAATGTACTTCAAATAGCTATAGTGCCTTCACTTGTTTCTCCTCTATTTGTTATTATTGACTTCAATTTTTCAATACCTTCTTTTTTCACTCTAAATGTCACTACTCATTTGTTTCTGATAATGACATGGGAAGGCCCCTTAATGACTAGGCTCCAATGACCTGCTATCAATTCACCTTTGTCTAACCACCTTGTAGCTTTAACTAAATGTGAAAGGTAACCAATTCTGCAAAGGTAGATCTTTAATAGAAGCAGAAATACACATTTATAGTGTTAATTTGTAGAAGCAAAGTGAAGACGATGGGGGGTCACTTCCAACTTGGTTCCGGCAGAAGAGAAACGCATGAGATCTCCCACCCGCTGATGTACTCTTTATGCCTCGCCTCGCACCTGGGCTTGAATATTCATTACGAGCATGCAAATGAAGCTTCTCAACTTTATTTTACCTTCCAACGTCAATCCACTTCTCCAGGACCTCCAGGGGTGAAACAATTTGTGACAGATTGTTTTACACTAAAGAAATATAAAGGAAATGTCTCTCTGTTAGAATTCTCCCCTCACTACATCTAGGTTTAAGGGCGAGTTTATCAGATGACAGCAAGTTAACCTTTCTTACTGTCAAGTTTGATTATATTAAAACATTTACTACGCTATCAGGGTTTATTCAGCAAGATGGGTTGCAACATACTCACGTCCATACATACACACCACCTTCTAATTTTGTTTGTGTATTCAGAGGTCCTCAAAACATGTATTTCTGATAAAATCTGGTACAGCTTGGTGGTAGGGGAAATAAAGCTATTGATATATTAGGATAACTATGGAGGTGATTTGGCACTGCGATCGGTATTGATCTATCCGTAGGGGAGGGGATCCGTCCCCTCAGCTGCCATGGTGCGGGCGCTGCGTACCCTTAGCACTCGTGGTACATATGACGTTACCAGAGGAAGCTCGGGCCGAACTGCCGAGCTCCTCCCGTAGGGGAGTTCTTCGGATTGGGTTGGACTCGAGGGGGCAGTGTGTTCCCGACACCCACGGGGAATTGGGTACCTCCGGCCAGGATAAGGCCGCCCGGAGGGGGTAGAGGGTATCTCATAAGTCCCTGTTACTAGCCTGCAGAGCTAGTACCTCTACTAGCTAGATCACCTTCAGCCCCACCGAGGTTCTCGGTAGTCAACCCTGCGGGGCTAACGCGCAAAAGTGGCCTATCCACTTCCATCCCGTCTTGACATTGTGTTCAGCGGGGGGGCTTTTTAAGAAATCAGATATTGCCCTTTGGAAAGAGCCCCGGAGCTATCCATCGCTCCCGGGCAGAAGGAGGCTCGGGTACTTGGTCCTACTGGTCCAGGACTGATGGCAGTAGAACCTTTGCGCTTAAACTGTACCTATGCCACAAGTTCAGCATCCCTGGAGGTAGGATGAGGCGACAGGAGACAGAGGGCCGCCGACACCAAGAAGTCACTACAGTACAGACGGCAGAGTCTCTACATTTTACTTAGATGGAATCCTGCCACGGTAGGCCAGGAACGGACTTTCCCCCCTGCTATGATTCGGAGGTAGTCCCAGCAGTCCTTTCGGAGGCTGACAACCGACCTACCGGAGGAGGTGGTGTTTCACTCAGAGCATATCATCCTGCCATGCACCGCCGAGACACCCGCCGATACTTATACCCTGAAAGATACCACAGGATGATAGGTGATATGAAAAGATAATAAAATGAAATTGAGGATCAGGAAATTTGGGGAATGTAATTAACCCAGCCAGCGACCCGGTAAAATAGTTGAAAAATTTTATGTTACGTTGACAAGCTGGCGATGGTAGCTCAATGGTTAAGAGTAGACGGCCGGAGACCGGAATATCCAGGGTTCAAATCCCGGCTATGACATTGACTTTTTCAATCTGATTCTACCGTTCCATGTGTTTTGTTTATTGTTCTATTTACACCTTGTTTTCAACGGCATTGAACAAATGGGCCTTTTGTCTTTGAAAAATATTGCAAATGAAGAAAAGTGTTACATTATATACAATTGTGGGAATCAGAACACACTCTGATCTTACAGACTCTGGAGATGATGGAGAATAACCGGTAATCGAAGCTGGGAACCCGCCCACGGCAGGCAAGTGCTCTAGCGACTGAGCTGGGAATGCTGTCTTGGTTGCAGTAAGTAAAAGATACAAGAATTGATCCTATGAAAACCTTCAAGTTCATGAAATGTTAGAAAGCGAACATAGAGCAGACGAGAAAGAGAGAACGAGAGAAAAAAAGACAAAATGAATACAAAGGAGAATATTTCCAACGAAAACATCTGTATGAAAATAATGAAAGACAGGAGGTCAAGAGCTTTTCAGACTTCGAGTACTCCAACCGAATTCCTGCAGCAAAGCTATATAACAGCAAATCTCGTTTTGGAGTGTGCTTGTGTCTACAATGTCGTCGTCTGATTCTCTTTGATCGAAGCCGAAAATTGGAAAATGTCATTATCACATGCTGAAGCATTGAACCGCGAAGGGAACAGCGCCGCTTTTATACTTGGAGTTCTTATCCTTTTACATAGATGAGTGAACAGGTTACTCGATGTAAATATCGAACTCTAACGTGGTCTGAAAGTTAGCCATAGGTTTAACTGGAGCCTTGTTTTGTAACCTTCTGAATAAGTTGGTATCGGTTCACCTGGAGTCCGATTGCTAATCGGCTTCCTCTTACTCGCAACTATGAGGTATTTGTTTCAAATGGGAAGAGTTCTCGCCTGTAGCGAATCAGATGCGTTCGAGCCTTCACCGTTGCCTCCTCGTTACCCCCACCCTTTTTATATTTCCCTCTCTCTCACACCTGCGAGTGTTCGTGGCGTTAGACGTAAGGGAACGCAAACTGAAATTTCCAAAGTTTTATATTAATGCAGTTGTTGAAATTACAATTGCAACATGAATATTCGTATACTACTCAAATGGTTTGAACATTTAATTTAAATTTCATTATAGTTTATGAATCATTTATTTTTCTAATCCAACAAAAATACCAACGGTGCATCCGTATAGCTGTGAATGTTAATTACGTTAAGAGATAATTCGCCATTGTCATTGTCTTCTACATCTGAGTACTGCAAATTTATGATGACAGGTTCCAAAATCTCGTTACGTGCTATTTCTTTCCAAAAGTCGTCTTCTTGTAGTTGATCTGATATCTCACGCAGTTTTCTCAGTCTTGTGTTCCTTGTCAATTTCTTCGTGAATACGTCGTTCAACGTCAGTCAGTTTAAAAGTATTTCTGTTTGCAACGCAATTTGAGCCCACATTAACTATTGGATTATTTTGACAGTAGTAAGGGAGAAGGTGTATCGTGTCTCATTGCTCCAGCTGATACACTTCTTCATGGAAGAATAACTGAATAATACTGCTTTGAACTCTCTAGAGTAAATATACATCACCAACCATTCATACACAAAGAAATATTGTGACCAGATACGTTCGGTCAGACCAGCAAGAAGTGTATCGTTTCCTCTCATCCAATTTAACAAATACCTTTGCTTATACAAAGTACATATTTCTTTGATCACATCATGTTAAATGTTTACTTTTCAGTTCTGAGTAATTTCAAATATACGTTCACGCATACATGCCAATCAATAATGATGTTCATTACAGTGCTTATGTCGCTATGCATTGTTATAATATAATGGTATCTACTTCATTTATTTGTATTAAGACAACTATTTGAGCTAAAAGTATGGGGTTTATTAGGTTATGTTAAATACATTACTCTCTCCTTCCTCATGGATCAGTTTTTGCAAAATCTGAATTTTTTGTCTTAGCGCGAATACTATTTATTAGAGGTTGAGTAGTTTGCCGCTCGTGACACATCACTTAGGGGGGCTGTAATACAACACAGCGGCACTCCGACTGGTTGCTCACCGAGTAGCGCTCTAGGACAAACACCTTCCCATTTGAAACACATAATAGATATACCAGTTAATGACCATTTACGTAGAAGTTTAGGGATAAATGAAGCTGAACATTACAACATACATTAGAGCATTATTTAATTACATTCAACAATTTGTTATTTTGTTAGGCACCAAACAAATTAGATATAGCTTTATTTCACTCAGCCTGTTACGATTTATTTTCATATTTTCACATTGGAAGGGAGAGAATAGTGTCGAGCAACTCGGGCGTCAGCGCCAAGAAGACAGAGTACAGGGATCACCTCGTTGTTTTTGGTTGTCTAGACGGTAATGACATGCCTTTCAGACCAATCATGAGCTGAAGACGTGCTCTGCTACAGTTCCAGATCGGAAGGATCAAATTTCAGAAAGATCAACCGCAGGTATACAAAAGCAGATGTAATGCAGACAATTGGGTTGTACAGTAAGCAGTGCTCCGTAATAGGAATCGGCAGGCCGTAAACTGGCAGGAAGTACAGAGTGTATATAAATGAATATCAGGGTTTTAACTCTTAATAACATTTATTACATTCAATTTACAGTTATACATTATATGTCAAATGAAAAAACAACTCAAACAGTTCTACAAAAAACCTTATAAATGTGCAATGTGACTACCCTTCGTCACACGACACACATCAAGTCTATAGCCAAGTTCTTCCCAAACGTTAATAAATGTGTATTCAGTAATTGTAGCAACAGCTGCTTCAATCCGGTTTCTTATTTCAGGCAGGTCAGCTGGTACCGGAGACACGTACACACGATCCTTGATGAAGCCTCAAAGGTAAAAATCGCATGGGTTTATGTCAGGAGAACGTGGAGGCCATGCATAGCAAGCTCTGTCATTAGGGCCCTTGCGGCCTATCCAGCGCTTGGGTACGGTGGCATTCAATCAAACGTGTACTTCGTTATGCACCATCTTGCTGGAACATGAAGTTCTCTAGCTCATTTTCTTACAACTGAGGGAGGAGCCATTGCTCTAGTGTATCAAGGGAAGAAGTACCAGTTACAGTAGGTTCACCAAAAAAGAAAGGTCCATAAACTTTTTGCTGGGATACAGCACAAAAACATTCACTTTAGGGGAATCTCTTTGCATTTGTAACATCTCGTGAGGATTTTCTGAGGCCAAATGCCAACATTATGAGTGTTAAAAAGTCCATTCAGTTTAAAGGTCGACTCATCACTGAAGACAACATGGTCCATAAAATCGTCATCGTCATGAAACAACATGTCCTTTGCGAAGTTGGCACGTAATCCGTGGTCTGTCGGCTTTAGAGCCTGTAATAACTGTAAACAGTAAGGACGCAGCCGTAAGCGTTTTCTTACAAATTTCCTAACAATCGACACAGGAAGTTTTAATTCACGACTAGCCTTCCGAACCGATTTCTTTGCGCTGTGTTGTGAAAAAAATCAATTGTGAAAATTAAGAAAGTAAAGAGTCCTTAGAATTTAGTTAAAGAGGTAAACCATGTGAATAATTAGTTAAAGATTTGGCAACATATAAAGTTTGGATAGGTGGGACCTACGCTTATAAAACTGCATGTCATACAGTCTCTAGCAAGATACAGAAGTGTTTTACTACGATAGATTATCGGCAGTTTGTAGCGCCTAACGACCGCGCTTGGGTTATATAAATTTGGCGGTCGACGTGGAAAGATTTAGCTTTTAACATTTTTGCGTCTCACGGCAACTTACTTTCTTATTACGGAAGCAATTATTTTAAAGTTGGTGGTACTTTAGAAGATCGATAAAATACTTAAATAGAATTTCTAGCACTAAGGTACAGAAAAAGTTTAATTCTATATTCACAAAGAGTTGAAAACTCACTTCAAATAGCTTATTTATTATCCCCCTATTACATTTTTCAGTCTACTTAACTGTAGCGTCCATTTTTATACCACCCGCTCATACTCTCAGAGAAATATCTTACAGCAGCGGAGTGCAGAACATCTTTCTGATGTACTTTCCCCATCCACTTTCCCTGCTGCACAGTATCTCGCGTAGTTAAAGAGTAGATGACAGAGAAGGTAAATATCCTTTATTAAAGTATACTCTCATTAATGCCATTAATAGGTTTATGTTTACTGCATCCGTGAAGGTATTTGCCTAATAAAGCTTCTTATGTATCCGAAATTTTCTTTGCACTTCCTCTATCCAACAGAAGGAACAGCTATTTCTCAGTTCCTTTGAGCACACCGTTCTTGAAGTTCTTTTTGCCTTACTTGCAGCGTTTCGTATTTTATCATTCGTATCTTTCATCTGCAAAACTTTTCGTAGAATATTTACTTTGTGCTTGAATTAGCCAACCGTATAAACAGAGATCCAATAATGTGACTCAGGTTCGTATAATACTTGGAGTTGAAAATGCGTTAAACCAAAGAAAATTCTCTACATCGCTCGCTACATTTTACCAGGCAAGGAAGAGATAAAAGAAAAATAATTACATTTTTGTGCGGCGAACGATAAAGTTGCCCAGAAACGGATGTCTCGGCAATAGCTGCATTAAGGAGCAACTGTTCTCATAATAATGACTCTATTCTGAGAGTAAAACGATTAGATATTGACTAAATTGATTAATAATTTTATAAAAACTTCATAGGGAGATAGCTAAGTAATTTCCTAATGTAACAATACATGGATAATTATAAGTTTGCCAGTAAATAAGTGATTTTTAACCAGGAGAATTGTAAGTAAGGTATTTGTCATGTGAGGGCTGTTCAATAAAGAATGATCGGAATTTCTTTTGAGAACGTACCTTCACTCATCCTCATACCTTTGATGGTCCTCAGAATAGTCTCCCCTGAATGCAATGCACTTGTCCCAGCGTTTCTCCCAATCTTCAAAGACATGCTGGAAACCATTTTTTGAGAAATCCTTCAAAATTGCCTCCGCAGCCTTCACCACTGCTTCTGATGATGGATAATACCTTCCAAGAAGGCATTTATTCAGATTAGGAAATAGAAAAGAGTCACATGGGACTAAATCCGGACTCTAGGGAGGGTGAGGGATGCACTTCACGTTGATTTTTGCAAGATATTCAGCAAAAACATTGGCAAAAAGCGGCTGCGCGTTATCGTGGTGCAGCATCTGGCCTGCTTCAGGGAAATGTGATCTTCTGCGCCTGATATGGACTTGCAATGTTTTCAGGACATCCTGTAGTATTGTCCAGTTACTGATGTATGTGCAGGTACAACATGCTGATAAGCCATTCCATGAATATCAAAGAATGAAATGACCATAACATTCCCAGCAGAAGCGACAACTTTTGCTTCTTTGGGGGTTGGCGATGAAGGAGATTTCCACACGGAGCTTTGCTGTTTGCTCTCAGCATCAAAATGATGTAGCCAAGTTTCATCAGCATTGATTAAGTTTGAAAGAAACTCCGGTAGCATTCCTGCAGAAATGCCTTTTTTGGGACTGTCAAAACTTATGTAAGAAAAACATTAACATAAGTAGGTTACTCACATATTTTCATGATCGTACAAGCCTAACAAGCCAATTTTAAGTTACATACAGCTAACACCATTATGAGAGAAGAGAAGCAATATATATTAGATTATATTAGATTCTTATTGTGCATATTCCAAATTTTACAATTTACAAATTTTGGCTACATTTACCTTGTTGCTACCTTGGCCTACATGACACCCTGTTCCTCTGCTCTGCCAGGTACCTCTTAACCTCCATGCCTTCTTGTTACTTAATTAGTTCCATTCTTCCCCCTCATCTTCCTTTCTTATATTCTTCACATTTCTGGCCCATTTTTCTTTTACTTTCCTCAAGAACTCACCAATACTTCTTACCTTCTTTTCCTCCCTGCTCGTTAACATTTGTATATAGCTACTATCCTCTACTCTACTTTCTCCCGTTTTTCCTCCCAAACCTGTTTTCTCCATATTGCAACCTCCTCTCATTCTCTTACATGGTGTTCTATGCTTTCTTTCCCCCACACAATTCACAAATTTCATTTTCCCTACCTCTTATCCCTCTTAGAAATATTGTTCCTGTTCTCATCCAAGCTAACCTTTCTCTCTCTTGCTATTGCAGTAATCTACATAAGCTTCTCGTCCCCAATTTCTTCGTATTTGTTTGTAAACTTGTAATGATTTCATATTTTCTAGACTTCCCCATATTTCCTGAATTTCTATATCTTGTCCTCTAATCCCCTTATATCTCCCATTCCTATTTCTTGCATAAATCCTCCTATCTCTGCTCACCAACTATTTAAGTTCACTAATCTTCTTTGCTGTCTCATGCATAATTTCATAATTTCCCCGAGAAGTAATATAGTGAAACTATGAAATCAACTTGAAGCACTTAAAAAGCTTCTAATATGTATAATAATCATAGTGCAGGGATAGTATTGTGACTTTGTGAGTTCGTAGAATTAAAAGACCTGTTCGCAGAAATTCCAAAATGCTCTTTATTCCCGGAGAAACGTACTTTGGTCAACCCTTACTGTAGAAGAATTACGTCGCATACACATACAATCTTCCAACGTCTTTGACAGAGCAAAGAGTTCACAGATACACTCTGTTTACAACAACAACTCTCGTTACAACTCCGTTTACGACTCTTTACTACTACTCCGCTTACGTGTCGCCTCACATATACCACTACCGATCTCAATAGACATTTCTGGAATATTCTGTAACAAACAAGATATCGAGTGTTCTGTATCAATCAAAATGTCACTAGAATGTTCCATTTACCTCACTTTATCTGTTTTGGCATACCTTTTATCTCCGCACTATGTTTATGTATCAATTCAATTCATGCCAAGGCATCTACTCCCGTTAGTCCTGGACCCGTAGGACCAAGGACCCGGGCCTCCTTCTACCAGGGTGTTACCGAGCTGTCTCAAAAGGGCGCCCGGCGCCACCGAGGCTATTTCCATAGGGCAAGATCTAGAGACTAACAAGCCCCCCTATCTGGTCATGTGGACTCAAGACGGGATGGAAGTGGATACGCCAGTTACGGGCGCCAACACCAAAATGGGAAGGCTGCCGATATGACTTCGTTGGGGCCGCCTGGCGATATATGTTTATCTGCTTAGACAAGCTGTTTATCTCCGCTAGGTCCTATCTGTCACCTTTCTCTCTGCGGCGAAACTTTAATGTGCGTCGCGACAGTGTTGTGACTTTGTGGGCTCGTAGAATAAGAAGTCCAATTTGCAGAATTTCCAAAATGCTTTTTATTCTGCGTAGAAACACACTTTGGTCAATCCTTACAGTAGCGGAATCAGATAACATACACAAATACAATCTTTGAGGTCGTCGGCCACAAACAAAAGACTTCACTTTCAAAACACAGCTGCGTGCACACGAGTCCAATTACGACTGATTACAGTGGCGATTCGCGGCTTCCCTTTTATACCTCTTTATCTGTTTCGGCAAGCTTTTATCTCCGCGACGCACTATCTGTCTCTTTGTGCGCTCGGCCGCAGCAATGCTCGCGACGGTATGAAGAAAAGAGAAAAATACTATGTACTTCTATGTACTGCAAATTAATAGCAGATTAATGTCTTTCTTGCAAATGCTTTTGCTATTGAAGAAAAACTGAGAGTTACATTCCGACTCAATTAATTCCTAGGGAGAGCATGTTTGCACACTTAAGGGTTTTGCCAATGTTCTCCACTTTTTCACCAAATTACTAAATGAATCTTTGCAGAATTTGCTTCATATACTTTAAACAATTTCTAAATTATGCGTTTAAAGTAAAATGTACACATTTAACACCAAATTCATTAGTCGAACTTCTTTCCAGTTTTATGATTAAATGTTCCAGTGTGCTGCAGTCACTTTTCAGCATTTACATGTTTCTCATGAAACAATCGTTTAAGTTAAAGAGTAAAACGTCCGGCATATTTTTCCCAATATGATTTAATTAATATTTTCCATGCAGGTATAAATATATAGAAAATGTGTTATACCACCCAGGTCGCCCATATTTAATATATACTCATTCATTCATTTTTTAATGCATCCATCGGTCCTACTCCATCATTTTTTTGTTTTGCTAATGCCGTATTCCAAAATAAACAAAAATTGTACTTGATATTTCAACCAAGTATTTATAGCCGCTCCTTTTCTGCCGCGGTTCTCAGTGCCCCATTTTATATTGACCGTGAAAATGCGTTGAATTTTGCTCAGTGGTCCCTTTATCAGGCTTGAGATGTTTTTACGTGTCATAAATTTATGACACGGTATTACCGCTGTACTTCCCGTACGAAGGAAGCCAAACGGAAGACTTATCTGCCCTCCCAAAAGCTCCATCGCTTTCTTCTGGAGTTCAACCCGTGACTTCGGGAACCAGAGGCATGCTTGGCCCTGTAGCGTGTTTGGTTTAAGTTCAAGAGGACCTATGTTCGAATCTCGCTCAGAGCGAGCTATTTCCACTGTAAATAGTATGTGTAGTGTTTAACACCCACCCTTACCACATACGGCAGCGCAGGTGGTGACTCTGATGATACACGAGATGAAGATGGAGCACAGGTGGAAGTAGATGACGGGGGCAACCGGAGAAAAACCCGCCCCAGTGCTGTGTTGTCCACCACAAATCGTACTCTGCCGTCTCACCGTCTATGTGAGAGTCCAGCAGTCTAACCACTCAGCCAGTGCGTGACTAAGGCTTTTTTCGGGGTTCTTCCTTATGCTGAAAGATGAATGTCAAGTAACTCTATGCGCTATGGAACCTGCGCTCATTTGAGCACCTTTTCACCTATTTCGTCGTCCAATATGACTTAATGTTGAAGGACGTAAACAGTGAAAAACAAAACACAGTCAGAGGTGTGTGAATAGTATTATTGCTTTTTCTACTTTCTAAGTGGGGGAAGTATAGTATTCCACTTAAAAATTCGATACCTTACTGACATTTTTAAGCTACCGGAACACCCCATTGCAGTTAGTTTTAGCAACAGGTGTGTGTGTGTTTGTGTGTGTGTGAACAACATAATGAAATATGAAAAGTCAATTAAATACCAAACTTGGTATTTAAGTTTAGGATCTTCCAAACCGAGGGTAATGGCGCTGGGGGCAGCCTCTCTTTTCAACATTCGGGAGGCCGAGGATTCGAATTCCGAACTCCGACCTTCCTTCATGCCCTGAGTATTGTTTCTCCATTTCACCTCGCTTATGATTTCATATCGCCTTTCATCCCGTTTGGCTTTTTCAGAGTTTCTTGTCCTCGGGAGAGAGAGAGAGAGGTAGAGAGAGAGAGAGAGAGAGAGAGAGAGAGAGAGAGAGAGAGAGAAAGAGAGAGGTGTCCATGTGGGGAAGTGGAGCTGGTTATGCAAGTAATGAATTATCTGGTTGTTATGGACTCTGTCATCTACCCAGTCTTAACACCTATTATATTCTCTCACGTCACCTCTCCCTCCCGGGGACCACCGCGACAGGGCATAAACCTAAAGGCATCGTTGGTCATAGAGCTAAGTCCCTTCTCCGAACTTTGCCAATGTCATAGAATCCTACAATGACACGAAGACTGACGAGAATCCCAGCACCACAGGCTGAAGTTTAAATAAATATCTTTCGAAAATGTTGAGGTTCTAAAAGTAGCTCTAAAGGTTTAGTTTGAAGTAGCATACTATCGCTGAGGCATTGCTGTGCCGCAAGCTGCAGCCGGCGCGTGAGTGCAGAGCTAGACGCTTACTGAGAGAGAGAAAGAAACAGAGAGAGAAAGTGACAGAGATAGTTTGGTCTTTCTCTCGCTGCATCGCGATTATTATAGAATGATCGACTGAATTATAGAATAATGACTGAAGGTATAAAAAGCCCGCAAGTGTTAGAGTGGAGTCAGTTGCTACTGAGTTTTAATTGCGTGTGCAGCTGTGTAGTAATTGTAATTGCGTGAAAATTTGAAGTGTGCCGCTGTGTATTCTTTCATTTGTTTACGTGCAGCTGAGAACGAGGCCACCTTGAAGACTGCGTTTGTGTATGTTACGTTATTTTGCTAGTGTAAAGGGGTGTACAAGGCGTCTTTTTACTGAAATAAAGATATTTTAAATTTCTGCAAACAAGACTTCTAATTCTACGAACCCGCAAAGTCACAATATATTCAAGACATTTTCCATGACAAATGGACCTTATATCTTGGACATTTTGGGAATGTTCTCAGATATTCTGTTCATTCTGAAGTAATTCTTATAACTGTCCTAAAACACAAACGCACAAAAGCTGCACTACACAAAAATTGTAGATCTCTTTTAAACCAACCATTTATGTTAAGGTGAGAAGTTACTGCACTTAGGGCTAAAATTCAGTTTTCTATGTTTACATTTTATTATTATGTCATCCCTCTATATTACAAATATATAGTTAAAAAGTTCATTGAAGCAATATTTTATACCTAATTTTCTTATTATATTAGTGAGTGTTAAGTTCTTGCCACAACCCTTCTCCTAAGCTTTCAGAAAATCTATCATAACTTCTGTAATACTGAACAGATAATTCTGAGCTAATCCTTGATTTGTAAGAGATCTTCCGAGCTTCCTGTTAGCGCAACTTTAGCTCCAATGATGCTAGTATTTCCTTTGTCTTCAGTTGTGTATGTGAACAGTTATTTGTTTCGAATATTTTGTATTAGTTACTGGTGAATATATGATATGGGTAGGCCAAAATCATTTGGAAAGAGAAAGTTTAAGGCAATGATTTTACTAAAAGCAGAACAGTAAATGTGGAAAATATAAATACAATATAAAATGAAATAATATGTAATACTGAGGTTAGTAGGCCCAATTAAACAATACATGTGTTAACCATAATAGTAGTCATATACAGAAATTGATGAGCTGCGAGTCCTGAAAGCAGATAAAATGGTTGAAAAACTGACCAAGAAGGCAAGAAAAAAGAAGCGGAACTTGAAAAAAACAAGTGAGAATACAGTGCGTCAAGACTATGCAGCAGGAATGTTCTGACTCATGTGAGAAACCAGTAATCAATACGAGGCATATTTTTAAGTCAGTACCGTTTTGGAATTAAACAAGACGTCCATAGATACCGCAATAATTTTAGTTTTACATGAAAGCCTGTACCTTAATCTACTTTTCTTCATAATTTCCGTGAAAACTGAGATACTTTTCACAACGTGGCACCAGTTTTTGAGTACCCACCTCATAAAATTCTGCCGCCTGACGTGTTAACCACTGTATCACAACTGCCTTGACTTCGTTATTATCTTAAAGACGCTGACTGCCCAGATGTTTCTTCAAGTGCAGAAACAAATGGTAGTCGCTGAGCGCCAGATTAGGGCTGTATGGAGGATGATCTAGAGTTGCCCATTGAAAAGATTTGATGACATCTTTGGTCCGATTAGCCACATGTGGACGGGCATTGTCATGCAGCAAAACGTTAACCTTACTCAACTTGCCACGTATTTTGTTCTGAAATGCACGGCGCAAATTGTTCAATGTCTTACAATAAGACGGTGTATCGATTGTCTCATTAAGAGGCAGAAACTCCACTAGCAATACAGCTTATCTGTCCCGATAAACTGTGCACATAATTTTCCGGGCCGAAGTTGTTTGCTTAAACTTGACGTTTGTGGGTGATGATGAATGTCGCCATTCCATGGATTGTTGCTTCGATTCTGGTGTGACGTAGGCCACCCATGTTTCGTCACCAGTAACAGTTTGGTCTAAAAAATCTGCACCTGCATTGTGGTACCGCTCAAGGAAAGTCAATGCACTTCCTAAACGTTGGTTTTTGTGCAAATCCGTCAACATTTTCAGAACCCAACGTGAACACAATTTCCGGTACTTCAAGTTCTCGGTCACAGTGCGATACAAAACACTACGAGAATATTGAGGAAAATAGTCGCACAATGATGGCATTGTAAAGCGTCTGTTCTGTCTCACCTTTTCGTCCACTTTCTGCACCAAATCTGCAGTAACGACCGAAGGACGCCCACTCCGTTCTTCATCATGCACCTTTGTGCAGCCATCTATAAATGCTCTCACCCATTTCCTTACCATTCTATCACTCATAAAGTTTTGTCCGTAAACTTCACAGACCTCACGATGAATATCGATTGGTTTTACGCCTTTAGCACTAAGAAATAGTATAACAGCCCGTACTTCACAATCGTCGGGACTCACGATAGTTGGAGATATCTTAAACACTCAGTAACAAACGTATACAATGAAGAATCAGACTGTAATGGCGTCAGTGCGTCGAGAAGAGATGTAGGTAACCAGGGCGCATGTGCGGAACGCCGACCGTAGCGCTGCGGCGGCGGAATCGCAAAACGGTACTGACTTAAAAAACATGCCTCGTATATAAACTTTAAAGCTGTTTTTCTCAGTTTCACAATTTTTCAGGTTCTGGTACCCTTCTTAAAATATACGATTCAACCAAATCATATGAATTTTTTGTTTGTATTAAGCAGACTTATGAGGATAATAATAAAAAGGGATTTTTCTTTGAGATTAATAATTGTTGTTTAAAAAAGCTATTTGAAATTTCAGTGCCTTTTTAAAAAATACTAAAAGTTATAAAAATTATCATTACAAAGTTTTGAAATAGTAACAGGTATTATTCAAGATAAATTTTCATGTACATATCAATAATAATTTCGTAGTAATGTGCACCCAAAAATCATGTAAATAGCATTGTGGAGATAAGCACATCCTTTGGGGGAGCTGAACCATTTTGAGACATTCGCAGTCGTTTATTTTAATTTTTAGTACTTATATGTCTTTCTAAAATGGGATGTCTTAATGGTCCTCGTCATGCACAGAGAACGGACTTTTAATGTCCTCACTTAGCAACCAACTCGTAATATACATTACATATCATCACTTAAGGCTCCTGTGATCTTCTATACCCATTAAATGTACATGATATGTAGTGAAAATATTTGTACACAGGTTTATCTCTATTAAAAGTAAAGTAAAAGGAAGATAGCGTTTTTTAGGATATTTTATACAGGAGTGTGTGGAAAAAGTAATGTGACTGGACAAGTGATTTTTTTGTAAAGTAGCTTTATTTTTTAATACGTAATCCAGAAGTGACTCAACGTAAAAGCTCCATAATTCGTAGCCACATTTGTTTATACAGACATAGGCTTTGGTAAAGGAATCAAAACATTCAGTACCATACGTTGGGTTTTGGACAATTCCCTGACGATCTCTTCAAATACGAAACTGAACTGTCTGCCTATCCGTGTACCTTACTGGTCAATAAATCCGATATCACCTTCAAACTAGAGCTTTTAGATGCTGCGGTAAATGCTCAGGGAATCTCATAACTAATTCAACATATGTGAAGTTGAGTAGCCCCCGAATGTAATTACACTTGGAGATGGGCTACAGACTCCTTGAGTTTCTCATCACAGCAACACAAATATTTAAGGAAGAAGAACAGCTCAACTTAATGCCTTGGCATACTTTTATCCAACTTTTTGAACAACAAGTAGGTCACGAGATGCCGCATTAAACTTTAAGAGGCTTTCGGTCCACAGTAACCCTTCCATGTTTGTAGAGGATGTTAATCCAAGCATTTCGTTAGCAGAAAACCAACGCCTCATCAGTCAATATCACACAAAAGTTTTCTTACCTCTCTTCAACAAACGCTTGCTACTCCATCTATTTCATGTTAATTTGTTGCAAACGAGGGGTATCCTCTGTGGGCCGTATTCGGGAAGTCTTGGCTCGATTCTTGTGGCAGACCTACCTTACTCATTGGCTTTTCCGGGTTTTTTCCCCAGTTCGCCAGGTGAATGATGGGTATTTAATTACATTCCCCAAATTTCCAACCCCTCCATTTCATCTCCATTAACATGTCACATCATTCTTCATCTTGTGGTATCTTTCAGGGTATAAGTGTCGGCGGATGCTTCGGCGGTGCTTGACAAGATCATATGCTCTTCGGTCTCTGAGTCCAATTTGGTGGGGCTGATTCCGGACCGTAGTCGGGTGAACTGCCGGTTGCGCAGGGCTGCCGGGGAGTTTCCAACTCTTAAAGTGAAGCCCTCTGCACCTTCGTGACTCCCTATTTCTCATCTCGCCTCATACGTCCTCCCGTGGATGCGCCACTATATTCGTTATATATAGTTGAGGTAATTATGCTCGGTAAGAGAACGGAAAACAGCAATAAAATGAATAATCAGGTACATTAATAAAACACGAGGGGTAACTAAGATCTTCACCTACATTCCCATAGGTTAGAAATCTACAAAACCAAGCCATCAGTGGCTGCATGTTTTCTTTATAACAATCTACCACAAAGTATAAACATATAAAGTGTATTCATTGATTCAAAAGAGGTAAAAGGATACTGAATTGCTGGAACATTTTACTCCTTAGACGAATTTACAAATAGTATTTAAGTCATAGCTGTAAAAAAGTAAATATTTCCTAAGACAACTGTAACGGAAAGTATTGTGACTTTGTGGGTTCGTGAAATGAAAGGTCCAATTACACAAACTCAACAATGTTCTTTATTTCCACCGACTTACAGTTGAACACTTGCCAATTACACAAAATTACGTAATGCACACAATTACGATTCACCAGTTCGTCCGTTACAATTTCACTTGCACTAGTAATTACGGACAATACTCCGATGCACGTACACAATTACGTAAATTCTTCCGTCGCACAGTCTTCTCTTCCACTAACACGGCGCTACCTCACTAGCACGTCAAGCACTGACTGACTGTCTGACTTGCTGCAGCCCTTTTTATAGGCACTTCGCCATCTTCTCGGCTTCTCTAGTTTCCAGGCGAATATTCCAGATGATAGGAGAAGGGGAGAGAAACGTCCAGGGACGAGTGACATTCCCTCTAATCTTCCCCCTCAGTTAGTGACAGAGACTGATGAGAGGCGTGGCTCGGCCGCCTCTGGTTTCCTCACAGCTGTTGCCCTCATATCTACCGCTAATTGGGTGACACTGCTCCCTCCTCAAAGCTGGTCGTTCCGAACAGCACCATCGTAGCGTGCCAGGCGGTCCAGGTGCACCACCAGCATCTGCTCGGAGTCTCAGCCAGTAGTAGCGCTGCCGTAGTTTGTGAATCGTTCGGTTCGCTCCCAGGTGTCCTCCTGAGGCACCGGCGTGCACTTCCTCCAAGACTTCCGGGACCTTACTCCGGGGAAGTACCAACTGTTCTCTCTGCGCCTTCCCATTGGGTGACTCCCATACCCGGAACAGCACGCCCTCTCTGGTCTTCAGCGAGTCCCATTGGGCCCAGTACGACTTGTAGGTGGCGCCCCTTGGTGCGATATCCTCCCAGGTTGGACTTGTCCCTGCCTCCACTTCCCTCAAGAGTGGCCCCAAGTCTGCGTCCGCCAGCTGCTCCCTCCTCAGGCCTGCGCTATCCCAGCCGTCCGCAGGCACTGCCACAACTACTCGGACTGCTGCGGCATGCTCCTTCTCTTCCACTCTTGTGCACTGGCCGCACTCTACTGGACAGGGTCTTCGCGACATGGCGTCTGCGTTACCGTGGCTCTTCCCTCTACGATGTTCCGAGGTGAAGTCGTACTCCTGCAGCCTCTGGACCCAACGTGCTGTCTGGCCTTCCAGGTTCTTAAAGCTCAATAGCCAGGTTAGGGCGGAATGGTCAGTCCTCAGGTGGAATGGCTGATCGTACAGGTACTTGTGGAAGTGCTCCAAGGTCTTTACTACCGCCAATAATTCTCGTCGGGTGACGCAGTAGTTCTTCTCTGCCTTGGATAGCGTCTTGCTGTAGTAGGCTATCACCCGCTCATGGCCGTCCTGGATCTGCGATAGGACACCTCCAATGCAATGGTTGCTGGCGTCGGTGTCCACAATGAAGGCGCCACCCGGTTGTGGGAAACCCAAAATTGGAGCACTGCACAGGGTCTCCTTTAGGTGCTGGAAGGCGTTTTCGGCGTCCTCTGTCCACACTTAGGGCCGGTGTTCCTCAGTCAGGCGGGTGAGGGGTTTTGCGATGTTGTCGGCCTTTTCCTCTAAATCATTAAGGCTGTCGTCTACTTGGCCAATCCGCTTGCCCAGATTCGTGACGTCATCCCTCACGCCGGCAACCGCTCCTCAAACTTGGCGGCGAGGACCTCGTTCGCCTCCCTCATCTCCGTTGTCAGTTCGGCCATCTTTGCGGTCATTGTCGTGGCCAAGTTGTTGCTTGCCGTTTCCATCTTCGCTGCGAGGTTTTCATTTGCCGTCTTCATTTCATTCAACTCTGCGGCCAGGTTGTTACTTGCCGCTTCCGTCTTCTCTGTTAATTCGGGCTTCATTTCTTCCATCTTCTCGGTGATTTTGCCGTTGGCCGTCTTCATTTCTGTCAGTTCCGCCTTCATTTCCATCATCTTCTCCAAAATATTTTCCAATGCCGCGTCCATGGCTGTAATGTTCGGTGCTGTTGTCATCCCACTCCTGACACCACTGTGACTTTGTGGGTTCGTGAAATGAAAAGTCCAATTACACAAACTCAACAATGTTCTTTATTTCCACCGACTTACAGTTGAACACTTGCCAATTACACAAAATTACGTAATGCACACAATTACGATTCACCAGTTCGTCCGTTACAATTTCACTTGCACTAGTAATTACGGACAATACTCCGATGCACGTACACAATTACGTAAATTCTCCCGTCGCACAGTCTTCTCTTCCACTAACACGGCGCTACTTTACTAGCACGTCAAGCACTGGCTGACTGTCTGACTTGCTGCAGCCCTTTTTATAGGCACCTCGCCGTCTTCTCGGCTTCTCTAGTTTCCAGGCGAAGATTCCAGATGATAGGAGAAGGGGAGAGAAACGTCCAGGGACGAGTGACATTCCCTCTAATCTTCCCCCTCAGTTAGTGACAGAGACTGATGAGAGGCGTGGCTCGGCCGCCTCTGGTTTCCTCACAGCTGTTGCCCTCATACCTACCGCTAATTGGGTGACAGTATTATTAAAAAGTGTAAAAGTAGTTACGAAATTATTGTGTAGAAATAGATTTATATAGGTACGTTCATATGCATTAGTATAGGTGCACATGTAATTATCATTGCAAATATGTTTTTTTATTTTGTTTCTTAATATGTTTGATCCCATGGATTTCTGTTTTTTGGCGATGCTATGAACTACTTTGTAATTTTTACAGCAGATAAAAAAATGAAATGAAATAAAATAAAATAGGCACGATAGATCACGACTGGTCGCAGTGGCAAATCCGCTCTGTAGCACAATCCAATCCAACATTGTTTTGTTGACGTGGCTTTATTTTACACCTCCTTGTAGTTACAATGGAAGCAGAGTACGCAGTACACCTTAAGCGATGGTTAATAACTTAAGAAGTAGTCACTATGCGACTAGTTTGACTTTGCACTCTCTTTATAGGTCAATAGAGAGAGGGAAAGAGAGAGAGAGAGAGAGAGAGAGAGAGAGAGAGAGAGAGAGAGAGAGAGAATAATGATATTCCACATCAGAAAAATACAAGTATTTTAAACCGCGAACTAACATCTCAAATAAATTACCCGCTCTTCGAGCTTCGTGACTTCGAATTGTGACCTAGAGGGTTACGTAGAATCAGAAGTCAGGTTTGCAGATCTTTAAAACACTCTTTATTGCAGTAATCAGAAGTTTTATACAACCCTTGTAGCAGCAAAAAGACGTGACATTGACAGTTATTTGTCTTCAAGGTCGACTCACTGCTTCGTCACACGTAAACAAAAGAAATCACTCCGGTGCAGTTCAAATGCCCACTGTCGCAATAACCATCACACAAGTCACACAACTACAAAAAAGCACAACACAACTACACAACTGATTCTCTAACGCCTTTCGGAACTTTTTATACCTCCCAGCCATTGTTTCTAGTAAGCTGCAGACCGTTCGATAACAATAGCGACGGCAACAGAAACCCGGAAAATTCTAGAACCCCCCGTTCCTCTCTCTCTCTCTCTCTCTCTCTCTCTCTCTCTCTCTCTCTCTCTCTCTCTCTCTCTCTCTCTCTCTCTCTCTCTCTCTCTCTCTCTCTCTCTCTCTCTCTCTCTCTCTCTCTCTCTCTCTCTCTCTCTCTCTCTCTCTCTCTCTCTCACTCTTGGCAAGCGTACAGCCCTTCTGCCTGCGTGTCACTCTGTCTCTTTCTTTCCTGCACACGTGCCCAGCTCTTGCTTGTCGCGGCGCCAACAAAGTAAGGCGATCGGCGAAAATATTATTTGTTAGCAAACTTTCGTGTACTCCTTAAGTTTACCAGTTACCTATACCACTTTCCTGTAGGGAGGTATCCGTCCCCTTCAGCTGCTGTGGTGCGGCCACTGCGGACACTCAGCACTCCTGCTACCTCTGACGTTACTAGAGAAACCTCGGGCCGAACATTCGAGCCCCTCCGTAAGTGGGAGTTGTTCGGGTTGGGTTGCACTAGAGGGGGCGGTGTGTTCCTGACACCAACGGGGAATTGGTTACCTCCGGCCAGGCTACGGCCGTTCGGAGCGGGTAGAGGGTTGCCTCATAAGTCCCGGTACTAGCCTACAGATCTTGTAGAAGGTGTGCTAGATCACCAGGCGGCCAAACCGAGGTTTACGGTAGTCTTCCCTACGGCGTTGACGCGCCTAATTGGCGTATCCACGTCCATCCCGTCTTGACGTGTTCAGCGGGGGGCTTTTTAAGACATCAGGTATTGCACTATTGAAAGAGCCCCGGAGTATCCATCGCTCCCGGGTAGAAGGAGGCCGGTGTCCTTGGTCCTACGGGTCCAGGACTAATAGGAGTAGAACCTCTGCACCTATTTAACTAACCTATACCAGTCATTTGGAACTGAGAAGGACATTAGAGTGTATTTTATTTATTGAATGCCAGGTACCTTTTTCATTTGTAACGAAAATCTTAAACATATGGTATATAAATAAAAATTATTAGAGCTGCATTTAAGAAACTGAAACTTTTGGAAGCATTTTCATGTAAAGGTTAGTTTGGAGTAAAGAGATTTTCTTCAGTACCTTTGACATCCTTGGAGGATGCTTTACTTAGATATCAATTTTGCCATTTAATTGTACGGAAACAATGGACCTTTAATAAACGTGACTTTCTTGGATACAGAGGATCCCAAAAGTCCGTAGTGCCTTAGGTACCAAGGGTGTAAACATGTCATGCGATAAACCTGGTAACCCCTGAATAGGTGCTTGCTTGAGTAGCAGTCACCCTGGGCCGTATCTGACAATGACTTCACCAAGAGACTTCAGTCTGGTGTCACAGTCATGATCCCGATGACTTAGCACATTCTGCAGTGCTGGCGTTTTGGTGGAGTAATGAAGCTACACACAATTTTTTCGACCGGAGGCTCCTACTAAGGACCAGCGCCTTAGCACATTCTCCAGATATAGTGGAGTCTTGAGGGCACACCCAATTGTTGGACCGGAGGCTCCTATTAAGGACCAACGCCTTAGCACATTCTCCAGATATGGTGGAGTCTTGAGGGCACAAACAATTGTTCGACCGGAGGCTCCTATTAAGGACCAGCGCCTTAGCACATTCTCCAGATATGGTGGAGTCTTGAGGGCACACCCAATTGTTGGACCGGAGGCTCCTATTAAGGACCAGCGCCTTAGCACATTCTCCAGATATGGTGGAGTCTTGAGGGCACACCCAATTGTTGGACCGGAGGTTCCTATTAAGGACCAGCGCCTTAGCACGTTCTCCACTACCGAAGATATGTTGGACTAGTGATGGTACACACAATTTTTGGACCGGAGGTTCCTATTAAGGACCAGCACCTTAGCACATTCTCCAGATTTGATGGAGTCTTGAGGGCACACCCAATTGTTAGACCGGAGACTCCTATTAAGGACCAGCGCCTTAGCACGTTCTCCACTACCGAAGATATGGTGGACTAGTGATGGTACACACAATTTTGGGACCGGAGGTTCCTATTAAGGACCAGCGCCTTAGCACATTTTCCAGATATGGTGGAGTATTGAGAAAGATAGATATCAGGGCCGTTGGAAAGAAGTAACGCTTGTGGATTACTGTTGGTCTTTGTATAGGGATTTTGCGGAACATCATCACAAGAGGCAAACTAAAAGACGACGAAGTCAATAGATCACCAAATGATTCGCTTCAGATTATTTTTTCCAGCAATCTATAACTCTTAACATGTACTTACCAGTTAAAAAATCAAATGCACTTTCATTGTTGTTAGCATGTGTGTAATTAAAATGTGTCCTTTTCTCTCATTCTGTTAATATGTAATACTTCCACCTTGTGTATATCATATAAACTAGAGCTAAACAGCCCAAAATTAGTAGGAATTGCCTCATGAAGTACTCGAAACATTCAAAAAAATTTTGTTGCAGTCCAGTGTAACTTACCATAAGAGCAGAAGGCTTCTAAAAATGTATACTCTATTAGATTATTAGGAAGTTTGTTATTTAGTGAATGTGTGGGAGTTGGACCTCTTATATTATAATTTGACATAATTTTCCATTAATAAACCCAGCGATTTGACGTTTGAAGTTACGTGTGAAAACGGTACTCAGTAACTGCGTTACTTCCCGATTCAGCAAAGTGTTTTTAACTGCCATTTAAACCACATCACGGGAACGTTGTGGGAATTTCAACGCTATATAGGCAGGATCTGGTTTGCTAAAGATTAAGGAGAACTACTGGATCAGTATCTGATAACCAGAAACTTGTAACGATACCAATTTAATGGACATGAAACCAGGACAAGGCGTTTGGACAAATGCCAACAATCGCAATACGCCATTACCGTGAAAGGATTATGTTTACGAGTTGATGGAGTCATAAGAGGGTAACCAGGAAACGTTGAAGCACGTGCGCCCAATGTAATTTGGAACTCAATCAGAGACGTGACCTACATATTCCGTTCTGAAGGAAAACACCTGGACCAAGTTTCCTAATTTTGTCTGGTTATATGTTGACATATTGCATTGACTTATCAGTATGAGACTGGGACACACTCCGTGTCTTCTCTGTTGTGACGATATCATACCACAGATGGAGGCGTTATTTCTCAAGTTGGAACAGAGAATACATTACCTTATACTTGAAAACATCTACACTGTCGTGTTTTGTATTCTGTACTGCTTACATAGTAGGTAGCGAAGCCAGATATTTCATTCTATCAACAATTTTGATATTAAGATTTCACCAGAAGTACACGTTTAGAGAAACCACTAATATATAAGAAAGTATATACAAACATAACAATTTGTAACTTAAAACTTCACTTATCTTATAAGAAATAATGACCCCTTTCTTATAAATTGTCCGGGATCGCGATTTCATGTAAAACTTTTACACATCCTCAGCCGGAAACAACAAAGCAGTCGTCATCGTTACGAACGTTAGATGTTACTATGTTCTTGTTAGAACTATCAAAATCTTAAAATAAAACAAATTAAAAAACCGAATCGACTGCCGGTATTTCAAAATTCATTACGCTGTGTTTTTTTAAATGGATATCTTTTCCCAAACCGTCAAACCTATCAGACCATTTAATTGTTTCAATAATTTAACTTCTGAACTTATTTCATGGTTAAATTACCAAAAATGATCTGCTGTGGCCGATTTATCAGTTTGTTTACACTTAATGTTACGAAAATGTTCTTTCGTGCTGTTTCTAAATTACGTTTTGTAATCGTATTTTATTTTTAAGGGTATAAATGTCATTGAGTCCTTTTATTTGAATTTTTTATTTTTTTATTTCTAAAGTCTTTATTAAAAACCATTAATTAAAGCAGAATTAATAATAGGTTTATATTGTTTATTAAATTCATCTTTACTCAGGGTTATATTTATTAATCTATAAATCAAACTATTGAAAACAGCACATTTATGTGTATATTTATGTATTTGTGTATATTTGTTTGCTTTACTGTTAATAGCTTCATATTCTACATATATAAGAAAGTACTTTTAGAAAAAGATTCGCACGTGTGTGCCCAGAAATCCAGTTTGCAGAAATTTAAAGCAGGTTTCGGTGCAGTAAAAAGACGTGAAATTGACACTTAGTTGTCTTCAATGCTGACTTGATGTTTTGCTGCACAAAAACAAATGAAAGAAATCACTGTACAGTTCAGTCGTCGACTGCCGCAATAAAAAGAAACAACTGCCGCTCTAACACCTCCCCGGCATTTATACCTCCCCATTGTGTCTAGAAAGTCGCAGACCTTCCGAGAATTTCCACGGCAACTATAATGGACAGAACGCCCTGGAGACTCTCCCTGTCTCCTCTCCTGCCCACGCGTCCGGCTCCTGCTTGTGACAATAGCACAATGCCACACGGTGATAATATATATTATATACACATAAGTGTGTGCTTGTGAGTGTTTGTGTGTGAGAGAGACAAGGAAAGGGAGCAGCATAACTCAACAATGGAAAATCAGTTAAGTACCAGCCGCTTCCAAGGAGTGCATAGCAGTGGATCACATAGATAATTATTTAGGTTTCATGGTAGTCCATCCTTTCAGTAAATGGAGGGGCGGGGATGCTTCATTTTTAGATACATTTTGTTTTGAACGAAAATATTTCATCAAGATGAACTTAAATAATGAAGGAAAATAACGAAATCTTGTTGAATGTTTGCAAATAAATAACAGAATCATAACTATGAGTGACAAACAAAAGCAATGGCGTGCATTTAGAAAAACGAATAATAACAATAGAATTAATAATAATAGGTATTAATGTGTAATACAAGCAAAATACTAACAGGTTCAGATCAAAACTGAAAAAGTAAGTGTTTTGAGAATCTAACAAAGAAGACAGCACACCCAATGTATAAAAAATCACAAAAAAGAGTGAAAATTATGTAGTACTACATAAGTAGTGGAGCATGTAAAAAGTAGAATAAATAAAAAGATAATAATAATAATAGTAAACAAGACACCTATATATTCTAAAATTCAAGCAAATATTTGGAAGTACTTTAAAATGGTTTACACCATAAATAGAACAATAGATATATAATTGTATTTACCTTGAAACCATCATAAACCGATAGTGTTTTGTTCAAAATCAGCAAAGCTATTATTGATAAATGATCCACGTAAAGTATGGCATGGGTGGTGGAATCGTTAATTTCCTTTGAAACCTTGGTATCTAACTTTTTGTGAAATGTAATACTTGAGTTACCTATCGCAAGTACGTAGTGGAGTAAGTAAAAAGGTATTAGATATAATGACCTCTCGGATCCTCATTAGTCTCTACAGAAACATGGATCTCGATTGTAAGAAAAACCTCAAACTATTTCTGTCGGCGCACAAAAGAGACCATTTGCTGACATCCGGAGGGTCATACGCGGCTAAAAGTCAAAGTTCCATTCTGTCGAACAAACGTAATGAAGTTCCTTCCAGCAATAAGCATAGCCATGGAATGTTCTGTGTGAATTTCATGGCTTTCGGTGGATTGAAAGTACCACCTTCCACCTAGAGATAAAAACCTCCTTTGTGGCGGTTGCATGCTTTAGTACGCACTAAAGAATAGATGAACTGCCAGTTTAGTTCTCCGAATTGATATTTTGATACCCAAATTAACTTGTAACTATAATACTTGTATTTGGGAGATAGATAAATTAATAATACATATATAATTACACTTTGGAAAAATTACGATTTAGGATTTTTTCAGAAGTCATTATCTGTTCAAGTTTCATATTGAGGTTGAGCAATTCGTTAATTTAGTGTATTTATACCTAGGTAGTTGGTGACCTGTGTCAGTAAAAAAATTAATTACATTCATGATCTGCTATATAGAATTCAGTGCACATAAAAATCACGCACAATACATTCTGAAAATTGTCCACCACGATAAAGTGCCTCACGTTCAAGAGGTCCCGAGTTCGAATCTCGGTCACGATGAGTTATCTAGATAAAGTTCTACTAGGGTTTTCCTTTATTCCAGAAGACGAATGTCGGGTAGCTCTTAGCTTCATGGACCCTGGGCTCCTTTGAACATCATTTCACCCATTTCACTCATCGTTCGATATGACCTAGCGTTGGAGGACAAATTAAAAAAAATGTAAAAATTCTTCTTGATTTTCTTCTTCTTCACTCCATGGTTTGGGCATATCGCCCGTTTCGGCTTCATAGATCTCTCCAGCGTTTCCTGGGTCATCCTCTGTCTCTTCTACACTGTCCATCTCCCATCTTGAAACGTTCACGTCATTCGTTACTGGTCCTTCGTTTTAAATTTACGTAATACTGAGTTAGAGCGTGCATAGAAAGGAATTTACCGATCTTGCCTTTGCTTCAAGTATTAATAACTTCGCGATTTTATAATTCACTGAATTCACTGTCCACCTTCCGCCTTGAAACGTTCAAGTCACTTGTCCTTCGCACCTCGTTTCAAATTTACGTAACAGTGAAGAAAATGTTTCATGTTTCTAGTAATGACACATGCATTTGAATTAAATTCGTTTAAAGTTTTTTCCCAAGTGATATTTTGCTCTTTTACATTCACCGCTTCCGTCCTCCTATTTTCTAAGATATCCTTATATTTCGTCATCAATTCAATTAACAGTTCTTTCTACATCGATGAGAAATTTGTTTCACGGCTTTTGTTTACGATTTTGTCCATCCGCCATTGTTTTAGCTGTGTGCAGACGAAAATGAAAACAAAAGCGCATCGCAATACCTACGTTCAGGAAATAATACAACTCATCCATAGCCTTCTATAGCTGTAATATTTACAAGTTTCTTGGCGTTAACACGGGTTTATAACGTTTTCAGAAAACAGATCGGTGAAATGCAAGAAATTTAACAGCTTTGTTCGCACTGTTACAATTGTTACGTTACATTTGTTAACGTCGATTTTACTATGTGTTGGTGAAATCGGGCATGAGCACTGTTGGCCATAGCAGCTCAGTGGTTTAGAGCAACCGGACGGAGACCGGGAGATCCGTGGTACAAATTCCGGCTATGACATTGGATGTTTCAGTCTAGCTCTACTCATTCAATGTACTTTAAATATTTGACATTTATCTTTCACATAACTTTCTCTAGTTCCTCTTCAAAAAACTACTGTTAACCATTTTTTTAATTCACGTGCTCCAGCTTTAAGTCAAATAAGAACGATGAATGAAGTGGGTGAAATGTTGCCCAAATGAGTCCTGGTTCCATTGAGCTTAGAGTTACCAGATCTTCATATTCAGGCTAAGGGAAAACCCCGGAAAACTTAGCTTAACCAGATAAGTCACCCTGGTGGAGATTGGAACTTGGGACCTCTTGAATGTGAGGCAGATACGCTACCACTACACTCCAGAGGCGCGCTGTTGTGTGAAAAAGTCTGTGATGACCTGCAGCGAGTGCATTATCTGCAAGATTTTAGAAATATAATGTGTTCGACTTTACAGAGAGCGAACCGTCCGGAAAGGGAGGAGAAGTCGGGCGAACTTCAAAAGTGAATTGACTGTCTAATTGTAGTGTAGTGATAGTGAATATTGGAATTAGTTACGCAGAAAATGAAGCTAGTTACAGTGAAGCAATAAGTATTATACAAATATAATTATTTGTAACAAAAAGTTTCACTTATGTTAAGAAAGATGATGTTGATTTTTCTTATTAGTTGAATTAGTTGAAGTTGAAATCGAAGTTACTATGCTTTTTATAGTATCACCAAAATCGGAGAACAAAACAAACGTGAGAACAGAAGCAACACTTTCATTTTTTTCACCTTTTCTTGGCGATCTTTCTATGAGTTTTTTTTTTTTTTTTTTTTTTGAAATGCAAGTCACTAAAGCATTCCCTTTGGTTTTTAAAACCTAGTATAGGTATCTTTATGATATTTTTACTAATGTTCCTGATAAACAAATAAATGATTCTTTAAAATTACTAAATTTAAAAGATAAAGCTATAAAATTGAAATTAGAAACTGAAATTGATGGTTTTCTTTCTTTTTTGGTTTTGAAGATAACAATAAATAATAAAATTTTATTTTGGTATTTATAGGAAATCTATTAATATCGATAATTATATAAAATAAACATTTTAACCCTTTTCCACATAAATTTGCTGTTTTAATAGTTTGATTTAAAGATTAATAAATATACCCCTGAATAAAGAAAAAATTAATAAAGAATACAAATATATTATTAATACAGCTTTAATTAATGGTTTTAATAAAGACTTTATACAGAAGAGGATTGGACAATTCTAATATAAAAAAACTGTTAATGATATTTCTACCCTTAAAAATAAAAGATGATTATAATTTTAAAAAATTTACTTTACATGCTTTGTTTAATAAAGAATTTTCAAAAGTTTTTAAAGTGTTTGGTGTAACTTTGTCTCCGTAAAACAAATATAGTATTAAAAGTTTACTACATTTCTCTAAAACGATGAAATTCCTAATAATAAAAAATGTGGTATTTATCAATTTTATTGTTGACATTGTGATCGGTTTTAGATTGGTAGGACGTAAGGTAAATTGGAAACCAGAACGAAAGAACATTTTCGTAACATTAAGTATACACAAATTGCTAAATCGGTCCCAGCAGATCATTTTTGGTCTTTTAGCTATAATGCCAGGGCTGTTCAATAACGAATGGTCACATTTTTTTAAACGTAACTTTACTCATCTTCATAATTTTGATGGTCCTTCTCAAAAGTCTCCCCAGAATGCGATGCACTTGTCCCAGCGTTTCTGCCGGTCTTCAAAGGCATTCTGGAAACCATTTTGAGAGATCCTTCAAAAACGCTTCCGCAGCCTTCACCACTGCTTCTGATAGTGCCTCCCACGAAAACGTTTCTTCAAGTTAGGGAATAGAAAAAGTCACATGGGGCTAAATCCGGACTACAGGGAGCGTGAGGGATGCACTTCACGTTGATTTTTGCAAGATATTGTGACTTTGTGGTTTCGTAGAATTAAAAGGCCGAGTTGCAGAAATGAAAATTCTCCTTTATATTCGTAGAAATACTCTTACAGGTTACAGCAGCATTACGTTCCGTCACCATCAGTATGCCAAGGTCGATCACAATAACAAACAGTGACAGAAGATTAGCTCTCGTTACTATAGCACTTCCAGCTGTCTCTCGTTCACAGCACAGTTTCAAAACTCACTGTCTTACAACTAACTTTGCGAGCCGTCACGTCCTTAAATACCTAATTCGTAACTCTAGATTGTTCTAAAATAAACCAGAACCCGAACAATTTCTATCAGTCCAGAAATTTCCATAAGAATAAAGAAAACAAATATTAAATCACATTCCAGAAGCGTAACATAATCTATGCCGGCAAGTCCTTTACCTCAGTTATCTTTTGCTTGCCGGCGCTTGTTTACAATAGCCGCGCTATCGTTAACTGCTCATTATTACCATTAAGCTTTCTCCGTCGACTGTTTTCTTATTTGTGGCGAAACTTTTATGCCTGCTGCCGTGACAATGGTCAGCAACAACATTGGCAATATGCGGCCGCACTTCCAGCCTTCTTCTTCTTCTTCTTCTTCTTCTTCTTCTTCTTCTTCTTCTTCTTCTTCTTCTTCTTCTTCTTCTTCTGCTTCTTCTTCTTCTTCTTCTTCTTCTTCTTCTTCTTCTTCTTCTTCTTCTTCTTCTTCATGGCATCGGCAATCAAGTGCCTGTTCCGCCTTCGAAGTCCTCCAGCCATCGTTTCCTGGGTCTGCCCACTGATCTCCTACCTTTAGGATGATACTGTAATATTTATTTTGTAGGTTTATTATCTGGCATTCTTTCAACATGTTCCTTCAATTTTTGTTTGAGATCTTTTAACCTATCATTCATACTAAAAACGTCCAGCTCTTCTCTTGTATTTTCATTTCTTATTAAGTCCCTCTTCGTGCATCCTTTCACATTTCTCAGGAATTTCATTTCTGAAGCCTGTATTTTACTCTATTGCTTTTTATTTAACGTCAAAGTCTCACTTCCCTATGTCAGTATAGGTACAGCCATAACTTTGTAGAACTTTAATTTTGTTTCTTTACGTATTTTGTTTCTAAATGTTCTATTTATTCTTCCAACACTCTTTGAAATTTGCATATTTTATTTTTTCTTATTTTAACCGTCAGCTAGGACTCCAACCAAAAAAGAGACATCATAGGGAGAAGAAGCAAGATCAGGAAACAGAGCGCAAATATGTTAGTGAATTTTAGAAATTTTCTAAAAACTGTAAAGGAGGGGGTACTACCGTCGTAAAATTTAAATAAATGAACTGCTGATGCGGCTGGTGTAGGAACAACAACGGCGAGAAGAAGTTCGTCAGTTGACATCGCTAGTTACAGCACTCCAACTAAAAAGAAATTAAATAAAACTAAGTTTTCATTATACAAGGTCAAGGACTTCAATTGTGATTTATTGCGTAGGACTGTACAAATGTTACCCGAAAAGTAAATCTCCCACTGTTCGCCAATTAACGGAAATTATGCATAGGAAGACGGTTGGAAGTGATTGTGTGTTCAAGTATAGCAAACGTACAGTGCATTGGATGATTGGATGGCTCTGTAGGCTTTAATAGCGGTTAATTTTATTTTAATAGCAGTACAGGAATATGTAAAGTGCACTTTATTAAATTTTACGTATTAGGATATAATGTTATACTTTAAAATAGTTGATTGTATTTATGAATTCTGAACCTTGGTCTAAGAGCGTTTGACAACAGTGTATCAAAAACTGCCAGGTCATAAATTACGGACCGGAGGGAAGAGGCTATCCTAATTTAAAATGTCGAGAGACCATGAGATGGGAAAGCGATACTAAGAATATGGAGAAACTATATTAGCATTTCTCTTACACAAATGCAGCATTTCATAATGCCTCTGCAGTGTTCCTTTATGTCCCTTTTGCACGCACCCCTTGTGCTGCTGTAATCTTTCTCACCTACACACACGTTTCCTATAACACGAGCGACACACCAGTTCTGAACACAAACAACTCCGATGTTCACAACTAAGCTCTTAATGATTTGCCCGCTGCTACTCCCGGTAAAGTGATTTCTTATGCAGATGACACCATTATATTTAATATTTTTTATGCTTGGCCATGCCAAACTAGAGTATTTATACGATTGGTAGCAGTACCTTAATGGACCTCATTAAATTACACCTCTTCATTAAGGTGAGAAGGTACTACATATCTCCACAATGCTATTTCCAAGATTTTGGGTGCAAATTACTAAGAAACTAATATTTATATGTACATGAGAATGTTCAGGGATGTTCTTCAAACCTGTATCTTTTATAATATGTATCATTATTTACCGTGCGCAAGAATCTTTCTGAAATCAAAAATCTCTACAAACTGTCATCACGAATTATCTTTTTGCATATTAATAATACGATTCGCTTCCTGATGTCAGCTGTCCTTGAACGCGTGTTTATTTCTCGCGACAATGCCGAAGCAACGGTATTATTAAACATATGAGATAAATCGTTGAACGTGTGATTTTATTACATATGTCCTGATAGGGATAAGGCAACAGGGAAATACAGTAGGTTTAGGTAATAGTCAAATCGTTTAAAAGCAGGTCACTATGTGATGCTTTTGGAACCTCATTCACTTTACCATGACAACAGATAAAAAAATACAAATAACGAAAATTCAAAGCTATAACCAGAAATATGCCATAAATGGTTAGCTCCGCAGACAAAATAAGATATTTGATATAAATTGTATGATTTAAGGATACCAATGACTAAATGTTTGAAATCCTGATCTAATAACGCTAGCTATTTAAGATTTATGCCACAGACGTAACTTAGTGCATATATGATACGGCCTAAATTTCGTCAATTTCGCTATGTTAATTTGGAAAATATGGTCAAATTTATTTATTTTTGGTAATGCTACACAGAAAATCTCTTGCCCGCCTCGGTAGCGTAGGTGGTAGCATGTCTGCCTCACGTTTAAGAGCTCCCGAGTTCGAATCTCGGTCAGGGTGAGTTACCTGCATAAGGCTTTTTCCAGGGGTTTCCCTTATCCTGAAAGACGAATGTCGGGTAACTCTAAGCTCCATGGGCCCCGGATTCATTTCAGCATCATTACACTAATTTCATTCACCATCTGATACGACGTAACGTTGCAGGACGTAAACTAAAAAAAAAAAAAAAAAAAAAAAAAACAGAAAGTCCCTTGCGACAAAATAACTTAAATTTTGGTCTAATATTTTAACAGCAGACTCCCAATACACTTTTTGAATTGACCCCAGTCTCTCTGGTCTCAATAACTTTAGGTTACAGAAATTTTTAAAGCTATGAATATTGCGTTTTTCGCCCAAAATTTAAATTTTTTATGTTTTGAAGTAAATAAACTACTTAAATGCATCTCACAATAAAACCGAGGGAAATTTCTATTCACCGTGTCTGTATGAACGTCTGTAGCAAGATTCATTTGTCTAAAACTAAAACTGGGACGCAAGGAGAATTTGAAATTATGAAAAATTATGAAATTTTCAAAAGCTAGAAAACAAGGATAAGGCATTCATATCTAACACTAGATTCACGTCAATTTCAAACTAAATTACAACATTTAAAAATGACCTGCAGATGCTATGTAAGCATTCTTTGGTTTCAGGAAGGCTTACACTATTTTATAGACTAAAAGGAGGAAAATGTAATTTTTTGAAATGTTCATGATATTTCAGTAATATATTATATATGTATGTATTAAAGAGATTAACATTTTAGTGTATTAAGACTTTATCTGATTCTTACTGTTTGCCAGTTAAGCAAAATTCACGCATGGCGAACAGAAATTCAGAGGTTATTCTCAGGATATCCAACATACAAATGTATTTGTAATGAATGAAATTAATATGAGCAATGTTTAAGAAGTCAAGACATTCGAGAACCGATGCAGCGTCAGACGCAGCGAAATCTTCTCCAAAGAATCTTCGAACGCACCATGAAGATGTCCACCGCAGTTGTGGACGAAACGTATAGACGATGTTACGCCAGCAAACCACGGCAAAACAGACTGGAAATAATTCTTTATGTTATTCACTAAATATCTAATTGAAAATTAATTTATTAATATGTCGATATTACTTCTTTACCTCCTTTTCTTCAATCTTTAGGTCCTTTCTGGAATATTTGGGTTCCTTTTCAAGGACCCTTTTTAGACAATATATAGGGCCTCAACTTACTACCCTAGATATTACATTGATGTTACGAGCTGGAAGTAAGAAGCAGGTATGTATATACTGTGTTGCAGGTCTGTTAGCTCTTCAGGCACAGTACACAGTTATGTGTGTGCTGTTTGAAGAGGCAGGAATCCGGGAGAGCGTCAGAACCCCAAGTACTGTCCATTACTGCGTATTGCTCACATCACGGCTTTGCCTAAGGCTCAAGGGACATGTGCTGCTCTCACGTGCCATTTTCTGCTAACCCTTCAACAGTGCTTATTCTCATATCTAACGCTTGCTAAATGAAATGGTCTTATTGACATTTCCTTGGATTCAAAATGTAATTCTCTTTGCTTGGCAAAGACATAGTAAACCAATAACAGCCTTCTATTTCAAAATTGGAACCAAAAAGTAGGAATATGTCGAAAGAAATATCGATTTACTATCGAAGCTACGGTAAAAAGGAAAAACTTCTTCCGTAATAGAGAAAGTCAGGCAAGTTAATTACCACACAGCGCTCGCTAAGGGGCCGTCCAGGGAGGAATGGATGAGGTGAGAGTATCGTGGCTACCTCCACCGTTAGCTTCATCCACAAGAGTCACACACGGCCCGCATTGGCCGAGTGGTTAGACCACTCGAATCTCATAAAGGCGGCCTGGGTTCGATCTCAGGTGACCGCAAAGTGAGATGTGTGGTGGACAACACGGCGCTGGGGTGGGTTTTCTCCAGAATCTGCGGTTTCTCCTGCCAGAATTCCATCAACTGCCCCATCATCATCCTATCATTCATCTTGCCCTCATTGTCATCCACTTCTCTCTCTCTCTCTCTCTCTCTCTCTCTCTCTCTCTCTCTCTCTCTCTCTCTCTCTCTCTCTCTCTCTCTCTCTCTCTGATACCGGACATCGGACTGATCACCTGTCCTGGTGATCCAGAGTTATCCGTTCCTCACACCGAAGCTGCCGGGCATAAGGTTTACGATAAAAAAGTCCTCTAACACGACGATAAGTGGTATGAAAGGTATGGAAAGTTAAAGAAGAAGAAGCGCACACGCGCTCTGCAGGGCTTGAAGCTGGAGCCTGCACTCCCATAATACCGAGTTTTTCAAAGCGCCAATTCCGCACCACACAACGAACTGAAACCTGTCGCATGGAAAGGAACCCTTAAGTTAAACCCGTGGCACTACAGGCCATATCGAGCCAGGGCCTGCCAACTCGACTGCCGGCCTCACGCCCACATACGCAATGTAGAGGTGAGCGATTATCCAACAGATACGCGGAGGAGATGTGGAGACCCCCAGACGGAGAGTTGGCTTTCATCACCATGGTCACTTAACTATCACAACCTCCTCAATTTCCACATGATGCTGAGCGGGTACCGGTCCTATACACACGACTTAAAATCCACACCCATAGGGGTGGTGTAGAACCCCGGCCGTATCCTGGTCGGAACAATGCCTTACCACACTGTACCACCACACAGGACGATGAAAACAGAGTTGAGGTGAAGTGCAGTAACAGAAATTTAGGGGATATAATGAAACTTTCCAGCATTATGCTAATGATCCGGGAAAACCTCACAAACATCCATGAATCAAGAAGGTCGACCATGGAAATGAAATCCACGAGCTCCCCCAATTCGGGCTACTGACGCTACCGACTCAGCCATCTCGCTCGCAAGAGAAAGTAAAAATAAGGCTGCGATAGTGTGAAAATGCACCCTGGCCTGCATTAGAGCGGTTTCTGTAAGCTATGATTAGAAACCATAAGGCAGAAGGGCAATAAAAGACTTTTTAATTTAATCCTCCTTCCTGCAAGGGATGAAAGTTACTTTTATATGCACCGCATACTCTCGGTGTGAAAACATTTTATGGAGTCTAGGGGTAACTTTTCTTTTTCTACCGCTTCTCCACAGTAAGCAACAGACGTATTTTACATATTCAAACGGCACATGTTTAAATACCTACGAAATTTTCAGAATGAGCCGCGCGACGAGGATCTTTTCCAATTTACAGTTACGTATTCCAATACAATTTTATTCATAGTGACGCAGCGGTTGAGGTTCAAGGTTTTGGTGAGATCTGCGCCGGGCAATCGGAATAGTAAACAGGTGTCACGCACTCTCTTGGACAGAAAGAATGCTTGGGCGTCACAAATGTTCTGGAGAGCTTCTAAGGCTAAATAAGAGAATGCTGTTATAATCTATCTCAACCTATTTAATCCTGCTGTAAACATCTGGGTGGGAAGTGAGACAGAGACAGAGATATTTGGACAGAAGACGTTTAAGCTGTTGATTTGTTTAGCGAAGTTAATGGGCGTTTTCTTTTATTTGCATGCGCACGATAAACCCCTCCCTTTAAGTACTGTTTAATAGCTTTCTGAACACTGCTCTGTGCGAGCTAATTTCGGAGAGAGAAAAGTATACAAATGTTTCGATTCTTATAAACGTAGTGGAACTACAGTTTACCTTTCTGCTTCACATATCACATAGATGTTTTCTGTATACTATATACAAGTTAGAGAGAAGACAGGTGAAATTATAAACACTATTACCTGATTATGTTAAAGTAAGCTGCATTTTATTTAACAATTACTAAAGCACGCTGCTATTGTATCATATTTTTGCGATCCTATTCCCGGCAGCTCCTCACAACGAGGTCTGTATCGAGTTGAATGCTGATTAAGATGCGAGGGCTGTTCAATAAAGAATGATCATAATTTTTTTACGGTCATCATTTTTCGCACTAAAATTTAGTCTTATTATATTATGTTAGCTTAATGTAAAACAAACACGCCGTAGTAGTTTCATTGATGGCACTCCTTGTTCCCGTCTGTGAGAACCAGACCAGTTCAAACACTTCAGCATCGTCTACTGCTGCAATGGAGGTAACAGGCCGTTAAAGTTCATGTTAGAGGAAGATTCGGAGTTCCTTTCAAACGTAATCACTGCTGATGAAACTTGGCTACATCATTTTGATCCTGAGAGCAAACATTAAAGCTCAGTATGGAAATCTCATCCATCACCAAACCCCCAAAAAAGCAAAAGTGGTTGCTTCTGCTGGGAAAGTTATGGTCATCTCATTCTTTGATATTCATGGAATGGTTTATCAGCATGTTGTATCTGCACACACATCAGTAACTGGACAATACTACATGGATGTCCTGAAAACATTGCAAGTCTATATCAGGCGCAAAAGCTCACATTTTCGTGAAGCAGGCTGGATGCTGTACCACCATAATGCGTGGCCGCATATTGCCAATGTTGTTGCTGAATATCTTGCAAAAATCAACGTGAGGTGCAACCCCTCATCCTCCCTATAGTCCGGATTTAGCAGCATGTGACTTTTTTCTATTCCCTAACTTGGAGAAACGCCTTCGTGGGAGATATTATCCATCATTAGAAGCAGTGGTGAAGGCTTTGGAGGCGATTTTGAAGGATCTCTTAAAAATGGTTTCCAGCATGTCTTTGAAGACTGGCAGAAACGCTGCGACAAGTGCAATGCATTCAGGGGAGACTGGTTTAGAAGGATCATCAAAACTATGAGGATGAGTAAAGGTATGTTGTCAAAAAAAAATGTGATCATTCTTTATTGAATAGCCCTCATATTATCGTTTATTGTGTGGACTTGCTCCTGATATTTAACACTGTATTCGCATCTCGCGTTATACCTTACAAGTCCAGGAACACATATGCACTAGTATATGCAATTTAAAGTCAGTAAGCTTTTTATCATGAAGCATGCCGGTGCTTCAGCCAACATAAAACAATCGAGCCATATCTTTAAAATGTGGCGAGAGACGAATGATCGCACATTGTTGCGCGGTGCTTAAAAAAGAAACCCGGAATCGTCTATAAAAACATAGAGAAAGAAACTAGTGCTCTCCTTGGTGTTTCCACATGTAGTGTACATAGTGTTAGAATGGAAAAGAATGCAGCCGGAACTCTAAGAACACCGGGAAAATAGCGTAAATGCAGACAGCACGTGGAGAAATACGACGATTTTAGGAAAAGTGCTATATGCAATAGATCATGATTTTTTTCAGAAATGAACCAATTCATAGATTTAATAAGTTAATGTGTAACCCAACTCTATTTAATGTCTATAAGTAAGCACTGCTATATATACTACTAGTGTTGCAAAACTTATTTTCGTGCATGTAGCGTCTAACACATAACGAGTTGAGTCAGCCCCGCCTTGTTTGAAGCAGGATTAAAGTAGCCTGAGGTGGAGTATAGTTAATGTGGCGAGTGAGTATACTCACTATACTTATTTATATATTAATTGAAACCCAAACAGAGTCATATAGGTAACTGTCAAATGATAAAATTGTTGCGGAATAACAACATGTGATGATGGAATAAAAGTTGCTAACTCGTTAGTCAAGTAACTTACATCTTATGTTCAAATTTGTATAGTTTAAAGCAAACCCTTTCATTTTAAGTGTAACAAGGAAGTTTGGCATTGCAAAGTCGAGTGAAGTCTTGCGGTGAGGAAGCGAAATTGTATACGTCAGTTAAATGTGTGAACGGTTTAGCAAGTTGGGGAAAAGCTCTCTTCTCTCTGTCTGTGACGACCATGGTTGAGAAGGGAGGAAGGAGAGGGAATAAATCTAAGCTAAATTTCCCTACACCAGCCTGGAACCGAACCCAGGCTCGTCACACTGCAGGCATATATTCGACCGACTGATCTATGGGGCCATCAGGAATTTTATTTCAAAAAATGTTTGAAGCCTCCGTAATAATCTTAGATGTTAAAGAAGTTACACAATGGAACATATGAAAATGGGAACATGCTATACCCCTGTTCAATCCTTAATTTACCTTTATGGGTGTTGGTGTAAGTATTTAAAAGAACTTATCAGATTTAAGGGTATTTAATGCTCTTCTATGATTTTCCATATCTCACTAAATGCTTTCCCTGCACATAACATTTCAATTAAAGGTGTACATCTCAGTCTCTGTCATTCCCACTTACATTCTAAGGTGTCGAACTCAGGACTTGTGTTCACTCTTCAGTCAAAATACTGCAAGGAATCACAGCAGAAAAAGTCTGAAACAAATCGACAGGGACAACGGCTGCCTTCCTTTAATATATGAGTTTCCAAAGCTTCTGCCAAGTTAGGGCAGCTGGAATTCTGCCAGCGCACTGTAGCGTCCCAAAATGAGTTCCAGACAGTTCGATAGGGTTATGCAACTTTCCTCTTAGGAAACACGCCAGTGGCCACTGCTCCAAGGCGGGAGATGGCAGTGCACTGCAACGATGTGTTTAACATTTATAATGCAATATATTCTGAAGTTTCTCCACTTTATTCTGTATAATACTGCATAAATTTGCAAAATTGTATATGCGAAATTGTTCTGAAGAGTTTCCGACCTAATAAATATACAATACATTTTTTCAGAATTTTATTTTTCAACATGGTCTCCTAACTCTACGCACTAATTCCATCCACGCTCCCATCTCTGTAACCCGTCCAAATAGTACTCGACGTTTCTGAACATAGTCTCCTTGTAACTCGACACACTTCTCACAGCGATGCTCCCATCTCTGTAACCCCTCCAAATAGTACTCGGCGTTTTTCAACATAGTCTCCTTGTCACTCTACATACTTCTCCCAGCGATGCTCCCATCTCTGTAACCCGTCCAAATAGTACTCGGCGTTTTTCAACATAGTCTCCTTGTCACTCTACATACTTCTCACAGCGATGTCCCCATCTCAGTAACCCGTCCAAATAGTACTCGGCGTTTACCTGTGCAAAATAATTGTTTACGAAGGTGATTGACTCTCCATTTGACAAAAATCTGTTACTTCTGAACGCAATTTTCAGACGAAAGAACAAAAATAATTCGCTTGGGCTAAATCTGGTGAGCAAGGTGAATGGTCAAGCAGTTCAAACCGTAAATCGTGGATTTTCGCATTGGAACCGCTGAGGTATGAGACGGTGTGTTGTCTTGGTGAAACAGGAATTCCTTTTCCTGCAAATGTAGCCGTTTTTCTGCAGGTCCTGCCTTCAGCTTGTCAATAATGATGCGTAGTATACTCCTGTAATAGGTTTTCCTGTTTGAAGATACTCGATTAAAATAACTCCATGACTATCCCACCAAAAAAGTCACCATCACTTTCCCAGCAGAAAGAAACCGTTTTTGCTTTTTGCGAGCTGGTTCCCCCATTCCAGTCCACTATCTGGACTGCATTTTTGTTTCGGGAGTACAATTATAAAACCAAGTTTCATCTACAGTAATTATTCGGCACCAAAACTCGGATTTGTTGTGCCTGAACTGCGGCAACAGAGCTTTGGAAATGTTCTTTGGAACACGTTTTTGATCTAACGTGCGTAAACGCGGCACCCAACGCGCGGACAGCTTTCTCATGTCTAAATGTTGATTTAAATTGTGACAAACACGTTCGTTTGACATGTTCATAGACTCTGCTATCTCTCTCACTTTAACTCGGTGGTCGTCTGGCACCATTTGGTGATGTTTGGCGAAGTGTTCGTCGGAGGTTGCAGTTTATGAACGTCCCGAACGTTTGTCGTCTCCCAAGCTCTTGGGGCCACGTTTAAATTCAGTTGCCCAAAATTTCACTTAGGTAAGTGATGGTGCAGAGTGCCCATAAACATAAACCAACTCATCCTTGATATTCGCGGGTGTATTGCCGTTCAAAAACAGATATTTAATTGACAGCTCTATAGTCGATTTTGTATATATTCATAAAAAGCGTCACATCAACTCACTCAAACGACTGTTACATAACAACTGAACGTCTTAAGTGGCTAAAACCTTGGTGAGTAATTGTCAACAGAAGAAAAACGAAATTCACTAGCTTTTGTTTTTACGGGTGCTGTTTAGGTCGGACACTTTTCAGACCACTCTCATATATAAACACAGAGAGAGAGAGAGAGAGAGAGAGAGAGAGAGAGAGAGAGAGAGAGAGAGAGAGAGAGAGAGAGATTTGCAATGTTTCTTTTCCCTTTTAGTGCCATTCAAGAAATGATGATGATGAGTATAAGGGCGCTCAACTGCAGAGGTCATCAGCACCCTTTTTAAAAGAAACTGGTCATGGCAAAAGCCAGATATAAATTCCTCTAAAACACTATAAATATGTCGATAGAATGACAAAAAATAAATACGCGATAAAAAAATAAAAACAATAGAAATGTCATCTAAAAAGCCGTTAATTCTATTTGCTAAATCCTAAAATCTAATATCGAAAATAATCTATAAACCTTCTCCACTACTGCGTCATCGTCCGCTAGCATTTCTGCAAAGCTGACCGACAGCTGCAGAGACGTCCTAAGGTCTGCTAGGTGTAAACACTCTAGCAGCACGTGTCGTACAGACAACGCTTAATTGCAAAACGGACACAGTGGAGAAGGCTCCTTTTAAAAAGAAAACTATGAGTAAAAAAGCAGTGCCCAATTCGTAACCGAGCCAAACTCACCTCCTCGCAACGAGATGACCGACAGGAGGTAACCCAGGGAATCGGAAGTTCTTTGACAGATCTAAGTTTATTATTGCGGAGAGCGGACCACTCTCCCTGCCAGCAGGTTTACACAGCTCTCCGCAATACGGCCCTACAGTCTTCCCATGTCTCAGATGGTATTCGAACCCTGGGCTACATGATAGCCGTCTTGGCTGCTGAATCCGCCACTTCATTCCCCCGCAAGCCTACGTGACCAGGGATCCATGCACACACCACGTTAACGCCAGAAGCGTGTAAAACGTGGAGGGCATCATGTGTACGCTGCACAATAGGGTGGTAGTTGTACAGCTGCCGTAGGCTTTGAAGTGCAGTGAGGGAATCACTCAGGATTAAGCAGTCCCCCAACTTTCGTCGACGTGCATGTAAAATGGCCCGGTATATTGCATAAAGCTCCAGTAAACATGGAAGTGCTAGTGTGGAATCAGAATGTATACGGTTCGGTTCCACACACGTAAGCACAACCAACACCATTTGAGTTCTTGGAGCCATCAGTATAAATTACAAAATGGTCTTCATATCGCGATAAAAATTCTAAAAAACATATGCGGATACTAGACATAGACATGGTAGTTTGATCATATTTAGTCATGCCCAGATCAACCGGGGACGCTCTGCACAACCAAGGAGGGTATGTCCTCTCCCCCCTAGGATACATCTTGGGCATTTCAGTATCAAGATGTCTAAGGAGCTCCCGGAAAGGGAAACCAGGTGGCTTTGGTTTAATAGAAGTGTTCCTATAACGCACGTCCATGAAGGTATTAACGAACGACGTAAACGATGGATGTGTGGGCATGTAATTAAGTCCACAGCCATAATTGGCTAATAACATGTTGCGCCTGTACTGCAGAGGAGGTTCTGCAGACTCAGCATACAGGCTTATAACCCGGCTCGTTGGAAATGCCCCAACTGCTATACGTATGCCACAATTATGGACTGTGTCTAATCTCTTTAACACAGATGGTCGTGCTGAGCCATAAACGATACTACCATAATCTAATTTGGAACGGATGAGTGCCCGATAAAGTCGCAATAGCACTGTACCATCCGCTCCCCAAGATTTTCCACTTAGTACCCGCAAGATATTTAAAGAGCGGTCACATCGTGCTTTCAGTTGTGCTATATGCGACGACCAACTAAGTTTTCTATCAAATATCAATCCAAGGAACCTCGTCTCATCTGCAAAAGGTAGTAGATCAGCGCCTAGCCGGAGCCTTGGAGGTAGTCGACTCTGCTGACGCCAGAAGTTAACTCAGATGGTTTTCTCAGCGGAGAATCGGAAACCGTTTTTTAAACTCCAACTCTTAAGGTTGTCCAAGGTGGTCTGAAGACGGCGCTCTAAAAACGGAGTGCGCTGAGATGTACTGTAGATGGCAAAGTCGTCTACAAATAGGCATGGCGAGACACCCGGAGGTACACATTACGTAACACTTAGTACCGATCCCTGTGGTACACCGTTCTCTTGAACAAAAAGGTTCGAAAAAACCGAGCCAACCCTTACTCGGAATACGCGGTCTTTCAGGAATTCCTGAAGGAAGAGTGGTAGGTGTCCACGTATATTCAAGGTGTGCAGAGTACGTAGCAACCCTGCCCGCCAACACGTGTCATAAGCCTTTTCGAGTTTAAAAAATATTCCGACTGTTTGACAGTTCTTAAGAAATCCGTTCATAATCTGTGTCGACATGGACACAAGATGATCCACTGTTGAACGGCGTCGTCGAAAACCGTACTGGATGTTATTCAGTAGGTTGTGCGTTTCCAGCCACCATACCAACCGCCCATTTATCATGCGTTCCATCACCTTGCATACGCAACTGGTGAGGGAAATAGGACGGTAGCTAGAAGGGAGGTGACGGTCCTTGCCAGCTTTCAAGATAGGTATAATGGTGGCTTCTCGCCACTTCTCCGGAATCGTGGCATCTACCCAAACACGGTTATAGACCTCGAGCAGGATTGCCTTACCTTCAGGTGAGAGATTTGAACGTGGATTCCGTCCGGTCCTGGTGCTGTCAGTCGCGATGATGAAAGAGCGTGTTCTAACTCTGTTCAATAAATGTGAAGTTTCAAAGCTAGCTAGTTTATTTCGCTTAACATGCAAGGAGACAGAAAAACAGCTTTTGGAAAATTAGTATTATTAGGAGATGTAATGAAAAACTGCAGAGGAACCCACATAAATGTGCTTTCCCTAGTTAACAGTAGTTAGCAATTACAGAACCATTCATATCCAATCAAGTTTATAATAAGTCTTGTTGAAATGAAAGGAGTAAGCCTGTTGCCGTTAAGATGCATTTCATTGGATGCTGCGCTTCTTTTTCACTCTAGAGAATTACAGGACATTAAAGATGCAGACTTGTGTAAAGTTGTACGGCATCATCCTGTTGGTTTACCTCGGCTGCCTCTTTGAAGTAGCGAGTAATGCCCGAGGAGACACAGATGCTCTCTATTCTAACAGCAGTCCTTGTTAATTTAATTAATGTGCTGCTTTATATTGCAATAAAGCGGTGCACAGAATCCTTCACAAAAACCAGCGTGTCATTTTTATACTCCTTAGGGACGCATTCCTCTGTGTCTGAAACCTGAGATGGTATGCATTGTTGGGAGGGGACATCGAGGGTTTAGCTGCAAGGAATTCCTTATTAGGGGTTCTGGGTTCGCTCCTAGGTCAGGGTGACACGGAGCTTTGCCCTCACGGCCGTTTCATTTTAGCTCCCTTAATTCCTTGTCACCTCTTCGTGAATGAAGCCTCACATACCTACACTTACAGCTGCTGCAATTAATTTAGCGTTACGTGCATCTCAACACCTGCTCACACGTCCCACTCCTAAACCACCAGGATATCCATTGATTTCGTCAGTATGAGTGTCTATTGGAGGACCATTGAACTTAACTGCAAATTATTTCCTCTTTTGAGCTTATTGACCAAAACCTCTGTAACATTCTTTTGCTCGTTCCTCGGTCAAATTTCAACAGAATAAAAAAAAACACTAATCATTTCCTTCCTATCATTGTTTACAACATTTACATATGCAGCTTAAAACCACAGGTTGAAGTACAAGGACCGTTCAATAAAGAACGACCATAATTTTTACGGTCATAATTTTTCACACTAAAATTCAATCTTATTATATTATGTTAGCTTCATGTGAAACGAACACACCGTAGTAGTTTCATTGTTGGTACTCCTGTTTCCCGCCTGTGATAACCAGGCAAGTTCAGACATGTTCAGTATCGCCTACCGCTGAAATGGAGGTAACACGCGAGGAACAATATGCGGCTTTTGAAATTCTGCTTTCGTCTCAACAAATCTTCCGTTGAGGCCTATACAATGTACAGGAGGCCTATGGAGAGTCTGTTCTTCCCCACAGCACAGTTCGAAGGTGGTTTAAAATATTTAAAGATGGGCGACCATCACCTTCAAAGAACGGTGGAAACGGTGCTCTAGTTAGTGCTCAGACTAAGTAAACCAACACTAATGCTGCCATTGTGAGAGAGGATCGACGAATTACCTTAAGATCACTTTCTGAAACATTCCAATGGGTGCCACCCACACGTTGGTGACAGAAGCATTACACATGAGACGTGTTTGTGCCCGATGGGTTCCAAGACTGTTGATTCCCGAACAAAATGATATTCGTAAGCAGGTCTGCGTGCAGTTAAAGTTGATGTTAGAGGGAGATCCGGAGTCTCTTTCAAACGTAATCACTGCTGATGAAACTGGACTACATCCTGAGGGCAAACAACAAAGCTCAGTGTGGGAATCTCCTTCATCACCAATCACCAAAAAAGCAAGGGTAGTTGTGTCTGCTGGGAAAGCTGTGGTCATCTCATTCTTTGCTATTCATGGAATGCTTAATCAGCATGTTGTACCTGCACACATATCAGTAACTGGACAAGACTACAGGGATGTCCTGAAAACGTTGCAAGTCCATATCAGGCCCAAAAAACACATTTCCGTGAAGCAGGCTGGATGCTGCACCACGATAATGCGCGGTCGCATATTGCCAATGTTGTTGCTGAATATCTTGCAAAATTCAACGTGAAGTGCATCCCTCACCTTCCCTATAGTCCGGATTTAGCCCCATGTGACTTTTTTCTATTCCCTAAATTGAAGAAACGGCTTCGTGGGAGGCATTATCCATCATCAGGAGCAGTGGTGAAGGCTTTGGAGGCGATTTTGAAGGATCTCTCAAAAATGTTTTCCAGCATGTCTTTGAAGACTGGCGAAAACACTGGGAGAATTACATCGCATTCAGGGGAAACTATTTTGAGGAGGGCCATCAAAATTATGAGGATGAATAAAGGTACGTTGTCAAAAAAACAGTTGGGATCATTCTTTACCGAAGAGCCCTCGTAATTCCAAAACTCTGAAAATGAAACTTTTACAACAATGAAAACACGCGGAATCGAGCGTAAGGGAAATGAAATCATCCAATAAATTCTGATATGACTGCTGTAATAAAGAGCTGCACCTGGGAGTATAACCCTATCCATTCACTAGTTAAAATGTAACATTTCTCTACTTTATACTCAAAGTAAGTAAAGGAAGTGTTTTATCCCAGTCCAAAAATTTGATACCGATATTTCACCAGAGTACATTTTTGAATGTTTCTCTTTGAATAGTATAACTCAAAAACGAAAATTTCATTACAGAATACACTTGGAATTTACCTTGAACCTCTTACATGGATATTCTACCAAAATATTCAAAGTAATAGTTTTTCTAAAATGCTGGAAGCTTTTCTCAAAAATAGCTCCAACAATTTTTATTATGCTAACATATATTGAGAATGCCCTTTTGATAAATAAAATATCTATCTGGAAATTTCAGGGAATAGTTTTGAGCTTTTTTTATATCTTGTCTATTATTCTTCTTCCTTTTATTATGTTTTGTATAAGTTTTATATCATGGATGACTTTAATATAATTTTTAAACTGTAATGGATGGACAAGTTCTTCTGTTTAGTCCACCATTTCTGAGTAACTTCTTTATTGGTTTGATTTTTCCAGTATTTAAACTTTTCTAAAATGGAAGCTCGTTAATGTTTCTCAAAATTTTATGTGCATCTCATAGTAACCAAGTCTTAAAGGATTTAACTGCCGTTTCAGCTTACCAGTTTGGCTAAAAATTGTAATAAAACCATTTCTTCACTATGTATAATTATATTAATGAGGTCAAAAAATAAACGGTTGCCTCGCTGTGTCGCTAGCGATCGACTGCATTCTAGAACAATGCCTGGATGTACAAAAACGCTCAAAGTGTTAGAGCGCATTCAGTTGCTAGTGAGTTGTTAATTGAGTGGCAGCTGTGCAGTGATTGTAAGTGTGTGAACATCTGAATTGTATCGCAGTGAATTACTTCGTGTGGCGGGAATAACGAGACGACCTTAAAGACTTGTGCATGTCACGTCTTTCTTACTATTTACTGCAATAATGAGTATTTTAAATTTATGCAAACAAGACTTGATTCTACGAACCCATAAAGTCACAATATGTAATAGAATCGTGCATAAGAAATTCTGTATTCAAGTGTATATTCCCGTAGGGGAGGGGATCCGCCTCCAGCTGCCGTGGTTCGGGCGCTGCGGAGCCTTATCACTCCGGTACCTCTGACGTTACTAGAGGAAACTCGGGTCGAACATTCGAGCCTCTCCCGAATGGGACCTGTTCGGATTGGGCTGGAGTCGAGGGGGCAGTGTGTTCCCGACACCCGAGGGATATCGGGTACCGACGGCCAGGCTTTGGCCGTCCGGAGGGGGTAGAGGGTTGCCTGAAAGGTCCCTCGTACTAGCCTGCAGAGCTAGTAGGTGTGCTAGATCACCAGGCGGCCCCAGCGAGATCGGTCGATAGTTGTCAACCTGCGGGGTTGACTGGCGCCAGTTGCTTATTCACTTCCACCCGTCTGGACGTGGTTGTCAATGGTGGGGGGTTTTAAAGTAATAAGGTAGTGCCCCATGCAAAGAGCCACAGGGTATCCATCGCTCCCGGGTAGAAGGAACTCAAAATCTTTCGGGACTTTTGGGTAAATTCTCTGTGCCTATCTTATTCAGGCGAACATGAATTAGATAAGAAAAATATGCATTATAAGGATCTTTAAGGATTGGGAAAGTTATGTGAGTACACACAATTTTATATCTTATTGGCTTTGAGAAGGGAATGGAATTTTTAAAGCCACCAATAACATAGCATCAGCTTTAAGGAATTTGACTATCGCTTCATATATTCTCCCTGCCCCTACAGAGAAATTAGCAATAAAATAATATCTGTAAATGTTTATGTTAATTAATATTAAGTAGATAAATTTGCGTTTATAATAATAGCTATTCAAGGGTAGAAAAGTTTCTGCGAGTGCACCGCTAAGATATTTTATGTGTGACAAATGCGCAAGATGAATTCTTAGAAGACGATTTGAAACAATCCTATGGTTTGTAACTCCCAACCATAGATTCGATGTAGAGACTTTTGGTCAGATTTTAGGGAATGGTTTCCATTCTGTATACAGGTAGTTACAAAAAGGTACGGCCAAACTTTCAGGAAACATTCCTCACACAAAAAGAAAGAAAATATGTTATGCGGACATGTGTCCGGAAACGCTTAATTTCCATGTTAGAGCTCATTTTATTACTTCTCTTCAAATCACATTAATCATGGAATGGAAACACACGACAACAGATCGTACCAGCGTGACTTCAAACACTTTATTACAGGAAATGTTCAAAATGCCCTCCATTAGCGAGGTTACATGCATCCATCCTCCGTCGCATGGAATCCCTGATGCGCTGATGCAGCCCTGGAGAATGGCGTATTGTATCACAGCCGTCCACAATACGAGCACGAAGAGTCTCTACATTTGGTACCTGGGTTGTGTAGACAAGAGCTTTCAAATGCCCCCATAAATGAAAGTCAAGACGGTTGAGGTCAGAAGAGCGTGGAGGCCATGGAATTGGTCCGCCTCTACCAATCTATTGGTCACCGAATCTGTTGTTGAGAAGCGTACGAACACTTCGACTGAAATGTGCAGGAGCTCCATCGTGCATGAACCACAATGGGGTATTTTGACAATTGTCTGCACAAATGATTTCAATTTACATTTTAAGAGAAATACTAAAATGAGCTCTAACATGGAAATTTAGCGTTTCCGGTCACATGTCCATATAACATATTTTCTTTCTTTGTGTGTGAGGAATGTTTCCTGAAATTTTGGCCGTACCTTTTTGCAACATCCTGTATAAAGTGTAGAATAAAGATCCTCTGTTCTTATACAGAAGAAACTGGATGAAATGGTGGACAGTATTCTCGAAAATCCTTAAGGAGGTTTGTACAGGAAGCAAGCTTTTCAATAAGCTGAGCATGACGAGGTAGCATCCTGTAAAATTGAAACCATGGTTACCGTAGTTCAGGAATTGCTGCCACATCAGAGTCGATTAAATTTCTGTAATTGGATTTTGTAAACGTCAATGATGGGAGTAATTGACTCACGCTTAATATTCTTCACTGAGGAAGGATCGCTCTATTTACATGGATATGTTTCATCGCAAAATAACAGGAAACCTGAGTCTCCACACGTGCGAATTGCTCTGTGGGGTGAACTAAATGCATACATAACAATAAGAATTAGGTTTTCTTAACAAGCAATTAATGAAAGGAGATCAAGGATTCCCATGTTCTAACCTATTTAGAAACAGCTGGCAAACGTTGAGTGTCAGTCTGGATTGTCCCAACCAGACTACCTGTCACTGACGAACCGTTAAATTTATTTGAAGGGATTTTTAATATAGAGTAATTAGCAGAGAATTGTACTGGCTTATTTAACTGTGTTCGATTTTTATGAATGAGAAAACTAAATGTTCACATATATGAAGAACTAAAGAAAAATTCAGTCAATTTAGGATATTGATCATTTTAATGTGAATGAAATTTTTCTGAAGAGATGTGAAAAATGTGTGGGTAAAGAGGACGTTTCTTATGATACGGCTATTTTTGCTTTAGGCTCCGAGAGTTGAAAATATTTTAAATATGTGATTTAAGAATCGATATGAACGTGTTAACACTAGATGGACCGAAGAGTATGGTCTACCGAGAAGGAACAACCTGTCATTTTGACGGGCGCAGTTTTATTTGCCCTTTTTAAAATAGTAAACAAATTTGAATACATACCAGTTTATTTAATGTTACTTACACAGTTTACGAATATATATAATTTTACTTTTGTCTGAAGAATTACATGATAAAATGAACATTTTAAGCCTAAAAATTAATCCAAATATATACGATAGCCAAATGTGAAACGGACAACTTCCCTTAGCAAACACACAGGTTTTAACATAAAATTTTGAATAAAACAGTATATAGTAGAAAACACTTATGTATCTGATTTCGCTCATTCAAAGCCTCCTGCAGCATCGTAGCACCTAACGCACGTATATTCAGCGTTGCCTAAATATGGTGCACGAACATACTGTGAATTTATGGGTTCGTAGAATTAAAAGTCCAATTTCACAAACTCAAAATGTTCTTCCTTTCCACCGAATTACAGTTGGAACACTTGCCAATCACATAGAATTATGTAGCATACACAATTAAAATCCACTAGTTCGTCTGTCACAGGTCTACTCCACACTCGAAATTACGCACAACTCCTCTGATAAACGTACGCAGTCTTCCAGTCCGTTCGGTAGCACGGTGCTCTTCACGGCTGCTCGCCAAGAACTGAACTCTCTTCCAGCTCGGCGCGTCGCTTATATAATACCAACTGACCAGTCTAGAAGGTTCCGATTTAGATGATATATCCTGATTGTTCCAGACGTCAGGGGGAGGGGAAAGAGACGGCTAGTGCCTAGTGACACTTTCCTAATCATCCCCTATATTAGTGCTACAAAATAAATAGGTGGGCGTGGCCTCAATGCCTCCTGTCCCCTACCCAGCTCCAGTTGGTCGTGCCTTCCGATAACTGGGTGACAATGCTTGCTGCACTTGTTATATAAGTGCTTGCTCTTATTCTTCCCTATTCTTCCCATATAAGGAAAACCATTCACCAGATACTTTGAATTTGCAACAACTGCAAGCCAAATTTATCCAGTTTATTGCTCATATATTGAATGAAAGAGCATCTAGTCTTGAAAGGAAACAATTGCTCATCCACAGTGATATTTTCACTTGGAACGTAACACTGCAAGGAATTGACAATAAAAGGATTCCAGACAGGAGTAGCAGCTGCAAATCGATCTGTACTTAGTCTTTGAGAACGTGTGTCCTTGTCATCAAATCGCATAAACCACAAAATTTCAGCGAATTTGTTTCTGCTCATTGTGTTCCTCAAAAATGGTGGTCCACAGGGATTCGAGCACAACCTCAACGGAAATTCTTTTGCTCCTAAGCCTCTTAAATATAATAAAGCTTTCTTACTCTTGGATAAAGGTCCTGCAGATGTGGTCATATCCGAAGGCTATTATTCACACTTCCATACCAGTCAAAATGACGGATGGCGGTCCTTCTAGAAGGAGTTGTTTGTACCAGTTTTTATTAAAAATCGTTGAACATGGGAAGTCTAGAAAAAAAAAACATAAGTAAGATATAAGTCTTCTAAACCAGCGCATCCGCCAAAATGACGGTTATGGTTCTTTAGTGTTAAAATAAACAACAATGTAATTTTTTAAGTTCATTACGTCGTGAGACGACCGAACGTGTAACTGATATGATGTGAATGTTTTGTCATTAGTAGTTTTAAAAATTAGATTATGTAATGTGTGACGTGGACCAATGAGAATTAAGTTTGATTGGTAGTGATGGCAAAGTAAAATGAAAAATCAGTAATTTTGGGAGAACAGCTAGCGTCTTTTGACAGAAGTACGTCATGATGAACAGACGTAAATTCAGTGTCGCGATAAAACCTTGGAAAAGAGTTAATATCCGTTTTCTGTTAATTGTAATCAAAGTATATTACATTATGGTCAATTTTTATACGAAAAATTGTATAGCTAATACAAGTTCAATTGAATATCTTGAACTTTTTAAAGTAAAAAGAATTTAGTGGTATCGAAGTTTACTTAGAAAATTTATCCTTTTCACTCGCGACCACGTCTGCAAATTCAAGAGTTCGCATTGCTCAGACTGAAACGATACGGAGTTTTTTTATATACATCGATACATCGGAGTGTCAGATTGGACCAAGAAGAGTTAGCAACCCGCGGCATGGTCACCTCCATCCCGGAGGACAGAATACAATCCACAATGCCAGCCACAACGCGGGACGACATCAGGTGAGAATAATCCCGTTCCACATGACCACCGCAGATTCCGAGAACACCATCATCCCATCATCATAATCCCGTTCCAGTGCTTATGGGTCTCTCATTTTGATGTGCATGAGAGGGAATCTGTTCTTCTATATGGATCAGAAGACCAGCTTGGAATAGCCGTCACGCCTGGGGTGCTCAATTAAAGCAGGAAAGGGGAGGTTGAAATCACCTCCTTCCCCCCAATGCGATAGAATCGAACGTTTACCTGTGGTTACTGAGTTCCATTGGCGGAACTTCGCTATCATTCTAACGTATATATTGTAATTTACGTCGTCCAACGTTAAGTCATATCGGACGTTGAATGAAATGGGTGAAATTATGCTCAAATGAACCCAGGGTCCATAGAGCTTAGAGTTACCCGACATATGTCTGAGGGTAAGGGAAAATCCCGGAAAAATCTTATGCAGATAACTCACCCGGACCGAGATTTGAACTCGGGGATTTTAGAACGTGAGGCAGAGACGCTACCATTACGCTATCGAGGCGGGCATTCTGACGTATAGGAAATCATAAGCGTTCGCACTTATAGTTTACTCCTTACTTAATGAATAATGTTTTTTAGGATGACTTCTGTGATACAAGTTGTGTTTTATAAGATCTGCAATATGCAGTGCAAAAGACGAAGTGCACAGTCTCAAAAGATAATATAGTTCATCTTTGAAAAGGTTTGTTTGCAGATGTATCTAGAGCCAAAGACTGCCATTAAATTATAATGCAAACAAACGTAATTTCTGACAATCACAAAAGTTTAAATAATTTCCATCCTTCCTTCTCAAAACATTTTACTGTCGTGGAATTTTACAGTAAGAATAATTCCATTGTAGCTCGTGTGGGACCTCACTACATGGAAACTTCAAATGAGTTCAAAATAATGGAATAATTGTCCCAATTTTTTATTTCTTCAAATTGCGAAGGGGATGTGACATGCTTCAGAAGTTCTGCATACTTTTATAGAAGTATTACGTTCATTGTGAACAGGAAACACAAGCAAGGGAAATGACATAGTTCTGCAACTACCAGTTGTCCTACCCAGAGTCGCAATTGTACTATAAATGTGTTCACGGCTTCAACTAAGCACAATATGCTTTAATATCTACCCTGTAAACGTGTATTGAATTTATCCAAATAACCAAAATGATCAGACGAAAATACCAGGTCACACAACCATTTGTCTTGTGTCAGTTCGGGAACTTCATTTCCCTGAAAGAATAATATAATACAGAGTTGTCATTTCAAGACTGTCGAAATTACAAAGTTGAATGGACATTACTATTGTTGCATTTTAATTGGGATGCTTACTTTGCTTTTCATAAATTCAGCAGTCACGTGACGTTGTTGAAAGAAACATCAAAACATGGGTCCCCCATTGAGCCACCTGATATGACAGTAGTATACTGATTTTGGAAATTCCGTTCCCAGCTCTTGTATGGGATTTGAAATTGTCTATGTCGAAGGTTACTGGATCTAATAAGATTTATGCATTTTACAACAACTGATATTACGTTATTTAACGTAACGGACTTAGCGTGTAAAGCCTACCTATGTATTAATGTAGTGTATGGGCGAAAAGGCAGATTCAATATTGCTGTTGTGAATTTGTGGGTTCGTAGAATTGAAAATCTGATTTCCAGAAATTCTAAATGTTCTTTATTTGCGTAGGAATATACTGTTCAATTCTCACGTAACAATATTACGTTACATACACACAGTCTACCAAGGTCGATTGCAATAACAAACAGCGTTCAGTTTACAACACTGTCAGCTGTTCTCCGCTTACGCAACTTCCACTGTTGACAACACTCTTGTTACATGTCTTTACAACAACAACTCCTTCTTGGCGAGTCGTCACTAGAAATTTTCATTTACCTCAGTTTGTTTGCTTCGGCAAACCCTTATCTACATGTTATCTTTGTGTGCGGGCTCTTGGTTTTCACACTGCCCTCCTATCAGTCCTTTTGTGTAAACTAGCCGTGCGATCGTAGATACGGTTTCACGACACTATGTTGTAAACCCTTGCGCAGCCAGCCAATGAAACTATTTTCCCGTGCTTTCATAGAGGATCCTCTGTCGATGGCAACACTAACGGGTTTGTCCCATGGAAGCACACATTTATTTCCAACATCATGGATAGCGTTGAAGATGTGTTTTCCACAAGTTGTACTCTATAAGGGCACTGTATCTAACATTTCTAATAAGATATTTAATTCATTATCAACTCTCCTCAGAAATACAATTTAAAGCACCTCGTCAGATCTGTCCAACAATTCGTCCAGGGCTATGATTAGAGAAAAAATGTTACTGACCACATTTTGTCCTTTAACTGACTTTCAAAACCAGAACACAATTCTTCTATGCGTACCGTTACTGTACAGACGTGTGCAAATTATTATACTCATTCATGTTTCTTTACTTTGCTTCAGTTTAATATTCAAAATAATAGTTATTTACCTCCGTAACCTATTTCAATTTGTCGTAATTATTTTCCTCTTTCTTTTCCTTTGTTATACTATCTTTGAGAAATTTTAAAACTGCTTAATATTAATAGAGCTTTTTATTGTTTCAGGTAATTTTCTCACATGAATCCATGTTTGAAGTATGTGAAGAGAGCAGCCAATATGTGAGAAGCACAGATAGAGAAGCATTTTCCCCTCAGTGTGTCGAACAAAGAGTAAGGCACCCAACATCAAAAATGGTCTGGAGCTGTATGTTTGTGCATGAACCTGGAAGATTATAGATAGTTGTGGGATCTATGGAGCAGAAACAGTATAAAAATGTATTAGAAATAAGACTAGTTCCGCAAAGCATAGAAGGATTTCCAAATGGTGATTTTGTGTTCATGCATGACAGTGCTCCCTGCCATAGAGCAAATTCTGTAACCCAGTTCCTCAAAGAAAACAATGTAAAAGCACTACCATGGCCGGGGAATAGCCCTGATTTAAATACAATAGCGAATCTGTGGGGTATTGTTAAACAGAGACTGAAAAAGTTGAAAATAACAACAAAGGTTTAGCTTATTGAGGGCCCGATAAGCATTTGGCACAGAGATGAAGAAATGAAGGAAAAGTGCTTCACCCTTTTAGAGAGCATGCCTAAACGCATCAAAATGTTAATAAATGCTAAAAGAATGCATAAAAAATACTAAGAGTTGGAAAAATATTTGTAATATTATTTCTGTGAAATAAATAGAAAATAAACGGTATATGTTAAAAATGTCAACATTGAGTCTAATAATTTGCGCATGTCTGTACCTCGAGAGAGATTGACTGATGCAAATACATTGACTAAATCGGGACAAAATTCCTTCGCCGCAACTAGCAAGCTTTCCTTGATAATTTCCCCTTCACTAAACGGTTTCATATATTTTCCAATAATTTCCGCCAGGTTATAAGAAAGCTCTAGCACATTTTCATCATTAGGGTCATATTTAACAGGTGCTTTCATTTATTTCAGTTTTTGTGATCTAGCTTCACCTAGAACAAAGATATGCTGAACATAAGCAGAAACGCCACTGAGTGCTTCCTCTGTCTCTCGCTGCCTTTGGCACTGGTGTAGGAGTAACGTATGTAGGGGAAGAAAGCATGCGCTGTAGAATTGAGCACGTATGCGCCACGCTATAGTTGTTTGGAACCTGCCCTCGATTGTCCAGCCTCCCACGTAACACGTCCCCTTCGGGTTCACAAGAGGGAACATCCGTTTGGGTATGTTAGGTAATGTCAGAACTCACTGATAACTCTTACATAACTGGATAGCCTAATTCATTCCTATGGCTATAAAATATCTTCTGATTTAATCTCATAAATTACTGAAAGTCCTTGTGCTTGAAAACGTATACATATGCCAAGGAATAGAAAATATTTGCTGTTACTCCATAGAATATAGTTGCTACACACTGCAGAGTATCCAAACAAAATGAACTTACATTTTATTGAAAATAATTTCCATAGAAATTCTTCCAGAAAACGGATGGCTATTTTATACGCCACAATCGATCCTATGTCATATTGTGTTAACTTTACTTGCTAATTACACTGGGCAACAACAAAAAATGTTGAATATTTCTAGCACTTCTTGAGGCAATTCCTACTAATTTTGGGTTGAGAAAAAGAAATATGACAATGAAAAAAATTTTTGCTCTAGTTTCTATGATATATACAAGTTGGAAGTGTTACATATTAATGGATTGAGAGAGAAAATGATACATTTTAATTACATACGGCTAACAACAATAAAAGTGCATCTGATGTTTTAAACTGGTAATTACATGCTAAGAGTTCTAAATTGCTGCAAAAATACTTCGCAGGTAGTTGTGTCTGAATAGAATCATTTGGTGGTCTATTGACTTCGTCGTCTTTTAGCTTGCCTCTTGTGATGGAGTTCCGCAGAATCCCGATACAAAGACTAGCAGCAATTCGCAAACATTACTTCATTTCAATGGCCCTGATATCTTTGTTCCATAACAGAAATGTTCTGATGGAATCTCTCCCCATGTTTATCACTAACAGTTCCACAACTAGGAGGGAAAAGGTCTAGTTGGGAGTGGAGAAATTGGATCATAAGGGACATGTTGCATCCAAGGTTACGGTACCTGCAGGAGCACTGTCACTAAATGCTTGTAGTATTCATCTCTTTTGTTGCCTAAAAATCCATGAACAACACCCTTGAAGGCTTCCCAAGCTTTCTTTTATTTCCCTTCCAAATTTGGTCAAATGCAGGATCCTTTACAAGTTCTCTTATTTGTGGCCCGACAAAAATGACTTCCTTAACAAGTGCATCACTTAATTTCCAAAATTTCTCTCTGATTGTGTTTTGTTATTTGACAGGTGTGCCAACTCCCAAAAGATTACCCCGAATATAAAATCTTCACTGTAATGTGAAATGTCACTTTATCTTCAAAAAGAGCTAATGTATCATTTTCATAGTGATTTTTTAATTCAGCAGATGAAAATACATGTAAATTCACTATGTTTAAGCTCGAAACATTTTCATTGTTGCCCAGTGTTATTAAATATTACAAAAATGTTTATAATAAAACGTGTCAAAATTCCTCAGAAACCTTTATTGTAATTTCACAGAAGTGTGAACTGAACTGTATTTATGTGGGAATCAAATATTTTGGGAAGTCATTCAACAGAATTATATACAGACAGAAAAGTGTAAACTTTAAAATCGAGAAACAATTAACTGAAAAGATGCGCTTTCTCAATGGCAGCAGAATGTGTGTTTGTTCCCGAAAGAGATATCTTGGTGGCCAGAGAGTTGGAATATTATCTCAGGTATAAAGTTAAGATGTATTTAGTTATTATATTCTTAAATGTGAAACCAAGTGAAAGATGTAACGGTTTAAATTTTAACACACTTAAATTATCTAAACTTTACCTGGCCATTCGTAACAAAGTTTGCTGCACCATTAAAGGGTACTTAAATGCTATCTAGTATTTCCAGGAACTGTCGGGGGGGGGGGGGAGTTAAAGACGTCAGCAGTTTTGTACATGTTTCACATCTCTTTGTGGGGCTTCTACATTCGTTAATTAGAAATGTGGAAAAATGCAACTAATAGGACTAAATTCTTAGAAAGAACCCCGTAGATAACATAATTATTTCGTTAAGTTTGTGGAAAGTTAACTTAATTAATTTATCACGGAGTTTAAATCAACTAGTGGTTCAAGACCACGTAGGCCGGCTAGTCACGTATATAAACACTGAGTTCTTAAAAAAAGATTGTGTAATAATGATTTACGATATCAGTTTCGTAACGTATCAAATTACAGTACGAGATAGATAGAGTCAAAATGAAAAATTCAATGCCATGGTCGGCATTTGAAACACGGATTTCCTGCTTTCCGTCCAGTCACTCTAACCCATTGAGCTACCACGGCCAACGTGCCGTCCTGACATTAAATTTTCCATTTGACTCGAATATTTCCCCGGTAGACCACTAGGAGCTCTCGCATCCGAGATGTACCGTTTGTGACGACTTGCAATCCTAAGTACTTGAGTCCTAAGCTTCATCATTTAACTCTTTTTATATTAGTTACTTGATGGAAATTAATAATTTCTTCACATTAACCGTGTATAGGCTAAGGTTTTTGATAGACAGAGTCAACATGAAAATTTCAGTGCCATGGCCGGGATTTGAACCACGGATCTCTTGGTATCTCGAAAGCGAGAGCCCCTAGTGGTTTACCGAGGAAATACATGAGTCAAATGCATAATTTAATGTCAAGACGGCACATTGGCCATTGTAGCTCCATGAGTTAGAGGGACTGCACGGAAACTAAGAGATCCGTGATTCAAATCCCGGCCATGTCATTGAATTTTTCATGTTGAATCTATCTATCAAATACCTTAGCCTACATACGGCTAGTGTGAAGAAATTATTAATTTCCATCAAATAACTTATATTACAATACCAGATTGGAATATTGACAGACAAGACCGTGGGTCGAGTAGAACATATATCGTGTTATCTACTTTGGAAATTTGTATGATGGCCATGTACATTGATTTTATAGTCGATAGTTTGATGTAGAGGGCCATGTACGGATCCAGGTCATTAGTGTATACTATGTCCAACGAGAGAATGTACGGCATCAGTGCGCGTCCACATGCGTTCGTAATGAGAGTACTATTTCCGCTTCCTTATGTATAATATTAATATGTATTAATAATATGAATATGCATTTTCCACACAAATAACACGTATTTAATCAAGCCAACTGCTAAATCGCTTCGTTAAGTATAATATTAATAAAATTTAGACACTAAAGGCACATTTTTCGAGCTAAGTATCACGCAGCACACTATTAATATTGTGACTTCGTGTGTTCGAGGAATTAAAAGTCCAAGTCACACAAATTCAAAACGCTTTATATTTCCGCCGAATTACGCTTGGTACACTTGCAGATCACAGCAGAAATACCTACCACACAAAATTACGTAACACACACAATTACAATCTACCAGTTCCCAGGTCCACTCGGCACACCGCCTTCCTATTTATACGTGAACCAGCATTTCTGGAAAATTCTCTACAATGGAGAGAAAAGACGTAGGAGAGGTTTCACGGACTTTCCAGGAGGAAGGTAGGAGCAGGGGAAACCAGTGACTTCTGGTTACTTGTCTCCCCACCACGTCTCTACTCGGCATGTCATTAGCGCTACGCATAAGCGTAGGTGTGGCTTAGCGCCATCCGCCTCCCCCACTCCCCGTTTCTCCCTCTCTTGCCTCGTGACAATATCTATTATAATTAACTTCTACTTACGTCAATTGCATTCCTCTAATCTGAGCTGGAAATCGGTTCGATACCTTCCAAGTCCAACTTCTCCTTGTCGGTCGATCACTCATCCCCTAGATGTATCACGCATTTTTCCATGGCGATGTAAATTATGCCCTCCAAGCCCTAGAGTTTTTGTTCCTCACGAATCACAAGTTGGCAACAGGCACTCCAGTTATCAGGTGTTACAACATGGAATGCTGCGTGTACTAGCATTCAAATTCGAAATTCGTAACTAATTACCAGCAGCAGTTTGTGGAGGGAAGATCGTTTGAAGTCTGGAAGCTCAGGATCAGAGTTAACAGCCAACATCGATTTGTTTAAGGTGGGAGGTTCATTGTTAACAAAGAATTGATTAACACAAATCCATCACAGACAACATCCAACACTGATCTGGCACGTGGTCTCTTCTTGCCGGGAGTTGAAACTTCACCGAATGTGACTTTCCTTGCGCGCACTATACTGGAAACCGACACAGTGGTAAACTCAGACGTTAACTTCATCATTTCATCGATAACAAGTTCTGGAAATTGTTCAGTGAACTTATTATATTATTATCTTTTCACCACTTCGTAAAGGCTTTCCGCACGCATGTTTAATACTACTTGCCAGTTCCACCATGATTCACAACTGCATATGCCTGTCAGCTTCAATATCCGTGCGCACCATGATTTACTTTAATTACAAATGAACTTAACTCTCTATTAGTATATGTTTTTATAATTGAAATATGCTTATTACGCACTTATTGTGCGCTTTAGCAAAACGAACAAAAGACTCCGCACCTAAGAATCAGTATTTTTTCAAGGAACTATTTACAAGGCGGAAGCATCATGGAAATTGTGAAGAAGGTGCGCTACGAAGGTCATTTGGTTTTGTTTACATCTACTTTATTCTCCCGCTGCAAGCAGTATAGCAGTGGCCACCACCTCAATGCACATTGTGCACAGTAGGTCGTGCAAGTTTACCCGTCGTACGCCGGAATAGTCTACCGTACACTCCGTAGCCTTTAGAGCAGTGGCGGAATGCCGATCTTGCAATTTAAATGCCCAATTGACTGTGCAACAATAATAATCGAATTGTAATATGTAGGATATAATTGTTATATAAATTGTTTTAACTGCTTCTTTCATTATCATTCAACTATGTGCCTATATTTTGATAAAAAAGCAAATGAACAATAAATTGACAGTGTAAACAAAATGAAAATAATCGACAATCTACTTACAATACAGCTCGAAGAAATGCAATAAGCACAACATATTACTCAGAAGTAGAAAATAGTTTTCTATATTTTTGTTGTCTCTTTTGACACACTAGGTTTTCAAAATTAGGTATCAATGTTTGTGCAGCAGCTAGTCTAAGTTGACATTTTAAGTTCTGATACGACAATTTAATTCTGCAGCAGTTTTTGTTTAATTTCATTAGCGAAAAAAATTGTTCGTGTGTGTGTGTGTGTGTGTGTGTGTGTGTGTGTGTGTGTGTGTGTGTGTGTTTGTGCGTGGATACGAACATCTTCAGAACACGAGCGGCGTTTCTGTGTAGTCGAGGAAATGTATTTCTTGGAAAATATGAATAGAAATCGCTCAAACTAATTCTATTTTGGAATTTATTTTTCATTTGACGATTGCATTGCAAATCGATAAGTTCAAGTTGCAACTCAGATGGAACATTATCAACACGTGTAGAGTAAGGCTCAGCAAATATTTGGAAAATTGGCTCTAAATACTCTACGTCTTAAAACGTTTTCTGAAATTCTTTGTTCAACTCTCTTAATATTTGAACATATTCTTGTATGTCCATGACCTGAACAAACTTCTGAACTGTTGAGAGCTTTGGGAAATGTACCAAGTTCTTTGAGGTTAACTGCCTTTGCCATAAGGGGAGTTTCGTTTTGAATGCTCTTATACTATCACCTTCTATAAAAAAAGAAACACTGTTCCCATGAAGGCATAAATTTGGGAGTAGGTGTCCTACGTGTCACATTACATTCTCCAACCGAAATTATGTTTACGAAAACAAACCGCAAGATACGAGACAATACGACTGTCCAATTCCTCGTCTTGTCTCACACTGAAATCGCACGGTACTCAGGGCAGTGCACAGTGCTACGTGATTTGCTCTAGCAAAAAATCCATCCAATTGGTGACCGCTGCAGTATAGGTATAGAACTCGGTAACTGGGGAAACATATATATAAATTCTGATAGTGATATAGAATTTGCAGCAAATTGTGCCATTGCAGAGTTCTGCGAAATCCCGGCATAGCCTTATCAAGAGGAATTCATTTCACATATTACGAGAATGTTACAATAAATATATCAAACAAATAAATATTAACTTTGATTTACTTGAAAGTTTCAGTTGTATATTTACATGAAATTAATTTTAACTTCACCGCAAGAGCGGTAAAGTGGCGGTGGTAAAAGAGCGTTTAACAAATGTTATACTTCTATCTACTATACTACATAGACCTTTATAGAAATTGTTTTATTACTATCTCTATGTTGGTACACTGTGAATATAATAATACAGCAGGCTTAAGAGGTATTCAAATATTTTAAAAGGTGCTTGCTCCGTAATGAATTTTATAAACAAAAACGATCGAATATAGGACCTCCCTAATTAGAGCCTATTTTCCTTTCTTTTGTTCCCTCTTGTAATATTTTGTACTGTTTTTCTTGTTTTACACTTATATACACAATACACACACACCAGTGCTGGAGGTGAGACACGAACTCGCGACACTATGCGTAAGTACGTCTAAGAGGACCAGCGAGTTTTGAAATTCCATTCTCTCTGCACGGTCAGGACCACAAAGGATGACCTTCTATTTGAAAAATCTATTAATATTTGAATATTTAACCCAGTAACAGGGAATGTGTAAAAATGTGTATTTCCAGAGATGGAATGACATCGTGTCAGATCCTTCGAAGATGCTGAAAGTAAATACCAAGTTTGTATATTGTGATTTTGGGCTCGTAGAATTAAAAATCCAATTTGCAGAAATTCAAAATGTTCTTTATTTCCGTAGAAATACACTCTGTTCAATCCTCCCGTAACAACATTACATCACATACACAATCACAATCTACCAAGGTCGATGACCACAAGAGCGTTCTGGTTACATCTGTTTACAACATTCCTGTTACGTCTGTCCTAACAACTGTTTACTACTCCACTGTGTTTTCGACTGACTCTTGGCGAGTCGTCACCTGCTTAAATACCTCTATTGATAATTTTAGATATTTCTGGAACAAATAAGAAATCGAGTGTTCTATAAAACAGTCAAGACATCGCCAGACTTTACTAGACGGAACTTTATCTGTGCCGAAAAGTCTTTTATCTCCGCACTATATTTGTTGCGGACTCTTTATCTCTGTAATACACTATCCGTCTGTTATCGCTTCCTGCGCCGAACCCATTATGCACGTCGCCGCGACAATATAATGGACCTTTTTGGGGAGGGGTGGTTATACTAGGTAATGTTCACAGAGGAATGGACTGGACTGCGCTACGGAGGAGATTCGGCACGGAGGTCCAAACCTATTCCCTCAAGTGGGACACCCCCAGGAGGAAGGTTGAGGCGAGAGGGAGGCCGTCCCAGGGAGCCACGACAGTGCAGAGAGCAGGGTCCCAACTTTACCATTGGAATCTCCCTGATAGGCCAGTACAACCGGAAACACATCATTCTGGGTCCGGAAACAGCCTTACCAGACCGGGTCCGGAGACAGTCCTATCGAAGGAACGAAGTTTCACCAAGTGTATATCGTCCTGTCATACAACACCAAGACACTTCTACTCTGTAAGGGGCCACCAGTTGAGAGATGACGTGAAATGATAATGGAAATGAAATGGAGGCACAGAGTTTTCGGGGGATGTAATTAACCTACCCAGCGTTCGCCGGGCACCCAGCAAAACCCCCGACAAACCCTGGTGCACAGGTAGATGTGCCACCGGAATCGAATCCGGGGCTGCCAAATGTGGGCCACAGACGAAAACCCCTGGGCCATTCCGCTCGGAACCCATAGGTACATTTATGTAACAATTAGATTTTCTTTTCCTTTCTGTCTGTCTGTCTGTCTGTCTGTCTGTCTGTCTGTCTGTCTGTCTGTCTGTCTGTCTGTCTGTCTTTCTTTCTTTCTCTCTTTCTTTCTTTCTTTCTTTCTTTCTCTCTTTCTTTCCTTCTCTCTTTCTTTCTTTCTCTCTCTTTCTTTCTCTCTCTCTCTCTTTCCTTCTCTCTCTCTTTCCTTCTCTCTCTCTTTCTCCCTCTCTCTCCATCTCTCTCTGTCTCTCTCTTTCTCTCTCTTTCTCTCTCTTTCTTTCTCTCTCTTTCTCTCTCTCTCTTTCTTTCTTTCTTACTTTCTTTCTTTCTCTCTGTTTCTTTCTTTCTCTCTTTCTTTCTTTCTCTCTTTCTTTCTTTCCCTCTGTCTCTCTTTCTTTCTCTCTTTTTCTCTTTCTCTCTTTCTCTCTTTCTTTCTCTCTTTCTCACTTTCTTTCTCTCGTTCTCTCTTTCTTTCTCTCTTTCTCTCTTTCTTTCTCTCTTTCTTTCTCTCTTTCTCTCTTTCTTTCTCTCTTTGTCTCTTTCTTTCTCTCTTTCTCTCTTCCTTTCTCTCTTTCTCTCTTTCTCTCTTTCATTCTCTCTTTCTCTGTTTCTTTCTCTGTTTCTTTCTCTCTTTCTCTCTTTCTTTCTCTCTTTCTCTCTTTCTTTCTCTCTTTCTTTCTCTCTTTCTCGTTTTCTTTCTCTATTTCTCTCTTTCTTTCTCTCCTTCTCTCTTTCTTTCTCTCTTTCTCTCTTTCTTTCTGTTTTTCTCTCTTTCTTTCTGTCGTTCTCTCTTTCTTTCTCTCTTTCTCTCTTTCTCTCTTTCTTTCTGTCTTTCTCTCTTTCTTTCTCTCTTTCCCTCTTTCGTTCTCTCTTTCTCTCTTTCTTTCTCTCTTTCTCTCTCTCTTTCTCTCTCTCTTTCTCTCTTTCTCTCTTTCTTCCTTTCTTTCTTTCTTTCTTTCTCTCTTTCTTCCTTTCTTTCTTTCTTTCTTTCTTTCCTTCTCTCTTTCTTTCTTTTTTTGGTTTTCTCTTTTGGAGGACCGTAAGTCATGTATTTTTAGTGAAATTGTGTATCCAAAATATTTTGCAGTAATACACAGGATATGACTCTCCTAATCCAGGCATTTTCACTCTACTCGGGGGTTAAATTCTCGATTTGAACTTTTTTCTCAAAATAATAAATTTGAAAGGTCACAATTTTGGCACCCAGTCCAACAGGTTTTGTGGGTAAATAAAAAAAAAATTACGGTGATATCCCGATTCTCCATTTTTCCACTTGAAAATTTAGATGGCCACGTTGAAAATTCAAAACTTGATTTCCCTTAACCAATTCTAAAACTACTTCTTTTAGAACTCAAATAAAAAGTTCAATCAGGCGAATTTGGTTGTCAGATGCGAAAAAGTTGCCAACACGTAACAAACCCAGGAACAATGGGAGACTGCAGGTTGATGGCTGAACAATGAACGTTATCTAGAAGAGTAGCAACAGTTTCGAAGCGTGATTTCATCTCGACGTGCAGAGATTTTGTTACGGAATTAGGTCGTACGCCCTTGCACCTGAATCACGCGGCAATCAATATAGCGACAGTGCTGCAATGTGCCTCCCGTTACTCACATCAAACTGTTTTTATGAACACACCCTTAACCTATTTTCTGTTAATGTTAATCGAGGCAAAACGAAAAAACTTATACACAAGCCAGTAATTTCCCAACTGTATGGTATTTAACTACATCAAGTACAAGTTACTCTGATATCCAGATTGCATTGGAAAATAATGTTTTGAGGACGAGTTAATGCGCACAAAAATCTGACCCACTCTGGTAAAAATGAATATTCTTTTTTCTACTGAACAGAAATTTTTGAGAATTAATTTACTAAAAATATCATTATGTGCACAACACCAATAGGCAAAAGTCAGCAAAGTTAAGGCAAAATCCTTTAAGGCCAACTCGTTATGTAACAACTTTGACATTACGTTCTCTTTGTTTGGCCAGGAGGAAGACAAGCACAACGACGCCCGCCTCAGTAGCGTAGATAGTAGCGTGTGTGCCTCACGTTCAAGAGGTCCCAAGTTCGAATCTTGGTCAGGGTGAGTTAACTGGATAGGGTGTTTACGGGGGTTTCCCTTATCCTACAAGACGAATGTCGGGTAACTCTAAGTTCCATGGACCCTGGACTCATTTGAGCATCATTTCACCCAATTCATTCACCCTCTGATATGACTTAACGTTGGAGGACGTAAATTACAAAACAAAACAAACTCACGTTCAAGAGGTCCCTAGTTCAAATCTCGGTCTGGTGAGTTTACTGGATAGGATTTATTCTGGGGTTTTCTCTTATCCTGAAGGACGAATGCCGGGTAATTCTAAGCTCTGTGGACCCTGGGATCATGTGAGCATTATTTCACGGATTCCATTCATCGTACGATATGACTTAACGTTGGAGAACGTAAGTTACAAAAAAAAAAAATAATGTTTGGAGTGGATTCAATGCCATAGCAGACTGGTCTTTTGTATCTATATGTCCCAAGTGGGGCATACTCGTGAGGGCGGATGAGGTGAGAGGAGACAGAGTGCGTCCGGACCCAAGTAGTCACTACAGCATAGATGGCGGTGTCCCTACTCTCCAGCGATGGGTTTAGGACAATCATCATCCCACCTACCGTGGCCCCAAAACAGTCGTGAGGCCGGTTCGGGCAATGGGGACTGCCTCCCAAGAGCAAGGATGATTTTAAGGCAGGTTTGCACAACCAAATTCCGCCAGCCGCGTTCCTGATTCGGCCCAATAGGCGGCTCGGAGATCAAAATCCGTCCTGCCGAAGGAGAAAGTGTTCATCATCCCGCCATGCACCGCCGAGAGTCCTTTGCACACTTCTACAGTGAAAGAAACTACCATATGAGAGATGATGTAAAATAATAATGGATGTGAAAATGCAGGGTCAGGTAATTCAAGGGATGTAATTAACCTACCCATCATTCACCTAGAAACGCAGGAAAATCCCGAAAAAAGCCATGGCTCAGGTAAGTCAGTCACCGGAATCGAACCTGGATCTCCCGAATGCGAACCACAGACGAAACCGCCTAACCCATCCCGCTCGGTAGATATAAGTATTTAAAAACAATAAACAAATTACAAAAATATTTTACCCATAATTAACTCTAAAAAAGCTTTATTTGGCGCATTTTGGATTTTAACGACATATAAAAATGGTGCAATAATGGACATTTGTGCTCTTTCATGCAATACTTTTGTATTGATACGACTGGTAGCAGTACTTTAATGGACCTCATTAAAGTGCACCCGTTCTTTAAATTATTGGTATTAGACCAATGACAAGGGCCACGCAACATTGTGAAAGAGAAAATATCGATTATTCTTGTTTTGATTGACAACGGTACTAGCGCCAGTTTAGAAAAAGTAAAAATGTCTGACACTAGTGACAGCGACTTTTTTTTTAATTTACGTCCTCCAACGTCAAGTCATATAGGACGGTGAATGAAATGGGTGAAATGATGCTTAAATGAACCCGGGGTCCATAGAGCTTAGATTTACCCACCATTCGTCTTTAAGGATAAGGGAAAACCCCGGATAAGACCTTATCCAAGTTACTCACCCTGACTGAGATTCAAACTCGGGACCTCTTGAACGTGAAGCAGACATGCTACCACCACGCTATCGAGGCGGGCGACGCAGTGACATTGAAATTACGGAAAAACCCTCAATGTTTCCAATACTTGCTGCCTCAAAAGTCAAGAAATATGTACGAGAAATTGTATTTACAGTTCATGGATTAGAGAACATCAAAATGTATAAACTCGTTCTCAGAAAAATGCATTTCTAGTGTATTCCAATTCCTAGTGTATACCGAAGAACTGTCTCAAATATGAAATCATCGACCTGGTGGACTCACTATTTTATTTTGAAATCAACACTGAACATTAGGTACCAAATTGACTTATCTAAGTACTCAAAGCTGAACAGCTTACTCAAACGTAAATCAGAAGAATATAAAGGGAAAAAGCCAAAACATTTACACTTGATGAGTTAACAACATTTATAAATGAAGCATTTTGCATTAAATACTTCATGATAAAGTAAGTTTCTTTTTTTTAGTTTTACAAATGTACTGTTTTACTCTTTTAGGTTAAACTGTGTCACGCACTAACAGCTGTAAATAGGGAAGTAATGAATTTTGTCGTGAGGCATTGTTTTGCGGCGGGCAGCGGCCGGCGTGTGCGAAAGAGGCAGATAGTGCGACGCGGGGCTTAACGCTTGCCGAAAAAGAGAAAGAGACAGATAGATGTCTGAAAGTTACTTCTTTTCAAATGCGACTCAATTGTTATCGAGCGGTCCACTAATTTCTAGAAACAGTGATTGGAAATATAAAACCGCCGCGGCTGTCAAAGATAGTTGAGTTACAATTTGGAAACTTTTAATTGTGTGTGTGCAGCTGTGTAGTGGACCTCTGAAGTATACCGCAGGTACATTCTGTCGCTTTTTACTTGCGGTGAAGCAACGAGAGACCACTGTGTGTAAGACAGTCTGCTTTTGAGCCTATAAGGGGTGTACATAATGTGTTTCTACTGAAATAAAGAGAACTTTAAATTTCCTCAAAGTTTTCTCTTAATTTTACAAACCCAAAAAGTCAGAGTATTTCTGCACCTACGTAATACGAGGGCTGTTCAATAGAGAATGATCACAATTTTATTGACAACGTACCTTCACTCATCTTCATAATTTTGATGGTCCTCCTCAAAATAGTCTCCCTGAATGTGATGCACTTGTTCCAGCGTTTTTGCCAGTCTTCAAAGACAGGCTAAAAACCATTTTTGAGAAATCCTTCAAAATCGCCTACACAGCCTTCAACGCTGCTTTTGATGACGGACAATGCCTCCCACAAAAGCGTTTCTTCAAGTTAGGGAATAGAAAAAAGTCACATGGGGCTAACTCGGACTATATGGAGGTTGAGGGGTGCACTTCCCGTTGAGTTTTGCAAGATATTCAGCAACAACATTGGCAATATGCGGCCGCGCAACATCTTGGTGCAGCATGCAGCCTGCGTCAGGAAATGTGGTCTTTTGCGCCTGATATGGAGTTACAATGGTTTCAGGACATCCCTGTAGTATTGTCCAGTTACTGATGTGTGTGCAGGTACAACATGCTGATAAACCATTCCATGAATGTCAAAGAATGAGATGACCATATCTTTCCCAGCAGAAGCAATTAATTTTGCTTTTTGGGGGGTCGGAGATGAAGGAGATTTCCACACTGAGCTTTGCTGTTTGCTCTCAGGATCAAAATGACATTGCCAAGTTTCATCAGCAGTGATTATGTTTTAAAGAAACTCCGGATGTTCCTCTAACATCAACTTTAACTGCATGCAGACTTGCATGCGAATGTCCTTTTGTTCGGAAATCAACAATCTTGGAACCCATCGCGCACACATACACGTCTCATGTGTAATTTTTCTGTCACTATCGTGTGGTTGGCACCCAAGAAATGTTCAGTATTTCAAAAAGGGATCTTAAGGTAATTCGTCAATCCTCTCTCACAATGGCATCAGCAGTGTTGATGTTTTCTTCCGTAAGGCCAATAACTGGAGCACCGGGTCTACTTTCCTTTGAAATTGATTGTCTCCCCTCTTTAAACATTTTGAACCACCTTGGAGCTGTGCTGTAGGGAAGAAGAGACTCTCTATAGTTCTCCTGTAGCATTTTATAAGCCTCAACTGAAGATTTATTGAGACGAAACCAGAATTTCCAAGATACTTATTGTTCTTCGCGTGTTCCCTCCACTGCAGCGGTAGGCGACACTGAGCATGTCTGAATTTGCCTCGTTTTCACAGGTGGGAACCAGGAGTACCAACAATGAAAATACTACAGCGTGTTTGTTTCACATTAAGCTAGCAGGATTTTATAAGATTGAATTTTAGTGAGAGAAATTGTGATCTTAAAAGGGCTATGATCGTTCTTTATTAAACAGCCTTTGTATGCATTAGCTTTCACTTTGCACAAAGCAGTAACGATTTAGACCAAGCAATAACGATTGTAACATATCTCTAAATCCAGAAGTGTATACTTTGAATGGAAACGTTTAATTTAGAAACGTAATCAAGTAGAAACAGTGGTATGAAGCTTCAATCTAATGGTAATTAAAACGCTTTGCTCCGCACGCCAGGTTAATAATAATACTCGCGTTTTAATTACTACCATTATAGTCTCGTTGCTTAATATACTATTATTAGTTATACATTTAATTTATAGGAGAATCTCTTACACATAGGATATTTGAAATAATTATAGTGATCTTTGACATACTCGAAACCAAGGGAATTTTTTTTATGTAAATAATAGATGGGGTGGGGTATATCTTGAGTATCTTTGTGGCACATCCTTAGACGATGTCCTTAAATACCAAGTTTAATGTTTAACCGACTTATCGTTTTGACATGTGGTTATGAAGCACACACACATACACACACACAAATATTCTCAAATGCTGATTTTGGGGTTAATGTTTAGGGGTTCATATAGAATTTTTGGGAGGAATAAAATACTGTTAACTTATTAGAGAAAGTCCTTTGTAGATTTATTTCATTTGCAGCATGTGAAGGTTTCAGTTGGGGCAATGCTGTCTTTAAGGATCAAAGAGAAATGAATGGACTGGTATAACTTGGTCCCTCCCGTAAAGGTATGTCGTAAAGGACGTGGCTCTCCTGACCAGTTAAATTCCTTCTCATTCCAAGCTTGCAGAGGAGATGTATCGGTTAAGTTATCGAGAGGAGAGCATTCTTTTGTTCCCTGCAGAACGTGATACTACAAATCGATACTCTTAACGTTACGGTAGCCAGCATGTTTGGGAATAAAAAAAGAGATCTCAAAACTTTAGTCAAGTAGGGAAATATATGCACATTCAGTTGGTCGGGATACTCACTTCAGAACACGGCAGCTCAAGTGCGCATTTCGCTTTCATCTTAAAGGATATGTTATACAAATCGTAATTATAAAACCTTATGATTTCCTCTACTGATTAGGTATTGCATTCCGCCCGAAAATCTGATGTAATTTAAGCGAAAATTCATGTTTTGTAGCCGCCTGACACTTTAGAAAAATGTCCGTGAATATGTGGCTCTGTGTGAGCAATGTAGAATCGATTACTCAGTTTTTATATAAGTATAGCATCTTCCAAGAATGTTTAACAGATTTTCAAGAAAACTATTCATTTCCAGAATACTCTGTACATGGAAATTGCTTCCAAATGCTTTTATTTTCTTAAAAGTTTCTTTAAGAATATTGGTCAAACTGCCATATGTTTAAAGTAATTTTGTGCCAAATAAAGTGTGTACCTTGAAATACTTGGGAACAGTTTTTGAATCCCTAATTTATTTGAATAATTTTCGCGTATAACTTAGTCGTTCTTCCACACTAAGCATGTGTAGGCTATGGTTTGGGTAGTAGAGTTAGACTGAAAAACACAATACTATAGCTGGTATTTGAAACATGGATCTCCCGTTCTCTGTCCGGTTGCTCTTAACCATTTAGTTGCCATGGCCAAGAAGACAGCATGACATTAAATTCTACAAATGATTCGTATATTTTCCTTTAAATAACTAAGTGTAATTTTTTTTTAATTTAGGTTATCCAAGGATACGGAACGATGGAATGGTGCTCAAATGAGCCCATGGTCAATGGAGCTTTGATTTACCAGACACTCATCCTTCAGGATAAGGGAAAACTCCAGAAAAAAAAATTATACAGGAATTCACCTTAACCGAGATTCAAACTCGAGACCCCTTGCACGTGATGGTGACTCGTTTGTGGCGTAAGTGTGTACTCACTGTATATGAGAACTCCTACTGGTTTACCGTGAGAAAAACGAGACAGTTGGAGAATATAATGTCATAATAGCATGTTGGTCATAATAGCTCATTGGTTTCGAGCAACCGGACGGGGACCGGGAGATCCATAGTTCAAATCCCGACCATGGCGCTGATATCTCAGTCTGCCTACTAGTGGCTTCCCTTAAAACACACGAGACAGTTGCAGAAGTTAATGTCATAATGGAATGTTGGTCATAGTAGCTCAGGGGTTTAGAGCACAAGGACGGAGACCGGGAGATCCATAGTTTAAATCCCGGCCATGGCGCTGATATCTCAGTCTGCCTACTAGTGGCTTCCCTTAAAACACACGAGACAGTTGGAGAATTTAATGTCATAATGGTATGTTGGTCATAGTAGCTCAGAGGTTTCGAGCAACCGGACGGAGACCGGGAGATCCGTACTTCAAATTCCGGCCATGGCCCTTATATTTCAGTCTGCCTTCTAGTGGTTTACCTTAAAACACACGAGTCAGTTGGAGAACTTAATGCCATAATGGTATGTTGGTCATAGTAGCTCAGTGGTTTTGAGTAACCGGATGGATACCGGGAGATCCATAGTTCAAATCCCGGCCATGCCATTTAATTTTTCAGTCTGCATCTATGCATCGAAAACTTTTGCGTACCCGGTGCATAAATAGAGTTAAACACAGACAATTTTATGAAGATTATGTTTTTATATACTTCCTTTGTGTTTTACTATCTCGGATATGGACGGAAAACGGAATGTCAAACTCATCGTATAGCGACCAGTTATTAAAACATTTGACTATCGCTTAAAGTTCTCTATATTATCCTAATCCCGTTTTAAGTCTGAGGAAATTTATTTAAAAACACTTCTAAAAAGTGACATTAGCATGAACTAGACAATGCAAGCTTAGACAATGGACTTATAAGTTCTTCTTTTCTACTGTGCGTCAAACTATTTGATATCAATAACTAATTATTGTTAGACAATATTTATGTCTCAATGTTAAAAATAAATTATCGCTACTTAAAGAGGAAGCTTGCATAAGCCAGGTTATTTGGCGCAGTGGCGTATTACCGATTACGTCCATTCATTATTTCACGAAAATAACCCCCTCAAATGACATTATTTTTACACAGGTTTAATTCCCGATAGTCTGTTCCTAATTTCCTTTAAAACGCATTCCCGCTTTTTACCGTTTATAACATGAAAGGTTCTCCCGTTCGTAACGATTCTTTTTCTTTTCTAGGAGAATTTGTTTTTTTACTTTGAGTTGGAAAGATATTCAAACGGTACTTTCTGTAAACTTCTTAGTTTTCCAATCTATTTCTTTTCCTAACATGCTTACGCCGGAAGTTCTCGCAACGCTGGTTTGGGAACCGCTGACACAGCAAGTCGGATGCAACAGCAAAATCACACGTGTAATAAGTAAAATATCCTTTGTACGCGGTACAAATTTCTTCGCTGCTAAGAATGTTATACAATTGTAACCTTTCTTATTGTAGCCTTAATAAAAATTCAAACTCCAACTTCAAGCTTTAATACGCTTATCTTATTTTATTCCCCTCCATGCTTTTAAAATATACCAGTGGTACATCTTATTTTTTTATTATAAATCAGTTCAATGTGACCTTATATTCTCTGTGCTTAGAAGTTATAAGTTATGATCATTGCAACCAAATGCTTAGGATTTGTGAAGATAACGTATGCTTGTAGTACCCTTTGACCTTAAGAACAACCGCGAGGCGTTCTTATAGGCTATTTTAAGTGTTTATAGATTCTATTAGTAATGTGTTCTGTTCCGAATACATCGCAAGATTTTCGGAAACAGTTTTAGTGAATATGTATGCATATACCATGGTATCTTCAAGTTTCAAGTTTTCAAGCTATAAGAGTTTTGTGTATGAGCGACAGAGGGTACATCCTTTGGTGTTCGCGAGACCCTTAGGTTGTGTATGCCTCTCATGTTGATTTGATATAGATAAAGCTGTTATAAAAGGGTTCTTTCGCGCAAGTGATTTTCCCTATAAATATTGCCAACATAAAGCTGTATAATTACTGATCAGTGTAAATAAAGAAGTTGTGAAGACAAAATAGCATTAATGTTTAAGTATGAGTGATGACTGCGCAGTATGTATGTGAAGTTTTGTGCTATGGAGGAAAGGGCCCCCCTTCATTAGCTTATAATAAAGTATGATTGTGATAGTGTAACTGAATAGAGATAACCACAAATCCTAAGATCATATAAGAAATTGTATTAGCTATGATGATTGAAGAGCAAACTCAATAAACGACTCAAATCATGTGATAAGAAAGGCACAGAATTTTTTTTTTAACTAAGGTGTTACCTAAGGTTCTAAATCATAGAACTCAGCTATGTTTCCCCAATTCACCTTTAAGTATTGATGAAGAAATCCATGACTTATATTTAGTGTTTATCAAAGCAGACTGATCAACTTTATATAATTATCGTGGTATGCTATTCTAAAGGTACTTCCTCTTACACCAGTCAGTTTTTCTATCATTTATTGAACTTTTAATTCAGTGGACAGCACATAACTCAAATACATCCTTTGACAATATTCATTATGGATCTGAGACATAACCAATGATAAAGATTAAACTAATCGCTATATCAAGTTCTGTTTACAGGTCACAGCACGATGAGATCTACAACCTATAAACCCCCTCACCTTTCTGTTGCTATCACTCATAATTACCATGCTATAAAAGCATGCCTAAATTTGTTAGGGATTGATAAACAAGAGAAGACTTAACTATTGTCAATTATCATTTCATTTATAAGACAACCCAATGCACTATAATTTAACACTTGTTTTTAACATCCAGTGACAGTAGAGTACATCATATCTCCGGATAATAAGATCTATATTATTTATCGATATCTTTGATCACATCTTTTTTTGCGAAAAGAAGAAAAGAAACATTATACCTCTTGTTTAAACAATCAGTGCTAAACCAGCAAACGTCAGAGCTACTTTTGCTATATTTATGTAAAAAGATAAAGTCATAGGATATGCTTATAGATTGTAAGATGATTGTACCAATGTGACCTCAATTACCGTGCATTATGAAGGTATGTTATGTAACTCTAGAAACAATTACTCCAGTATCATCAAGATTTATTGTAACAAAATAGAAAGACATGATTAACTCTGATATTTGACTGATTTTATGACAACAGTACACATTTGTTAGGCGTAGGTCTAATCCAGTATATAGATGCTATTATGGCAAGTCGTTAGACATGATTTTTGTAAATAATGCCCTATAATTTATAACAAGTACTACTCTTTAAATGACCTTCATTTTTCTTTAGCTAAATTGTTATCATTATTACTACTAACTATGTATAATTCAATTGTATAATGGTTTTATGAAGAATACTTGTAATTTATTCCAAGTTTATCACTAATGTTTGAACAACCATACTTAAGTGGAACATCTATGCAGTTTTTATAGGTTATTTACTTATGTTATTCAGCCATAAGGCAAACATAAAATTTAATTTTTTGGACTCTATAAACTTTAACCAAATTTATTTTTCCTTCTACCTCTAAAAATGGTTCCACATAAATTCCATACATGTTCCATTTATGTTAATTATATATAACCATAATTTGTAAATAGATATAAGAAATGTTCATTTAGTAATGTGATACCTGAAAATCCCTTTCATTTAATTACATTCCCGTGAACTTTAACCCATCCTCACCCCATAGAAATATTCTTGTGCATCAATCTTAACTCTAGATCATTTGTTTTTCTGTTGCGGCATGGATGAACAAACACGTCGAAGCATCAGGAAACACCACCACCATAAGGAGAAAGCAGAGGAGACACCAGGGACCCTAGCAGTTACTCTTTGCTGGGAGAACCAAAGCACCCCAGATGACCAAGTGTCACATCAGGAGTGGCAATCAAGACTACTCGCGTCTGGAAGGCACTTAATCTTTCCAGAGGACCTCCTCAACTTCATGGACTCATGGCTTTCGCTGTGAAACCCTGGGTAAAAGCCAAAGCAACTCTACCCAGCAAACTTTTACAGTGGCTCAAATACAATAACTTATAAGTCACTCTCTCGCGTGCTCACCTGCAAGAACTCAGACCCAGCTGAGGTAGGCGAGTGTAAGCTAATTGCACTATTCTAAAAAAACAGTAAACTCCACTTTCGAACTTCTCATCGGCTCTTTAGTACAGACTTTTCCAAGCAATACCAAAGAGCACCGTACGCTTGAACACGATATCATATAAACAGCAAGCCACAACCGAGGTTCTGCTTCCCTGTTTTAAAAGACTAAGTACAGACTATCAAACTGGAGCAGGAAGCACATTAAACTGTTTTCTCTTTGAAGTTACATTACTTGTGACAGATAGGGCCTTGTTAGATAAACTTAAAGAAGTAATTACAACCCTTCAGTGATCAAGTGTTGTGAAGTGTCTCCCATAACTATAAACTCATAGTGGTGGAACAGTGTGTTTCTATGGAACTATGGACTTCATTCAGCGTGGGATACTTCGAAATCAACCCGCAGCAACTCATTCCCAATTTCCTGTCCTCTGATTTTCTTTTTCAGGTGTTACAATTATGACTTTTCAAAAAAAATGTACATGTAAATGTTTGTATGCTCTATTGCCTATGTAAGTGTAAATTATTATTTTATGTATGTAAAAATCTTGTTACCAGTCGTTTGGATTTGCTGAGGGCAGCAAAATCTAGACGAAGGGGATATGTTACCTGTATAAGCTGAGCTAGATTTGCAAATTTCGGTATTCTGTAACATGTATTGAGTCTAACAGAAATGTATGTCAAACGTAAATTCCGCTGACTGGCAGTCTGTTGGCATAAGGAAATTATCCACATGTGACCCAGACTGATTCTGCTGACCAGAAGAAATAATAGGTCAATACAGGCTTAAACACTCTCGCTATGATGCAAACGGCATTATGCAAAATTAATAGTTAGTAAGAATCGCTGAATTGACTTTTTGTAGAACCGCTATTTAAGCCTGGTAGAGTTAGCCCTCGGTGGAAACGTCGCAGGGATGTCAGAGGAGACTATGTCGGTCCCTGTGAGAGGTAACAGAAGTATTTATCTGACAGTGTTTCTACGAATACCATAACCCCCGCCGGACTCAGCAGATTATACCTCTCCGGACAAGCCCAGCCTGACACATCACCAACGGTAAGATTATATTAACTAATTATGTCACCAAGTATTACCAAAGCACCCCTGGTCTCTTTTAGACTCAGCGGATACTCTGTATAATAACTAGATTTCTTAAAATAGAGTTAGTCAGTTTAAGTTGATTTAATGTTTTATTCATCCTACCATCCCAATAGCTACACCCCCAGTTGTAGATTAGGTTTGTAAGTCTTTCAACCCCCCTTACAACCCTGGTATGCAACAATATATTTTTTAAAAATATGTTTTGGAAGTACAGGTTGAGAAAGTCATATAAAATAAAAATTTTTGTACAATATTGTATGAAGTATAATTATAAAACCTCGTTACATTCTCTGCCATATATTTTAATTTTGGAAAGTACTTACTCCATTCTACCCAACATTTTGATATCCTACTTTCACCCGATATACAGATTTTGACGACCCTTTAATCTAAAAATGGAATTTTTATAACAATGTCCCGTAAATGTCTACTAAATGCAAGCTGTTTTATTTGATTGTGTGATATGTGAAATACATTCTAAAGCTAAGACTAATTTTGAAGATCGCGTAAACATTGATTTGTAAAAAACTAATATTAATGTAAATTAGGCTGGAACATGCTAGGCGGGGGGGAGGAGACACGGCACGGAGTTCCAGTCCTGGTCTATTGCCCCAAGTGGGGCATCTTTGGAAGAAAGGAGAGGAGACAGTGGAATGCCGAGCAAGGAGTGACAACAATGCAGAGAGCAGGTTCCCCAAAACTGATCAGTTGCAAACTCCCTGGCAGGCCAGTACAACTGGTATATCACCTACCCACCGCGATCCTCAACCGGCCCAATAGTCCAGCCCGAATACCAGCGACCGTCCTACCGGAGGAATTGTTTACCAGGAGCATATCATCCTGCCATGCAGCGCCGAGACCTCCGCCGACATTTGACAGAGACCACTAGATGAGATATTATGTGAAATTATAATTTTTAGACATTAGAATGCTGCCGCGCATTGGGTGCCGCGTTTGCTGGCGTTACACAAAATCGTGTTTGAATGAACATTTCCAACGCCCTTATGACGCGCCTTAGACTCAGTATCCAAGTTTTGGCGCCAATTAGTTACTGTAGATGAAACTTGACCATTATACGCTCGAAACAAAAATACAGTCCAAAGAGTGGACTGCAAAGGCGGAATCGGCTCCAAAAAAAGAAGGAAAAACTGTTATTTTTTCGGCTGGGAAAGAGATGGTAACTGTTTTTTGGGATAACCATGGACGTATTTTGGTCGATTATATTCAAATAGGAAAAACCAATACAGAAGCATCTTACGCATCATTACTTGGCAAGTTTAAGGCAGAACTTCCAGAAAAACGGCCACATTTGTAGAAAAAGAAAATCCTGTTTCACCAAGATAACGCACCGTCTCACACCTCAGTGGTTGAAATGGCGAAAATCCACGAATTACTGTTTTAACTGCTTGAACATCCATCTTATTCAACAAATTTATCCCCAAGCGACTTAATTTCGCTTTCTCATTTGAAAATTGCGCTCGGAGGACAGATAGTTTCGTCAAATGAAGAGGCAATCACCTTCATGAACAATTAATTTGCAGAGAAAACGGCCGAGTACTATTTGGACGTGTCACAGAGATGATAGCATCACTTGGAGAAATATGTGGAGTTACAAGGCGGCTATATTGAGAAAAAAAAATCTGAAGAAAGTATTTTATCTTTATTAGGTCGGAAACTTTTCAGAGCAACCTAGTAGCGTCTTCCTTCAAAAGTCAGCATAGGTAACTGATTAATAGTATGTTAAATGTTAAGTGTTTAACGCCCGCTTTTACTACATACGGCACCGCAGACAGTGACACTGATGGTATATGAGATGAAGGTGGAGCGCCGGTGGAATTAGATGGCGGGGGAAACTGGAGGTCCCAGAGAAAACCAGCCCCAGCACCATGTTGTCCATCAGAAATCTCACTTTGCGGTCGCCTGGGATCGAACTCGGATCGCCTTGGTGAGAGCCAGGCGGTCTAACCACTAAGCCACGGCGTGGCCTAGAGTATGCTATATTCAGAGATTAAACAATATATCGTCTATTGCTGCAGCAGTAATAACAGACTGTATTGTTGTGTATTCTGCCACGCACAGGGATTTTGATATGATTATTTAAAGTAAATGATTATTAGAAGCAATTGGGTCATATTGACCCGAGGAACAGAAGTGTCACAATTTCACATACTAATGGCCGCGCCATGGCTCAGTGGTTAGACCACTTGGCTCTCACCAAGGCGGCCCGGGTTCGATCCCAGGCGACCGCAAAGTGAGATTAGTGGTGGACAACACGGCGCTGGGGCGAGTTTTCTCTGGGACCTACGGTTTCCCCCGCCATCTCATTCCACCAGTGCTCCAACTTCATCTCATGTATCATCAGTGTCACCGCCTGCGGTGCCGTATGTAGTAAAAGCGGGAGTTAAACACTACACATTTCACATACAAGAAAAATCGACAACAAATATATAAAAGTACAAGCACCAATGATTATAGCTTCCGTGTCTGGTCATATTGACCCAAGTACAATAGCTGGATTAAAGGATTTGTGAGTTAAATAGCAATATAATGCAGTTTTATGAGTAATACCCTGTTCAGTGGTCCACGTCTAAACAGTCACATTTAGCACAAAAACTAGTTTCTTATTCACAACATATGATGTGAATGAAACAGTGAGGGAATGTCATTTCAACATCCTATCCACTTACATTTAATAAAAATAAATTGAAAGCAATTTGGGATGACTGCCTTCTACAGTTTCTTCCACATTTCACGTTAGTTTATCAGGAGCTGAATACGTCAACTCACATAAGATATATGCTACCGTTAACAAATAACATAAACTAAGTTCTATTTATTTAATCATAAATAAATTTTTCTTATTGTTTGCAAGGCTAGCTAAAGTACTTTACAAAGTTTTCAATACATTCATTGTGACGGTTTCACATTCTGTTAGGTTTAGACTCCCGATTAAAAAAAACACTTTTATAAGAGAATGTGCGAATATGTTTGAGCGAGTTCGAATATGTGTGTGGTTTTTTTTTTTTTTCATTTTTATTCGGCCTTTGACTGCAATGGTTTTATCGCCGGCCTTTCTCCTTTGAAACTTAACACAATGGTGTTATCTCTTTGACGTTGGATTGGTGGTACTTTGAATTTCATTTTTAAGCAGTAGTTCACCTACACATATGCACTCTCATTCATACTTCTAGTCTCTGGGGAAGATGGGGAATCGTCTTAGTTGGAGAAAAATCCCCACCTCTAGCCGGGAATCTAACCCGGAACCCATCGCACTGCAGGCAGGTTCTCTGCCAACTGAGCTATCGGGCCAATCTATGTGTGTTTGTGTGTGTGTGTGTGCGTTGAGGCATTATTTATTAGGACCTCATTAAGATATATATGTATATGAAATAATGTAACATGTGTGTAAAAAAATGTCCCAACGAAAGAATGTTTTCACTACATGCAAAGAATGCTCTTTTTATTTTTTTAAACAGAAGCCGAGGGTTAGTTAATGACCACATCCCCTCAACTCAGACGCTGAGGAATGCAGGTCAGAACCTGAAAGCCAGTTGGGGAGAAGTGTGGGTGGAAAACGCCAGCTGTACGGACCGGTAGTGAAAACATTCTTTTACCGGGGACTTGATATAAAACTGTGAGTGGAATAAACAGTTATCTGTGAGTGGAATAAACAGTTATCTGTGAGTGGAATAAACCGTTATTAGTGCATAATTTATTATTGTTTCTGTTCCGCCGACCCGAGATCTCCATACCCGCATGCTCTCCGTAAGCCTTACCCAATAAGCAGCCGTGGACACAACTTAGACCGCACTAATAAATCAACTACGAATAAAAACAATCAATTGCATTTGCCAATGACTTAAGGTCGCTGCAAAAGTGACGCAAGTGACGGGGGGAACGCGACAAAGAATGGCGACCAACTTTGGGGCACGAAGTAATAGAGAAACAATGATGGTGTTGATGAATTAGTGCGAGAAGAAAGAAGAGAGCAGAGCAGAAAAAGACACCTAGGGAACGCTAACCAGAACGAGAAAGAAGTGGATCAGACATCACAGACGACCAGCATTACAACACCTCTCATCAGCAACAGGGAACACGGAAAGAACTTGAGGAAGAAAGGGGCAGAGTTTTCAGAGCAACTTTACATTTACATCTAGGACCAGTGGTTATCATTTTTACGGGACGGAGTAAAAGGACAAAAACAAGGTCAAATCTAAACAAAATAAAATTGTAGTGTGTTTGTTATTTAAGATTCTTCAGCTTCTATATGTTATTAATAAATAAGAAAATAATTTATAGAAAAATGCCAGATGTAGAAACGTCAACAGTAGTATCAGTAGAGGTTAATACTCTGTCCATAGAAATAGATATGGAACCCGAACAGGTAGCTAACCCAGATGTAGTATTAAGTATGAATGACACAGGAAATTATCAGGTAGAAATTTAGATTCACAGACGGTAACCAAACAGTCGAACGGTGAATTGCATGCACTGATAGAAATGATGAAATCAATAGATCAGAAATTAGAGAAACATGGTCAGGAAATGAAATCAATAGATGAGGAATTAGAGAAACATGGTCAGGAAATGAAATTAATAGATCAGAAATTAGGGAAACATGGTCAGGAAATGAAATCAATAGATGAGAAATTAGAGAAACATGGTCAGGAAATGAAATTAATAGATCAGAAATTAGGGAAACATGGTCAGGAAATGAAAGCAATAGATGAGAAATTAGAAATGCAGGGTAAAGAAAGTAAAAGAATTAGGGATGAACTCAAAGATGAAATGCAAAAGACAGTGTATCAATTAAACAACAGACTTTATGAAGTAGAAAAGAGCGTAGAACAGATTTCTAAAGAAAATCAGGATAAGCTGAAAAGCACTGTAAGTGAAATTTGTAAGGAAATGTCCATCCGAGAGGATAGATTATTCGAGGAAGTTGTAAAGAGCTCAAAAGAGATTGTACAGGTTAAGAAAAATTTAGAACATAATGACAAATTATTAAATTCTAAAATTCTAAGGCAGGTATCTGAGTTAAAAGGTCTAATTGAAAGGACTAATGATGATATGCAGCTTGTGCACGTAAGTTTGAGTAGTGGTGTGTCTAGTTTAGATAAGAAAATTGAACAACAACAAAAAGAAAATGAGCAAATCTGGGACGAGAAGTTAAATTCTGCTGATCAAGAAATATTAAAGAAATTAGAAGATGAGGTAAAGATTATAAATAATAAATTGGAATTTGAGATAAATAAACAGGATTCAGCTTCTCGTAATTCTAAGAAAGCAATTGAGAATTTTGTTTCTAAAGTTAATATGTAGCATGTTAAAATTAATGACAATCATGTACAACCTGTTAACTTAAGTGATAGTTTAAATCAGGGAGGAACAAACTCCATTATATCAAACCAGACAAGTGTTGCTACGGGGCCATCAGTACCCAATGCAGACACTTATAACAATGCAACGGATAGAACTAGTATTTTGACCGAACCAGTTCCACAAAATTATCACAGTTCTGTGCTAAATGATTTGCCATTACCTATTTTTTCTGAACTAAATGAGGACAGTCCTGTATGATTCATAGAACAACTTCAAGAGTACTTCAGAGTAAAAAAATGTGCCTGATGCACTTAAAATGATAATAGTTCGAAGATGTCTAGACAATCGTACTTTAAATTGGGTACAACTATCAACGGGGCCTGAAACGAATTTTGAACAGTTTAAACATCTCTTCTTAAACCGGTTTTGGAATGCAAGTAAACAACATAAAATACGAGCAAAGCTTAGTTGTGGACAGTATTCTGACAGGGAAAACATAAGTATGGCAGATTATAATCTACATCAATCTAAATACATCAAACACCTTAGACCCAAAATTTCCGAAGAGGAACTTATCAATTTGAAAACCAATCACTTTCCTCTTAGAATACAAAACTGTCTTCTGATCGCAAAAACTAAAACAATAATAGAAACTGTTGATTTGGTATCTGCGCTAGAAAACCAAACGGGAGAAATATATCAGCTTAGAAATCAGTTCCACCAAGGGCCAAATGCTATACACAACCAATATCAGTCACATGGAAGCTCTGGATACCGAGGTCAGTATAGAAATAATAACTCTGCAAGAGAAAGATATCGACCCCAATTGCCACAATTTAGATATAATCCAGACAGGAATGATCCTAGACGTGTACGCCGGGAAACAATCAACTTTGTTAAGGTAGCACGAGAATTACCGTTCGGAAATCAGCAACGTGGGAGAAACCAGAATAATCATTTTCGAGGAAGATATAGCCGAGAATGGAGAAATGAAGACGTGGGATATCGGTCCGAAGATGATAATTCAAACAGAGGCCAGAGACAAAATTTTCGCTTTAGAGGGAATAGAGGTTGTGGAAATCAAGGAATCTAGCAAGAAATAACTGCAGCTCCTATTCAAAATGGCCGACCGCAAATAGATGAAAACCGTGAGCAGGAAAACTGAAATGTGACGTAATGGACAAGGGTCACAGAGGCGTCACAAAGGATTCGCAAATAGAGCCCAATACTCTAGCAAGGAATGGTAATGATACTGGCGAAATTAAGGTTAACAAAAATTAGAAAGGCGACTTTGATACCCTATATATCAAAATTAGATTGTATGACAAAGAATACCTAGTTAGTGTTGACTCTGGTGCATCAGCTAGTGTGTGTTCACAGAAATTATATCTTCATTTAATAAACAAAGGCAGGAAAATAATGAGCTTACCAACATCAAATTTAGTATGCAGAGTAGCCATTGGACGATCTGCACAATTAATAAAAAGACAATGTTTACTACCAGTTGAGACTGAAAATGTGTGTTTTGAAACAATGTTTCTAGTAGTTAACAGCCTAAACGGTGATGCGATCATTGGTTGTGATTTTCTGGATGAAAATAAAGCTAAAATAGATTTTGAGAATAAAGTTCTTATTATTTGCAAAGATAAGGATCAAATCTATATTAAGTTTGTTAAAGAAAGGATGTGTCCTGTAGAAATGACTGCTGAAGAAAAAGAATTTGAAGAATGTGAGCTGTTTGTCCAGAAAATGTTTATTGACAAAGCCCAATAGGTAATTACCCTCTCGTGTGGCAACGAGAGGAACCATGTTGTTCAGCCACGCGTGAAACCTGTTTCTGAGATGGAGCCAACCTCACTAATTACTGACACTACAGCAATAGAAAACCTTGATGACAAATTGGTATTGATGCAGCAAAAATGTGCCGAAGCCCATAATCTGAACGTACAGGAAACAAACAAGTTATTTGATGTACTAAAAGACAATGCAGATGTTTTCAGTAAGAAACTAGGTTTGTGCACAATATATTCGCACACTTTTCAGGTTGAGAATATTAAGCCGCATGTGCATAAATATAACAATCTTCCTATAGGGCTAAGAGAACAAGCTCAAAGCGTCATTTTTGAAATGATAAATGACAATATTATTGAGCCAAGCGAATCTGATTTCATAAATTCTTTATGTTGGACATATAAAAAGGACAAGAATGATCTTCGTGTGACCCTAGACGGCAGAAAATTAAGTGCATACATGAAAGCCGATCATTTCCAGAATGAAAGCATAAATCAATTAATTACCAAACTTTCTAGAGGAAGATATATATATCATCAATTGATTTAACTTCTTCATTTTGGCAAATAAACTTAGATGAAGCAGTCAGGGAGTACACTACCTTCATTTTCCAAGGTATTGAAATGAGATACCAACGGGTACCATTTGGATTGAAAAACTCAGGATGTGCACTTCTTAGAGCCTTGCATGAAGTTTTCAAAAACAGTGCAGACTCCTTCTTAATTAGATATGTACATGATTTTCTCCTAATTGGTGAAGATTTCCAGCAACATTTGGAAAATTTGAAATTTGTACTCAAGAGAATTCATGAATGCGGTATGACACTCAACCTTCAAAAATCAAATTTTTGTGTAAAAAGAAGTGGAATTTCTGGGTTACGTCATCAATGAAAGGGGAATGAAACCAAACCCGAAAAGAATAGAAGCTATTTTAAGAATACCACCACCGAAGAATATTAAACAGTTAAGGAGAATTTTTGGTATTTTGAATTTTAATAGTCGTTTTGTTCCACGTTATGCGCAAGAAATAGCACCCATGCGTCAGTTCTTATAAAAAGGTCAAAAATGGAAGTGGACAATGGAACTTCAAGAATGTTTTGAAAAGATAAAGGAACTCTTCGCGTCATCCATATTGTTGGAACGACCACATGAAGTCTGGAAATATGAAATATTCGTCGATGCATCTTCTGGAGGATATGGTGCCTTATTGGGCCAACGAGAAGGGAATGGAGATTTTCATGTCATTGACACAGCTTCAAGAGGACTGAACTCTATTGAGAGCAACGCTTCAGTGACTGAACTGGAACTAGGTGCTCTTTATTTCGCTCTGACACTTTTTAAAAGCTACATATATCAGAAGAAAGTTAAAATATTTTCTGATCATATCAGTTTAACCTTCATAAAAAATGTAAATTAACTTCAACCAAAATATCTAGATATGTGGATGCCGTTACCAGTTTTGACATTGAAATCGTTCACATCGCTGGAAAATTGAACACGTTCATTGATTTATTATCTCGACTGAATTTTGTCACTGGAATTCCAGAAAGTACAGAAAAACCAAAACGAGAGATAAAAGTGAACAATTAGATATAATATTCAGTAAAGAAACGGCAAATCAGGTGAAGAAAATAGGAGAACTGCAAAAGACAGATAAGAAAATAGTTAAATTGTTAGAATTATCACCCACGTTAGGTGAAGAGAATACACTCCTGGAAATTGTAACAAGAACACCGTGAACTCATTGTCCCAGGAAGGGGAAACTTTATTGACACATTCCTGGGGTCAGATACATCACAAGATCACACTGGCAGAACCATAGGCACATAGACACAGGCGACAGAGCATGCAGAATGTCGGAACTAGTACCATGTATATCCACCTTTCGCAGCAATGCAGGCTGCTATTCTCTCATGGAGACGATCGTAGAGATGCTGGATGTAGTCCTGTGGAACGGCTTGCCATGCCATTTCCGGCTGGCGCCTGAGTTGGGCCAACGTTCGTGCTGGACGTGCAGACCGCGTGAGACGACGTTTCATGCAGTCCCAAACATGCTCAATGGGGTACAGACCCCGAGATCGTGCTGGCCAGGATAGTTGACTTACACCTTCTAGAGCACGTTGGGTGGCACGGGATACATGGGGACGTTCATTGTCCTGTTGGAATAGCAAGTTCCCTTGCCGGTCTAGGAATTGTAGAACGATGGGTTCGATGACGGTTTGGATATACCGTGCACTATTCAGTGTACCCTCGACGATCATCAGAAGTGTACGGCCAAGGTAGGTGATCGCTCCCCACACCATGTTGCCGGGTGTTGGTCCTGTGTGCCTCGGTCGTATGCAGTCCTGATTGTGGTGCTCACCTGCATGGCGCCAAACACGCATACGACCATCATTGGCACCAAGGCAGAAGCGACTCTAATCGCTGAAGACGACACGTCTCCATTCGTCTCTCCATTCACGCCTGTCACGACACCGCTGGAGGCGGGCTGCACAATGTTGGGGCGTGAGCGGAAGACGGCCTAACGGTGCGCGGGACCGTAGCCCAGCTTCATGGAGGCGGTTGCGAATGGTCCTCGCCGATACCACAGGAGCAACAGTGTCACTAATTTGCTGGGAAGTGGCGGTGCGGTCCCCTACGGCACTGCGTAGGATCCGACGGTCTTGGCGTGCATCCGTGCGTCGCTGCGGTCCGGTTCTAGGTCGACGGGCACGTCCACCTTCCGCCGACTATTGGCGACAACATCGATGTACTGTGGAGACCTCACGCCCCACGTGTTGAGCAATTCGGTGGTACGTCCACCCGGCCTCCCGCATGCCCACAATATGCCCTCGCTCAAAGTCCGTCAACTGCACATACGGTTCACGACCACCCTGTCGCGGCATGCTACCAGTGTTAAAGACTACGATGGAGCACAGTATGCCACGGCAAACTGACTGACACTGACGGCGGCGGTGCCCAAGCGCTGCGCAGCTAGCGCCACTCGACGGCCAACACCGCGGTTCCTGCTGTGTCCGCTGTGCCGTGCGTGTGATCATTGCTTGTACAGCCCTCTCGCAGTGTCCGTAGCAAGTATGGTGGGTCTGACACACCGGCGTCAATATGTTCTTATTTCCAATTCCAGGAGTGTAGCTCCAGCACTGCCATAAACGATGGATTGCTTTATAAGAGGCATGGAAAGATTACGCCTAAATGGAAAGTTTTTATTCCTAAATGTATGGAAGCAGCTATAATTATGGATTTTCACATCAATCTTATTCACTCTGGAACCGATAGGACCTGCAGTGTTATTTTAGAGAACATGTACATTCCGAAATTGAGAGAGAAGGTTAGAAGCTAATAGCGAGATGTGATACGTGTCAAAAGTGTAAACAGAAGAATATTGCGTGCCAGTAAGATAGCAAGTCCATAATACGAGACCAACCAAGAGAATTAATCTGTCTAGACATACATGGTGAACTTCCACAGTCAACATTTGGGAATAAATATATTTTAGTTTGTTTTGATGTTTTCAGCAAATATGTACGAATTTTCCCACTTAAAAAGGCCAATAGCCAGGCTTGCATTACTAAATTGCTAAATTACTACATTCCGGAAGAAGGAAAAATTAGACCTATCTTAACTGACAACGCCACAATATTTTCTGGAAACAAATTTACAGAAGGAATCAAAGGCTCAGGGATTAAGCAATATTTTTGTTCAAGGTATAGACCACAAGCCAACCCAGCAGAAAGATCAATAAAAGATATTGGGATATTTTTGAGAATCCCTTGTAATACTCATCACAGCCAATGGTTTTCATATATTCCGCAGATTGAGAGAATTCTAAATGAAACGCCAAGTCCAGTGACCGGTTTTAAGCCTGTGGAAATAACGAAAGGAAAGATAATCGATACAAGAGGAATTAAAGGTCCTCAACATATAAAAGTATAGGAGAACATTGAGATAGAGGCAGAGGAGATATGCAAGATTTCGGCTGAAAGAGTTAAGAAGAGGGCAAACAAAAGAAAATTGAAACATAATTTAAACAAGAAAGGAATCGAATGGAACATTCAAGAGGGTGATTTAGTCTTAATAAGAAACAAAACACTTTCAAGTAAAATTAAAAAGGAAAACCAAAGATTGATGTTATATTTTAGAGGTCCATATAAGATCACGAGGGTATTTTCGACTGACACCGTAGAAATCATGGATGACAAACTGGTAAAATTCTGGGAAGATTCCATAAGGCATTACTAAAAAATATAATACGCCAAGAAGCCAATCAGAAGAAGAAAAAAGGGGAATGAAAGAAAGAAAGGTGTGGGAAAATAATTAACAATCATGATGCACATCTGTGATGATATGGTAAACAGAAACAAAAAACGAATTGATACTATTTTATATAAAAGCATTGTCAAAAATAGTTTTGTAAGAACCAAGGTAGAATTCAATAGAAAATCTAGAATAAGAAATGTAATATGTAAGAATAGTTGTGGAAATCTAGTTGTGTGAAGTGTAATTATTGTTAATAGACAGTCTTGGTAGGCTAAAATGTGAGCCAGTGTTTAATGCGATATCTAGTAAATATAGTGAACATTTCAGGAAACTTAATGAGTTCTGCTTTGAGAAGGAGAAATCGTAACTAGGGAATGAGAACTTCCTTCGACTGAATTTATGAGAGGAAGATTATAAGACAAACAAAATTTATTTAACTGTGTAATAAAATTAGTTGTTTGCCTTATAAGGGCATATGAGGCATTATATATATATATGTATATATATGTATATGGAATAATGTAACATGTGTGTAAAAAAAGTGTCCCAACGAAAGAATGTTTTCACTACATGCAAATAATGCTCTTTAGTTTTTTTTAAACAGAAGCCGAGGGTTAGTTAATGACCACATCCCCTCAACTCAGACGCTGAGGAATGCAGGTCAGAACCTGAAAGCCTGTTGGGGAGAAGTGTGGGTGAAAAACGCCAGCTGTACGGACCGGTAGTGAAAACATTCTTTTACCGGGGACTTGATATAAAGCTGTGAGTGGAATAAACAGTTATCTGTGAGTGCAATAAACAGTTATCTGTGAGTGGAATAAACAGTTATTAGTGCATAATTTATTATTGTTTCTGTTCCTACGACCCGAGATCTCCATACCCGCATGCTCTCCGTAAGCCTTACCCAATAAGCAGCCGTGGACACAACTTAGACAGCACTAATAAATCAACTACGAATAAAAACAATCAATTGCATTTGCCAATGACTTAAGGTCGCTGCAAAAGTGACGCAAGTGATGGGGGGAACGCGACAGCGTGTGTGTGCTTGAGCAGCATAACTCAAAAATTAAAATCTTTTAAGTCTCAAATTTGGTATTCTAAGTTCAGTACCTCCGGAAGATGTGACACTAAGATTTTTTCTTAAGAAATCCTCCGTTCTAAGCTAATTTTTAGATAACTGTTTTCTTCCTCAACATTTAAATATTCTCACAAACATTTCTAACGGGTTTGATTACAGTACCATATAGATAGTCGACAAGAAAAATTCAATGCCATGGCTGGGATTTTAGCCATGGATCTCACGGATTCCGTTCAGTCACTCTAATCCATTGAGCTACCATGACCAACGTGCTATCCTTACATTAAATTCCCGATTTGGCTCATATAGATGCGAGAACCCATAGTGGACTACCGGGGAAATATATGAATCAGAAAGAGAATTTAATGTTAGGGCGGCATGTTGGCCATCGTAGCTCAATGGTTTAGAGCGACTGGACGGATACCAGGATATCCGTGGTTCAAATTGCGGCAATGGCACTGAATTTTTCATGTTTACTCTATCTATCAAAAACCCTAGTCTATATACCGCTAGTACGAAGAATGATTCATTTTCATCAATTAACTAAAATAAACAGTACCATATGTTTAAGACAGTCTTGAAACATGCAAGGTATATTGTGACTGTGAGAGTTACGCAGATTTGTGAAGCTGGTTTGCAGAAATTTAGAACAACCTTCACTGAAGTAAAAAGAAATGAAATTGACAATCAGCTGTCTTCAAGGCTGACTCGGAGATTTGCTGCTCGAAATCAAATGAAAGAACTTGCTGCGGTACACTTCAATCGTCGACTGTCGCAAGAATTTGTCAGTATTTTCACCTACACAGTCATTATTTCGAGAAAGTCGAAGCGATTCCGAAAACTTTCGCGGGGGTAACAATGGGTACAACGCTCTGGAGGCTCTCTCTGTCCTTTTCTCTCTTTCCCAGCACCCGGCTCCAGGTTGTGGCGAATAATTTAAGTGAAGATAACTATTTCCGAGATATTCCTTTTTTATGTCAATTTTCAGAGAACGGAATTTCAACGTCAATACATAGCAGGCACCACATTAAAGATCTGACTGTTCTTAAGAATACTGTATTGCCATATTCCCATGGTACGTAGACAAAAATAATAGTCTGGGCAACTATTGCAATTAAAATATCTTATACATTTGTTAATGCATTCAAAATTGTTACAGTTGTTCAGGATAAAAATAAAAATTGTCGAAACATTTGCATGTGAAGAGAATTTTGAAAATATCATTCTTTGTTAATGCTGTAAATCCTTATTCTCGAAAAATTCTGAACTTAAATACAAGATACTCTGGTCAAAACAAAAAGAACACCTCCAAAAATGCTCCAACTTGTTTTTAATCAGGGAGATACATGCGAAATATCGGAATCAACGTTTTAGATGGAATGTCATACTTCACCTGCTTACTGGAATTTCATAGTAGAGAACGTAAAATCTGGAATTTTTGGATGTGTTTTGTGAAATTTACGAGGGCTGTTAAATAAAGAATGATAATAAGCTTTTTAGGGTCATAATTTTTCGCAATAAAATTCAATCATATTATATTGTATTAGCTTAACCTGAAACGAACATGCCGTAGTAGTTTCATTGTTAGTACTCCTGGTTCCCGCCTGTGAGAACCAGGCAAGTGCAGACATGTTTAGTGTCGCCTACCGCTGCAATGGAGGAAACAGGCAGTCAAAGTTGATGTTAGAGGAAGATCCGGAGCCTCTTTCAAACGTAATCACTGCTGCTGAAACTTGCCTACATCATTTAGATCCTGGGAGCAAACAGCAAAGCTCAGTGTGGAAATCTCCTTCATCACAAACGCCCAAAGAAGCACAAGTTGGTGTTTCTGCTGGGAAAGGTATGGTAATCTCATTCTTTGATATTCATGGAATGGTTTATTAGCATGTTGTACCTGCACACACATCAGTAACTGGACAATACTACAGGGATGTCCTGAAAACATTGAAAGTCCATTTTAGGGGCAAAAGACCACTTTTCCACTTCCGTAAAGCAGGCTTGATGCTGCACCACTATAATGCGCGGCTGCATTTTACTTTGTTGCCTGAAGTGCATCCCTCACCCTCCCTATAGTCCAGATTTAGCCCCAAGTGACTTTTCTCTATTCCTTAACTTGAAGAAACGTCTTAGTGGGAGGCATTATCCATCGTCAGAAGCAGTGGTGCAGGCTGCGGAGGCAATTATGAAGGTTCTCTCAAAAATGCTTTCCAGCACACCTTTGAAGACTGGCAGAAACGCTGAGATGAGTGCATCGCATTCAGGGGAGACTATTTTGAGATGGACCATCAAAAGTAAGAGGAGGAGTAAAGGTACGTTGTCAAAAAAATTGTGATCATTCTTTATTAAGCAGCCTTCGTATATATTCTGGGTGAATATAATGTATGGATAATGCCACTAACCCAGCTCTTGTAACTCTATGAACTGGTGTTTTTATAAAAACTGTAAAATATCAAACATGCTCTTACAATACTATGATTACAAATAAATGGTGTTATTTTATTGTTAAATGGCATCATTACTTCTTTCTGCATTCCTCCAGTCCTCAAGTCTCAGAACGTACAAACAAATATCCTCTGATATTGCACTTTAAATTTAATAGGACCTTACTGCATGTGTACTGAGGAAAGGAAAACATATCATTACTTCAATCTGAGTAGGTTTTGAATTAAGCAGTACAATAGGCTACTGCAATATGTGGCTTTGGATTGGACAAACATAGACAAAATCTAAGCTAGTAAGGACAACAATCCTTACTCCATTGCAAAATCTTACTGAAAGTAATTAGTTATGGCACAACTTATAGAAAGGCAACGTACTGAAAAAGTAATCAAGGCTTCGCGGGTGATCAGCCGTGTCAAATGGAGAAGACTATGGAGTTTGCAATGGCCGAAATCTCGACGTTTATTAATTTGACACGGCTGATCACCCGCGAAGCCTTGATTAGTAATGCTCGCCGTGAAAACCTCAAGTCTAAAATTGAGAGTCTAGTGATCAGGCATCGGATCCCATACACATTTAAAGCGATATGACGTTTACGAGTCTCGCAGTATATAACTGCTGACGTCGGTCCCTGGGACAACACGCAGGGATAATCCTGTTCGCAACAGGTAGCTTTAGTTTCATTACAACTACTGCTCGCCACGCAGGTGGATATGTCTTCCAGGGAGAGCAAGGTGTTTGACATATTGCGTTAATAGCATTAATTTGACGACAATTATTGAACAAGCTCCATTTTATAAATCAAAAGTTTTGGGAATTATGAACAGCCATTAAACATCTTGAAGAATGTTACTTCGAGCTGTCTAAAAGCAGTCGAGGAGGTGTCTGCAAAAGTTAACAATATACAGAATGCACCACCTACCAAACGAGCCAAAAAAATTGTTCAGTATTCAAGAAAAAAATACTAGGTTTTCAGTGCTGCGTAATATAAGAAATAAACTAAGTCTCGGACAAACATACGAAAATGATTTGTACTACTCATATGCATCATTAACGTCATTTGACATTGAACGATTTTTCTCCCAATATTCTTATATTGTTTCAGCGAGAGGCGCAGAAAACTCATAGGAATTTACATGGTTCTACACTGTAATTACCTCATCGAAATCAATGAGAAGCATGTATGTTGTCACGTAAGTTACATTTTGTAGCCGTACCGGACTGTACACACACAGCGCATCGGTATACTTGTTGCCACGGACGTTTGTTGATATCTCTCTTGGCCTTTTATAGTACCTGTGCGCGTACATTGATTGCTAAGGTGTACGTGATCCGATGTCTGTTGATTATCCGATATGGTGATAGGTGGAGGACCCAAGAAGAGGCTTGCGTTTTGTTTAATGAAATACAACCACTCACTCTTAGGTAAGCTAAATTTTCAAAAAAATAAATGAAACTGGAAGTGTTAAAAATAAGGAAGTCTGGGAGGCCAAAATAAGCTGCAGATGCTGTGAATGCTAATTTTGTTAGGAATGTGTTTTCTTGGTTTAAATTTCAAGTGCTATGATGGTCCTAATAAACCTATATTACAGTTCAAAAAAGCATCCATCTCTATGTTTCGAGACCTATGGACAGAAAAAAAACTGAAAAAAGGAAAAACAAATGCTGCCAGTAAATAAAAGTCTCGCCCTATTCATAATCATAGTAATATGAAAACATGTTGATATTGTCGCGAGGCATTGTTTTGCTGCTGCGTAGACGATCGCCGAGAGAGAGAAAGAGAGAGAGAGAGAAGTGTGTAGTGAAAAAAAAACATATAGTACCCAAGCCACGCCTACGGAGCCGATGAGCGCTTGGTACTTGCTGTGAGAGAGCAACAGAGGGAGAAAGAGGCATATAGTTCCATGGTGTTCTCGCTGTGCCACGAAAGATCGTGTGGCTTCGGCAACTTTCGAGAAACGATGGTTCGGCTATAAAAGCGTCGCAGCAGTCAGACAGCTAAGTGGTGCAGCGGTGCTGCGAGTCAGTTGTCTATGGACCTGAGAATTGAGTGTGCAGTGACGTGGACCAAAGGCAGACGACCGTGAAGGTTGCATTTGTGTATGTTACGTGATTCTGCTTCTGCAAAGGGCTGTACAAAGAGTTTTTATACGGAAATGAAGAGCATTTTGAATTTCTGCAAACTAGACGTTTAATATTACGAACCCATACAGTCACAATGAGTTACAGCTTTTCTAAAATATACCACTTCGCAAAATTATAAGTTACAAGCACTGTGCTATACTACACCCTCCGTACAATTCATGGATTAAAACAAAAAGTGGCTAAATTTTTTCAAAAATTTTAGTTAACTTCTCTTACTTGAACATATGGCATAGGCAGTTCATCCATTCTGGCCCCTTTTCACTGGAGCAGGAAGTAGAAAATGCAGAGTCTGGACTTCTCGTGTCCCAGAAAATCCATAAAAGGATGACCTAGTGTGTACCCTAGAGGTTTACAAAGTCTTGTCAATATGTTTTGGTCACAATGAGAGATGCCCACAAGCGATAAGTCACCTGATACTTTTCTGTCCCTCACCATTTGTTTCCCCTTGCCCCAAGCTATACTCTGGGATGCAGATCAGATGTGTATGACAGCAAACTAACACATACATGTAAAATATATTGAGCTGCTCTTATTTATTCATAGAATCAAACCTCGTGCTTTGTAACCATAGCAGGTTTCAGCAAACTCTTAGATTGAGGAGCATTTTTTCAGGTTTTATTTGTTTAATTATGGACTTACTGGCTCTGTAAGGGAGAACAGAATTTTCCAGAAACTTATTACATAAACCATAATATAAGAAACAGGTCTGCAAATTTTGTCAGATAAATCAATCTTGGGGAAAAACAATTAGTGATAAGGAAATTAGTTGATCTTTGTAACGGTAGCTTTTGTTTGAAGTGAGTTTTGCTTTCTGATCTATTAGTGGGTCATGTAATGCCAGTATAACAAATGATGAACGATTACTATGGGAACAAAATCAACAATGTTCAGAGATATATGTTCGGTAGTCTTGTTTCATGACTATGGTGAAATGTCGCGGTGAATATCAAAGTTTTGTACCGGAAAATCAATAATATTAAAAAAGAGATATTCTGTAATGAGTGGACATGCAGGAGTGAGGAATTTTATTTAATTAACGGAAACTATTAAGGAAGTACTGGAGGTAACCTGCCAATGATTGACTAGGAAAGAAAGTTTGAGTAAAATTTAATCTAGCTTATACAAACAAATTATATATTTATTGCAATTGCATTAGCTTATCTGATATTTCTGAGTAATTATTATTAACTCTTTATATACATTGTACATATTTTTGAAGATCGAAATGCAATCCGGACGATACAATTGGTGACCTGAAGAAATTGATAGCTGCAAAAGTTGACACGAGATGGGAAACGATTGTGCAAAAAAGTGGTATAGAGTATTCAACTACACTAAACAAAGTCATGCTTCATATGGCGCCCGCCGCGGGGCTGGAATTAGAGTGAAGTTAGCAACAACACATCATAGATATTTGAATATGGCGGAAACAATGATACCAGGACTACAGGATGGTGATAAAAATACCAAAAAAGAAGGGAGAAGATGAGTGAATACAAAAAGTAAGCAATCACAAAACATATTTAGAAGTGTGAGCAAAATTTACGAACTTTTTAAAGAATAATAATGATGATAATAAAAATTACATACATATTTGCTGTGTAGAAGTAATTAAATAATTTGTGTTATTGAGACTATAAAAAGGCAGTTAGTAAGATGGAAATTAAAAAAGAAGCAGAGGTTAAATTCTTAGATAAGAGGGAAGAAGTGGAAAAGCAAAGTAGAGAAGAAGGAATGAGTAAGGAGATAATTGATAAAGGTAATTATGACACAACAGAAGTAGAAAAGTAAGGTAGAAAGGTAGAAGTGGATAGTATTAGCTAGGGTTTTGCTAGATATAAACAGAGAAATGAAGAGATTATTGATGAGTTTGTAAAGAAAATGAACGACTGTTTTGAGAGAATCATACAGGTAAAGAAAGAGCTGTTTGTTAATGTATAGGTTAAGTTAGTACAAGATTTTATTCAAGTAGGTGAAAATGTGTCAGAAGCTGTAAAGAAAGATGCAAATAATATGATACAAGAGTCAGAATCAAGTAATAAAATATGTAAGGGAGATAAAGAAACATTAGTACAAAATGTAGGTCAGAATAAAGATGAATGCGGTAAGTTAAGTAAAGAATCACAGATTTATCAGGAATACAATGTAGTAGAAGTAACTGGTGAGACAGTATGATAAAATAATATAAAGGAAACTCTAAATGTAACTAAACACAACAATGAAATACATGTTGACTTACCAAACAATGAATGTAATATTACAGATGGTTACCAGAAGATGTATCAGTATTTTGATGTGAATTGAAACGTGTATGTAAGAAGATATTGTCACCAACACACGTAAATTATTTAGGTCACATTGGTCACACGTATCATACACAACACGCAATAATTTTGCTAAATATTGGTCCAATAATTAAACAAAACACTAACCTAACCTTAAAACAGCTTCATGGTAAAGATATACGCACAAACTGAAAAATTAGAAACCAAGTTCTGAATGCTTGCAGCGCTCAGGTTAGCCAACAGAATAAAATTTACCACACTAACTGTTCAAAAGTCATAAGTACCTACCACGAAATTGTAACAAACCTTGCCATTGATACGGGACAACTTGAAAAATTAATTATGTGGGCTAATCACCCAACATGAAACGCCAAAACAGAGAGTTCTTTTGTATATAAATTGTTATGTTAAAAATATTCTTTATATTGTTATATTATGTTTTGTTCATTCTGAGTAATTTAAAATTGATAATTCTAATATTACTTTAATGCAAATTGGGGGCGTGGCACATGAAAAATATATATATATTTAAAATAAGTGTGTTATAGTAATGCCATGTTGTTAAATATTCATTTACTGTTATGTTTCATTCAATGTTTATTTATTGTTATATTTTATGTATGTTGTATGCATATTATTGTTCATTGTTGTGAAGTACTGTTTTCTGTTTTAATTTGCGTACTCCAACATTAAGTCATATTGAACGGTGAATGGATTGGGTGACATGATGCTCAAATGAGTCCAGGGTCCACAGAGCTTAGAGTTACCCGACATTCGTCTTTCAGGATAAGGGAAACCCCCGGATAAAGCCTTATCCAGGTAACTCACCCTGACCGAGATTCGAACTCGGGACCTCTTGAATGTGAGGCAGACACGCTACCATCTACGCTACCGAGGAGTGCTATATATGGGGCGTTCTTCAAAATATATGGATACTGGAGCTGATATTGCATATATGGACATATTAAGTAAAGATGGCCATCTGTAATTCGACGAAAGTTAATAACGTAGCAGGCCTTATAGATGATGCAACAAATGCTTAGGTGTTTTTAAATCCCAAATTGTGACGTAGGACCAATCAGAATTAAGTATTACGGTAGCTTAGCAACCAAAAGAAAAACAACGAACCAATGATTTTATTCTTAAAATTTTGTTCTGGCTTTACAAAAGGTGTTGAAACTGGCCGCTGTTATTGCCCATACATTTTTGGTACCTCTTGAGGAGACTATTCATCACTTGCCGTAGTGCACTTTGTGACGTGCTGGTAATTTCCTGGCAGAAATTTTGTTTTAATTTTCTAGGATGTTTGTCTTGTACACATTATGTTTTGCGTTAACAGAGATAGAAATTGCAGGGGGTTATATGGGATTATCGAGGGGGGCTTCCAATCTCTACTAATAATTCTATCCTGAAACACACTTCCAATTGCTCTCTGGGAAATATTGGCCTCTGAGCTGCAAAATCACGCTTCGTGCCTGTTAATTCTCTACTAAAATGGGGGGGGGAGTAAAATGGTATTCACGTATGTACGGACGTCAGGTGTTGAATCGATAAAAAAATTAACCCTATTACGTGTTCCACTAATGACACACTATACACTATTTTTTCGTGATTAAGAGGTACTTCATGAACAATAATAGGTTTATTAGAGCTCCAATAATGATTAATTTGTGTACACACAAATCCACGAAGGTGAAATCAAGCCTCGTCTATGAAAAACATTTCTGGGTAACTTAAAACAAAGTACGCATGACAAAGTGTACCCTGGAAGCGTCTGTAAATTGCCAACATATCTCAATGTGAACTACGGCAGTGATGGATAATTTCCTAGAAAGATGCCAAACATATGTGGACAAAGGTGGGGGCTAGTTTCGGCATCTCTTTTCTTAAAGCTAGTAAGAAAAACCTTTAAATGTAGTTTTAAAATTTTGGGATTTCAGTCGGGGATTTCTGTGTTAGCGACGGTCATCGAGGAGTGCCTAGGGCGCGGATAGACGATACACCGCGTAGCCGGTACGCAGGTTTTTGATTCTCCCTACACCAACCAGGAGCCTACGAGCAGTCTGCCCCTATCCTTGTCCCTGCAAGATGCTCGTTCTAGTTTGAGACACGTGCACAAGTCACTAGCCATGGCGAGAAGTCTCGAGCAGCATTAGCGACACCTTAAGGTCTAGGTTAAGTAAAATGAAGGTGCTTACCTTTTTCATAAAAGACATAACATTGGTGGGCAACATGGTTGCTGTGAATTTGTGCGACTTCGAAGATATATAATTTTCCTCTTAGTCAGTGGTCCAGATGAGGTCCAGTCTCCATGACAGTTGCATGGGGGCCGGGAACCACCTCCCCTTCATATTTTTTCACGGCGCGTTCTGTTTTGTTGTCCGTATTACACACACACTTTATACCGAACACAGGCAGGCCTGCAAAGAAAGAGGATAGAGTAAACACAGCAAGAGAGTGTTTTAAAAACACACAACACGCTGCATTCACAACAAGCAGGTGGCCACATGAATATTTGAAACGTCGTTTCTATGTTCACAGAATTAGCTATTGTAAAGCTGGTGTTACAAAGTGTGCCGGCGTTTCCTGCATTTTGCCCCATTTATATACGTGACAACAACTCGTATACTACGTTCACCACTACATATTTGTAGAGCAAGTGTTGTATTCCACTCAAAAATATAATATGGAGATTTCACTTAACTTGTTATGAGAAAAAAATAAAAGCACTTTCGTTACATACCAAGCTAAGTAATTAACCTTCGCTTGGTGTCAGGTCTTTACAGACCCCAAGGTTGCTTTCACTACATAAAAACTGTTTTAATGTGGACGTAGATTTCTCATCTTCCAGATATGATTTTGATTACTTTTTATTATAAATGGACAAAATATTTAGAATAATATGATGGTCGGTAACACAAAATTTGCTTTTTATTTTTTTATTTTTTATTTTTTGATGCTCAAATGTTCCCAGGGTTCATGCAGCTCAGATGCAGCAGACATTTATCATTCAGGATAAGGGAAGGCACCGAAGAGGGGACCTCCTGAACGTGAGGCAGACACATTACCAAATACACTACAGAGGCGGGTCTTATAAACACAGCTAGGCTTTTTGAGAGAGTAGAAAAGAACCAACCGTTGTCCAATCAAACGTGAGTTTGCGGTTAGTGTAGGATAGATCCTTAAGAAGAATATTCGGAACTGCGATTAGTCTTGATCTGTTATGCCTATTTCCCCCAAGTGGGGCATCCCCGGAGGAAGAATGAGGAGAGAGGAGACAGAGGGTGGCAACCCTAAGGAATCACAGCAGTGCAGAGGGTAGGATCCCTATTATTAACCAGTTGGAAACTCCCCGACAGATCAGTGCAGCAGCATCCCACTCAGAATGCTCTTGAAAGGGCCCACTAGGCCGTATCGGATGCCACAGACTGTCCTAAAGGAGGACGAAATGTTTTCTAGGAGTATATTACACTGCCGTGCAACGCCAAATCCCTGCCGACACTTTTATCCTGTTAAAGACAACCAGATGAGAGATGATAATGGGGATGTAAGGGAGGGACAGGAAATTTGGGGATGTAATTAACCTACCGAGAGATTTGGAGCTTGGTCGTTAAACATTTGAGATAATATATCTGGAATTGCTAAACTGAAGTACCAAGTTTAGAATCTCATCAACTTTTAGGCATAAGTTTTGTTCTTCACGCGCTCTGGGTCTTCTAAAATCACTTAAGTTTTGGTGTCCGGTGGATTTGAAAACATGTTAACAAACATTACATTTGAGATATGCACTGACAACAAACATTTACTTACTGATCCATCGAATCATTGAACTGTACTCAACTGTGATACTGAAATTAAGGTTTGCCATAAGTAAAGAATCATGATGGATGTCAAAGGAATGTTGGTTCTTTGTTACAAAACGGGCAAGGCCAGTTGAGTTGGGGGAAAGTTGTTATAACAAAAGCAATGTAAGAAACAGTGTCCTTAGCAGATTTCCAAAGGGTCTCACTTGACATGTTGAATAGGATATTCTTTGAACCATTCATAATCGCGACAAAACAGCCACAAAAGTATCTTTGGTTGAAAAGGAGTTTTCATTAAGTGAAAGTGATACAGCCACGCGCAGCTGTGGAGAAGAGCGGTCCGAGGCGTGAAGCCTATTAGAGAGTCCTCTTGTTCTGTCTTGGATATTTGTCGGTTCATATATACGTGAGGAACGAATAAAGTTTATCGAGTAATAACATTCTGCCGTCAGTAACTCTAAAAATGGATATTGGTAACCCTTGCTCGCCACCATCTTCTTATTGCTTCAAACTGGCGCGCCAACGCGGGACCCGATACGAGAAGGAGGTTTGACACGAGCAGCATATTCAACCCGTGTAGCAGATTCAACCCGAGGAGGAGGTTCATCCCGAGAAGGAGGTTCAGCCTAGAAGGAGGTTCAACAGACGGAGTTTTGACACGGGGACGTTCGACAACAAGCGGCTCTACAACGGTCCTACTGGAAAAAAGAAAGGAGGCCGGCATCTTCAGTGACATCAGGAGCCAGTAGAAAATCAAAGGTACAAAGTGATAAATTATATACTAGACTAGGGTGAATTTATTTGAGGAGTGAAAAACAAGACTTTAAGTAAAAATTTGTAGAAAACATGGAAGTTCAAGAAGTTTATAATAATAGCAGTAGGGTGGAAGTCGAAGTAGCAGAGTGTAGTGTAACTGAACCAAATAATGTAGACATGCAAATAAGTATGTTAGCGGAACTCAGGGAAGTGATTGTAGGTTTAAGAAAAGACAATGAAAGTTTTAGACAAGAGTGGAGGAATGATCGTGAACGTCTAAGTAAACAGTTAGATGATATGCATCAAAGTTTAAGTAAAGTGATAGATGATAGCAATCAAAGTTTAAGTGAAAATATAGATAATAATCTTCAAAGTTTAAGTGGGGAAATAGACAGTAGCAAACAAACGTTTCAACAGATAGGAGAAGAGAGAGATGATAGTACTCAGAAAGTGGAGGTAGGGGATGTAGAACTATGAAAGAAGATAGAGAATGGACGATCTTTGGAGAATGTCAGGAAAGTAAGTCAGGAAATAGATAATGTAAGAGAAGAAGCTGGTCAGGTAACAGACAATGTAGGGAAAGATATTAGTAAGGAGACGGAGAACGCTGAAAATGAAGTTTTGAATGTAGTTAGTGAAAGGTCAGATAGTGAAAATAGAAAACTGAGGGAGGAAATAGCACAGAAATTAGACAAAGAAAGGATTTAGAAGAAACTAGGAGTATATTGGAAGTATCAGAATGGGAAAATAAAAAACAGACGAGGAATGTGGAGGAAACCATAAATCAAGAGAATGAGATAGGAATTGAGATCATAGCGACAAAAGAAACATTGAAAAGTATTCAAAATCGAGAAGAAACGAAAGATAAATATTAAGATATTTCCGGCAAGGGGCACAGTTCCAGCAGAATATGTGAAGAAAAGATAGGAAAAGATATCGATGTACAATACATAAGCTATATATGGAAAAATCACGGGGATGTAGAATAAATATGTCCTTTGTACATGGAAAAGTCCGCAAAATTCCTTTGTATTTTCGAAGTACGTTGTGGGATGATGAATTTTCTTGTAAATGGTGGGAACTTAGTCTAAAGTATTTAAAAGTACCATAAAAGATTGTAAAATGAGAAGAAACACAAAATTCGTAAAATGTATATGTTAAGTATAAAAAATGTAGTGTAAAATTATAGGTTAAGTATAAACAATGTAATGATAGTACAGTGAAACTTAAAACTAAACAAGTGAAAAAAAAGAAAGAAACTAAATGAAAATCAAAACAGTGAAAGACTTTTGAAAAGAATATTTTTATAGAATCCAGAAGAAGAATTCAGAAATGCTGTATACAAATATAATATTATTAATTTACAATGGTTCAAACATGGGAGGGTATATTTTTGAATTGTTTTAAGTGTAACAATAATATGAATTAGTTTTAAGTAGATCAGATGGAGAAAAAGAGAGAGATGATGTAGATTGAAATATTTTCCAAGTAATATTTAAAAGTTGAACATTGCAAATCAGAGTGCTGATAAATTTTAAATGAACTATTGTTATGTAACCATGTAAATAATTTTTAGCAAATGTTATGTAAAATTAACGTTGTGAAAAAAATTGTAAAACGAATAGGAAGTTGCTGAGAAAGGTCTAATATTTTGCGTTATATTCGGGCAAGACATATATTATTTCATTATGGGATAATAAAATCATATCTATGGGGGTATTTGGTACAGAAATTAAGCTTTGCCATAAGTAAAGAATCATGATGGATGTCAAAGGAATGTTGGTTCTTTATTACAAAACTGGCAAGGCCAGTTGAGTTGGGGGGAAAGTTGTTATAACAAAAGCAATGTAAGAAACAGTGTCCTTAGCAGATTTCCAAAGGGGCTCACTTGACTTGTTGAATAGGATATTCTTTGAACCATTCATAATCGTGACAAAACAGCCACAAAAGGATCTTTGTTTGAAAAGGGGTTTTCAGTAAGTGAAAGTGATACACCCACGCGCAGCTGTGGAGAAGGGCGGTTCGAGACATGAAGCCTATTAGATAGTCCTCTAGTTCTGTCTTGGATATTTGTCGGTTCATATATACGTGAGGAACGAATAAAGTTTATCCAGTAATAACATTCTGCTGTTAGTAACTCTAAACGGAGCTGTGGTAACCCTTGCTCGCCCACTTATTTGCTCGCCATTAAAATTTATTGTGACTTTGTGGGTTCGTGAAATGAAAATTCCAATTACACAAACTCAAATATGTTCTTTATTTCCACCGACTTACAGTTTAAAACTTGCCAATTACACAGAATTACGTACTGCACACAATTACAATTCACCAGTTCGTCCGTTAAAGTTACAGTTGCACTCGTGATTACGTAAACTCCGATGCACATACACAGTCTTCTCGTCCTTACACTAGTACTGCACTCTTACGCTGATTGCCAAGAACTCTGACTCAAGGACTAACTCTTGCACGACGTGTGGCTTATATAGGGTCCGCTTGCCGATCTGGAAGGTTCTCCATTAGATGAAATATCCCGTAAGTTCGAGAACACAGGTGGAACAGAAAGAGACGGCGCAGTGATGTTTTTTGTCCCAGCCATCCCTTCTTAACGCTATAAGACAAACGAGGGGGCGGGGCGAACGCCGACCCGTCTCCCGTCCGCCCACTCCATAGGGTGTTCCGACGCTCGGGTGACACTGCTCCCTCCTCAAAGCTGGTCGTCCCGAACAGCACCATCGTAGCGTGCCAGGCGATCCAGGTGTACCACCAACATCTTCCCTCGGGGAACCTTCTGGATGCGGTAGACCACATCGTTAATCCTCTTCACCACCCGGTACGGTCCTTGCCATGGCTGCTGGAGCTTCGGGCAGCGTTCCTTAGTCCGGGTAGGACGGTACAACCAGACCAGGTCACCTTGCTGGAACCCTTGCCTGTTGGTTTGCCTGTCATACCTGTTCTTCATGCGGTCGCTCGCCTTCTGGATATTCTGGCGAGCCATCTCCTGCATGTCGTGGAGATGGTCCACCAAGTTCTCCACATACTCGGTCGCTGGCTGTATCGCTTCCGGAGGGCTTCCAAAAGCCAGGTCACAAGGGAGGCGTAACTCTCGGCCGAACATTAAGCTGGCTGGCGTCATCCCAGTTGTGTCGTGTGTAGACGAGCGTTAGGCCAGCAAGAACAGTGGCACCCTGACGTCCCAGTCTCGCTGATGGCTGGCAACGACCTTCCTCAGGTGTTCCTCTAAGGTCTTGATGTATCTTTCGACCATGCCATCCGATTGGGGATGTAGAGGCGTAGTGCGAGTCTTGTTCACCCCAAGCCTTTGTAGTGCCTCCTTCATTAGGTTGGACTCAAAGTTGGTGCCCTGGTCACTGTGTAGCTCTAACGGCACCCCAAATCGACAGAACACTTGCTCCACGAGGCAGTCTGTGATTATCTTTGCCTCTTGGTTTGGGACAGCATACACCTCCGGCCACTTGGTGAAGTAGTCCACGACCACCATTAGGTATATGTTGCCTCGGTCGGAAACTGGGAACGGTCCAGCAATGTCAACGGCAACCCGTTCGAATGGCGCTCCGACGTTGTACTACTGCATGCGACCCCGGCTCCTAGTCTGGGGGCCACGACTCGCCGAGCACACGTGACACTGACGGCACCATCTCTCAGCATCTGCTCGGAGACTCAGCCAGTAGTAGCGCTGCCGTAGTTTGTCAATCGTTCGGTTCGCTCCCAGGTGTCCTCCCGAAGTACCGGCGTGCACTTCCTCCAAGACTTCCGGGATCTTACTCCGGGGAAGTACCAACTGTTCTCTCTGCGTCTTCCCATCGGGTGATTCCCATACCCGGAACAGCACGCCCTCTCTGGTCTTCAATGAGTCCCATTGGGCCCAGTACGACTTGTAGGTGGCGCTCCTCGGTGCGATGTCCTCCCAGGTTGGTGTCATCCCTGCCTCCACTTCCCTCAGGATTCGCCCCAAGTCTGCGTCCGCCAGCTGCTCCCTCCTCAGGCCTGCGCTATCCCAGCCTTCAGCAGGCGCTGCCACAACTACTCGGACTGCTGCGGCACGCTCCTTCTGACACCAGTGTGACTTTGTGGGTTCGTGAACTGAAAAGTCCAATTACACAAACTCAAATATGTTCTTTATTTCCACCGACTTATAGTTTAAAACTTGCCAATTACACAGAATTACGTACTGCACCCAATTAAAATTCACCAGTTCGTCCGTTAAAGTTACAGTTGCACTCGCGATTACGTAAACTCCGATGCACATACACAGTGTTCTCGTCCTTACACTAGTACTGCACTCTTACGCTGATTGCCAAGAACTCTGACTCACTGACTAACTCTTGCACGACGTGTTGCTTATATAGGGTCCGCTTGCCGATCTGGTAGGTTCTCCATTAGATGAAATATCCCGTAAGTTCGAGAACACAGGTGGAACAGAAAGAGACGTCGCAGTGATGTTTTTTGTCCCAGCCATCCCTTCTTAACGCTATAAGACAAACGAGGGGGCGGGGCGAACGCCGATCCGTCTCCCGTCCGCCCACTCCATAGGGTGTTCCGACGCTCGGGTGACATTATTGTATCAAATTGGTGCCTCAACGTAGAACTCTTTGTTCGCCAACTTATTTGCTTGCCTTCAAATATATTGCTCCAACTGTCATCTCTTTGCCGCGCACTAGCCAACTTAAGACATAAGGCCCGGATATAATGCTAACGTTCCGGAGAAGGAACCAAATCGAAACGGCAAAAAGTCGTACACAGTGATTACACTTTTTAAGGGAGACTGACCATTAGTTGCACGTAGGCGCAGGTAACCGCTAACCTCCGGAATAAATACGTGTTGTAATAACAATATTGTGCGGTAATTTCCTGCATTGCATTTCTGTTTGCGATGAAAACATGATGCAGTTTGGGCTAATTTACGTGTTAGGTATTTACAATATCATTTTTACATAGGTTTCTGTAAAGCTTCAGACCTAATAAAGATAAAAGATACTTTTTCAGAATTTTTCATTTTATTTTTCCATATAGTCTCTTTGTAACTCTACACACTTTTCACAGCGATGCCCCATCTCTGTAACCCGTCCAAATAGTACTCGACGTTCTTCTCTGAAAAATCATTTTTCACGAAGGTGACTGCCTCTTCATTTGACGAAAATCTCTGTCCTCCGAGCGCAGCGTTCAGATGAGGGAACAAAAAGAAGTCGCTTGGGGCTAGATTTGGTGAGTAAGATGAATGGTGAAGCAGTTCAAACCGTAATTCATGGATTTTCGCCATTGCAACCGCTGAGGTGTGAGCCGGTGTGTTGTGTTGGTGGAACAGAATTTCTTGCTCTGCAAATATGGCCGTCTTTCCGCAAGTTCTGCCTTCAGCTTGTCAAGCAATGATGTTCCTGTAATGTTTCTTTTTTTTCCTTTTTGAAGATAATCGTAAAAAATTACTCCATGAACATCCCCCCCCCCCAAAAAAAAGCAGTCGCCATCAATTTCTCAGCCGAAGAAAACACCTTTTTCTTCTTTTGGAGCCGATTTCCACTTTTGTAGTTCATTGTTTGGACTGTATTTTTGTTTCCGGTGTATAATGGTGTATCCAAGATTCATCCACAGTAAATAATCGGCGCCAAAACTCGGATTTATTGCGCCTCAACTGCGCCACAGAGCGTTGGAAATGTTCATTGGAACGCGTTTTTGGTCTAAAGAGAGCAAACGAGGCACCCAACGCACAGACAGCTTCCTGATGTCTAAATATTGATTTAATAAGTGACAGAGACGTTCTTTTGAAAAGTACATAGCCTCTGCTATCTCCAACTTTAATTCGGCGGTCGTCTAGCACTATTTGGTGAACTTCGGCGATGTTTTCGTCGGTGGTTTGCTGTTTTTGGATGTCCCGAACGTTGATCGTCTCCCAAGCTCTTACGGCCACGTTTAAATTCAGCCGCCCAAAATTTAACTGTGGTAAATGATGCTGCATGGTCCCCATACATAGAATCCAACTCATCTGTGATTTGCGTAGGCGTATTTCCTTTCAAAAATAAATATTTAATGACACCTCGACACTCGATTTTGTCTATTGTCATAAAAACACTCATATCAACTCACTTAAATGACTGTTACACAACAAATGAGCGTACAAATGACTCAAACGTTGGTGAGTAACTGTCAACAGGTGGACAACGCAATTCTCTAGCTTATATTTACGAGTACTGAAATCTTCTTGTTGAGATCGGAAACTTTTCAGACCACCCTCGTTTATGATCTTTTAGAGGGGTTTAATGTGGAATACAGCCTTCGTCATGCTCAACAGTCTTGTATCAATTTTCCCCACTGTTATTCATCACACACCAGTTATCATGAGCAACTGTTCACACAAGAACCGTAAGGAAGAGACAATTTGTAAGTGTATTGTTAAAGGAAATTAATTGTTCTTTCACACTAACCGTGTGTAGGACGATTATAAATGAGTTAAGTCAGACTGAAAAATTCAATGCCATAGCCCGGATTTGAACCACGGATATTCCGGTCTCTGTCCGGCCGCTCTTAACAAATGAGCTAGTATAGCCAACGTTCCAGCATGACATAAAATTCTACAATACAGTTATCTGGATAATTTAATATCATGCTGGACGTTGGCAATAGTAGCTCAATGGTTAGCAGGGGTTGGATGGAGACCAGAAAATCCTTGGTTCATATCCCGGCTATGGCATTGAATTTATGCTGTTAAAACCCTTACTTGTGTTTTAATTCAATGAACACTGATTAAAACTATTTTTCTACTTTCATTATTATGTACAGTGAGAAGTACTTTATTCCACCCAAAGATTTAACTTCGAGGTTTCACCGAAAATACGTATTTTGACGCCCCTTGAAATCAGGTAAAAGGACTTTTAGAGAATGTTACACGTGCAGGTTAACATAAATAAAAAAAAAGATCAGTTAAACACCAAACTTAGTAGCTAAGGTCAGCATATCACAAAGTTGAAACGGAAAGCTTTTGAAAAACACTTCCCCAATCAAACAACTACGCACGTAGAAACATTCCCGAACACTTTGATTTTCTCAAAAAGATTCTAGCCATTTGGATTAAAATACTTTATTCTATAGCGCATTTTCCCGAAAAATGTAATTTGTAAGAATATCTTAAATTTTATGTCACCAGCCTCCGATGTATTCTGCATTCGGAGTAACCTTTGTAAGTCGTTAACTGTAAGACATAGGTAAAATATAAGTACAAATAAACGTAGATCTCGTTAAAGATTAGACTCGCTGATTCGCTGACTGGCTGACTGGCTGAATGGCTAATTCGCTGACTCGCTGACTCACTGACAGGCTAACTGACTCGTTGACTGGCTGACTGGCTGACTCGCTGACTGACTGATTCGCTGACTGACTGACTCACTGACTCACTGGCTCGCTGGCTGGCTGACTGGCTGATTGGCTGACTCACTCGTTGACTGACTGACCGACGCGCTGACTGACAGACCGACTCTCTGACTGACTGACCGACTCGTTGGCTGACTGAGCGACTCGCTGGCTGACCGACTCGCTGACCGACTCACCGACTCACTGACTCAGTGACTCACCTACTCACTGACTCAGTGACTCACTGACTGACCTACTGACTCACTCACTGACTCACTCACTCACTCACAGCTAGCCGCCTCTAAAATATTTTGGTTTACATTTTAAAATACTTACACTTTACTAAAATTTAATGTCTCTATTCGCTCCCTCCAGTGGTCCATACTAAGAGACCCCGCTTTCAAAGCTAGCTCATAACAAACAGCTCTTTAAAGAGTTGACGTTCATCTAAGTAGATTATTTTAGCTTATTAATATGCACCTACATTAAATTAACTAATACAACAATTTCAGGAAAGTTTTACTTCCTTTAATGAGGTAAACAGAAGAGTAAGCGTGTGTGAGAACAATATGTATAAAAGTGATTAAGGAAGTCAAGTGATAAAACACATTCTGATAATTTCCGTTTCTAGAAGGAGAGCTGAATTTCAAAGCCAACACACAGCTAACAAATCTTAAAATATTTGACTGCTGCTTTATCTTATTCCAAAGGTGGTTTTTCTTGTCACGCCGCTGCGTTGGTTAGTGATAAAAAGTGGTTAATTAAACAAAAAATGGATAAAGTCATGTGAAAGTAACCAATTAGAATTTTCTTAATTCCTTATATCCAATTCAACGGATGCAATTCAGGAAGTGTAGGCTGATAGAGAGATATTATGAACATAGAACGGTTTGTGGAAAGGAAGAAAATGAAGGGATGTTTGTGAATTAGAGAGGGAGAGAGGGGAATGTCCATTAGATGGAAGAGAACACTTTTCGTGTATAATGGAATTAACGTACATAAATCCATGCGTTCTGCTAGTTTCCATATACATTTACAATTTCAGTTTCATAGGCAAAACGTCTGCACCAATCACATCATCAGAGGTTTCAAAAACAATGTCACGGATAATCTATTGAGTTTCGTATTTAAGACAATCGAATATAAATATAGGAGGGTGGTCTGAAAGGTTTCCAACCTCAATATGAAGATGGTAGCATTCGTAAATAAAAGCTAGTGAATTTTGTTGCTCAACTGTTGACAGTTGCTCACCAAAGTTTCAGCCATTTTAAACGCTCAACTGTTATGTAACATTCGTTTGAGTGAGTTGGTGCAAATTCTTCTATGAAAATTCACAAAATCGAGTATAGAGATGACATTAAATATTTGTCTTTGAAAGGCAATGCGCCTACGCAAAATAAAGATGAGTTGAATTCTGTGTAAGGAGACCCTGCACCATCATTTACCACAGTGAAATTTTGGACAGCTCAATTTATACGAGGTCCTAAGAGCTTGGGAGACGATCAACGTTCGTGATGTCCCAAAACTGCAACTACCGACGAAAACATCGCCAAAGCTTACCAAATGGTGCTAGACGACAGCCGAATTGAAGTGAGAGTGCTATGGACATGTCAAAAGAACGTGTTTGTCACATATTAAATTAACATTCAGACACGAGAAAGCCGTCCGCAACTTGGGTGCCGCGTTTGCTCACGTTAGATCCAAAACGCATTACAATGAACGCTTGCAAGCTCTGTAGGTGCAGCCTAGGCGCAATTAATCCAATTTTTGATTAAAATTAATTACTGCAGATGAAACTTATACACCATTATACGCCCGTAGCAGAAATACAGTCCAAAGAGTGCACTGCAAAGGGCGAACCGGCTCCAGAAAAAATATCAACTGCTTTTTGTTCGGCTTGTGAACTGATAGCGACTGCTTTTGGGATAGACATGGAGTTATTTTAATCTATTATCTTCCAAATGGAAAAACCATTACAAGAGCATTCAACACATCATTTCTTGACAAGCTCAAGGCAGAAGTTGCGGAAGAACGACCACATTTGCAGAAAAAGAAAATTCTATTTCACCAAGACAACGCACCGTCTCCCACCTCAGCGGTTGCAATGGCGAAAATCCAGGAATTACGATTTGAACGGCTTGGCCATCCGCCTTAATCTCCAGATCTAGCCCCAAGCGACTTCTGTTTGTTCCCTCATCTGAGAAATGCACTCGGAGAACAGATACTTTCGTCCAATGAAGAGGCAGTCACCTTCGTGAAAATTTATTTTGCAGTGAAAAACGCTGACTACTATTTGGGCGGGTTACAAAGATGGCAGCATCGCGGCGAGAAATGTGTAGATTAACAAGGAGACTACGTTGAAAAACACCGAGTACTATTTGGACGAGTTACAGAGATGGGAGCATCGCTGAGAGAAATGCGTACAGTTACAAGGAGACTATGTTGAAAAACGCCAAGTACTATTTGGACGGGTTACAGAGATGGGAGCGTCGTTGGGAGAAGTCTGTAGAGTTACAAGGAGACTATGTTGAAAAACGCCGAGTACTATTTGGACGGTTTACAGAGATGGGAGCATCTGTGGGAGAAGTGTGTAGAGTTACAAGGAGACTGTTGAAAAACTGCGAGTACTATTCGGACGGGTAACAGAGATGGGAGCATCCTTGAGAGAAGTGTGTAGAGTTACAAGAGACTATGTTGAAAAACGCCGAGTACTATGTGGACGGGTTACTGAAATGGGAGCATCGCTGGGAGAAGTGTGTAGAGTTACAAGGAGACTATGTTGAAAAACGCCGATTACTATTTGGACGGGTTACAGAGATGGGAGCATCGCTGGGAGAAGTGAGTAGAGTTACAAGGAGACTGTGTTGAAAAACGCCCAGTACTATTTGGACGGGTTACAGAGAAGGGAGCATCGCTGGGAGAAGTGTGTAGGGTAACAAGGAGACTATGTTGAAAATAAAAATTCTGACAAAATATCTGGCGTCTTAATTAGGTCGGAAACTTTTCAGGCTACCTATGTATAGGTAAGAGAAACAAATGAGAGTTTACTATCAGAAGGAATAAAAGATCCATGTGAAGCGCCGTTGATAATGCCACCAGTATGTCAACTCCACATCATCGCCACATATAGCCTTGTGCAGAACTGCATCTTAACACAGACATATTCAAAAACAGTTCCAAAGTCTACCTGAAAATTTCAATCCACCATGAAAATGAGAAAAAGATGACAAAACATTTTAATTAAAAAGCTTAACAAGAAAACTTTTTATTATTAATGCTTCATCGCAATTTCCGGTTTAAAGAACGGGTTCACAATTGGAACAACAGAAAGTACTGGACAGAGATAAACATGCAAGTTATTTTCGCATCTCTGCAAACGTCTACTAATCCTGTTTAAATAAAGGGATTCCATTAACTTAAGAGGTTTTCACACTTAATGACGTGTATTCCTTTAAGTACTTGTCATCTTAATCTTAATTTAATCCAGCGATTATATAAAATATAATGGAATTTCTGTTTCTCTTAAATAAAGCAGTCCATTCTAAAATATTTATGTCGTAAAATGGTACCTTTAAACAATGCAAAACGCTTTTATAAACTGACAAATTGTTGAGCAGACGCCATATTAGAATGTCGTTGATATTCTGATAGTACATTATTTAAATATTAATTAAAGTTCTCTGAGTGATCGTACCAAACTTTATGCTTAAGTTTTGATCTCAACAAAGTATTACATTAAGGCTTTCATTATGCGTTTCAAATGGGAAGAGCTCTCGCCTGTAGCCAATCAGATGCGTTAGAGCCTTCACCGTTGCAACCTCTTTATCCCAAATCATCTTATTTTCACCCGAACGTTGGAACACCCTATATAACCGGCTGGCGGCAGCAGCAGGAGGCGGAGGCGTTCGGTCACGCCCACTCGTTTGTCTTATAGGGGTGGCTGGAAAAAAACATTACCGTGCTATCTCTTTCCGCTGCACTTGATTTCTCGAACTTACGGGATATTTCATCTAATCCAGAACCTTCTAGATCGGCCAGCTGACCCTATATAAGCAACACGTCGGGCTGGAGGAAAGTCAGTCAGTGTTTGGCGAACAGCTGTGAGGAGCACCCAGTGAGCGGACGGACTGCGTACGTGCGTCGGAGGAGTTTACGTAATCGCGAGTGCAAGTGGAATTGTAACGGACGAACAGGTGAATCGTAATTGTGTGCATTACGTAATTCTGGGTAATTGGCAAGTGTTTAACTGTAAGTCGGTGGAAATAAAGAACATTTTTGAGTGGTGCAATTGGACTTTTCATTTCACGAACCCATAATGTCACACTGGTGTCAGGAAGCGGGCGACAACATCACCGAACATTACAACCATAGACGCGGCATTGGAAAAGATTTTGGAGAAGATGATGGAAATGAAGGCCGAACTGACCTCGGAAATGAAGACGGCGATTGACAACCACCAAGAAAATGGACGTGAAGATGAACGAATTAACAACAAAAACAGAAGCGGTAAATAACAACCTGGCCGCAAAGCTGGAAAAAAGGAACACGACTAACGATAACCTCACGGAGAAGATGGAAGAAATGAAGGTTGCGAACGAGGCCCTCGCCGCCAAATTTGAGGAACAGTTGGACGGCGTGAGGAAGGACGTCACGGGGCTCGGCAAGCGGATCGGCCAAGTGGACGAACGCGTCGGAGACCTGGCAAACAGTGTTAATGAGCTGGCAGCAAAGGCCGACAGCAGCGTCAAATCCCTAAACGCCATTGCGGAGGACGTCGTCGGCAGGAGGTTGAAGGATTTGAAGGCCGACGCACCGGGACGCGACACAACATCGGCGCGCGTAAAACCTCCGAAATATGACGGCGCGTCAACGTTTGAGGTCTTCCGCCGCCAATTCGACGCAGTGGCCAAGCACAACAAATGGTCACTAGAGGAGGAGGCCACACAGTTAATAGCTAGCTTCCAGGGACGGACCGCGGAAGTACTAAACGCGGTGCAGACAACGGCGGCGCCCAAGGACATCTGGGAGGCCCTGGAGAATTGGTTCGGAAACCACCGCTTAGCCGCAGCGTACCGCAGCCAGCTAAAGGCAAGGTCACAGCAGCCGGGAGAGACGCTGCAGGAGTTCGCCCTGGCAGTTGAACTAGTAGCAAGCAAGGCCCTAGTCGACCTCCCACCTGAGTTCGTGTCACGGGAAACCGCCTACATATTCGTGGACAGGGTACGAGATACGGAGATTCGTAAGCGCCTAATGCTCGGCGATTACAAAACCATCCACGAGGCACTGACAGCAGCATTCAGGATGGAGGCGGCCAAGGCAACAGCTATCCCGACGTCGAGGACGAGGAGTGTCCGCTACACCGGAGATAGAAGACCAGCCGAGGGACGCCGGCAAACACCTAGTGGCCTGTGTTGGGGGTGTGGGCAGCCCGGACACTTGCAAAGAGACTGCAGCCGGAATACGAGTAGGGGCCGTCGTGGAGAGGGGCACGTCGGCGCCATCACCACCATCACCTCGAGTGACACTGCGCGCCGTCAGCTGGCGTATGGATGATAGCCTCATCGAGGACGGTTGGGTAAGAGGAAAGCCGTGCCGCGTGCTGGTGAAAACCGGTGCGGCCGTGACCATCATCAGACCTGACGTGGCGAAAGGTTTGCCGACAAGGAAACCGAGCCCACCATAACAGCTCGTCACGGCATCGGGCGACACCTTGCCTGTGGAGAAGGAGGCCCTGCTGAAGCTAACCTTGGGAAGATGCACCGTACGTCTATGGGTGTTCGACGCGAAATTGGCTGAGGAGGTGATACTGGGAATGGATGCCCTCAGGAGCCATGAGGCGACGCTCGACGTCGGCAAGAAAGTCCTGCGGCTCAACAGAGAAGAGGTTATACTCCGTCAACCAGAAGAGCGCCTTGGAATTTGCAGAGTCGTCTTGAGTGACGACGTTGTTGTCCCCGCGAGAAGCGAGGTGGTGATGAAGGCGCGACTGGAAGGCCAGAGTACCAGGTACATAATGCTTGACCACAAGACACCTGTACACGGACTATGTGTAGCCAGGGCACTGCTCCCTTGCCGAGAGGAGGTGCCAGTGAGACTGCTAAATCCAACGGACACCGATCACGATGTCCAGGCCGGGACGGATTTGGGAACGTGCGAGCCCGTGGTCAGCGTAACAGCAATCGACAAGGCCCAGGAGCCATTGCCGACGCAACACCTGGGGCCCCGCCTAGAAGGCCTACTGGAGAGGGCAGCCGACCACCTGACCACAGAGCAGCTGGAGAAAGATCGACAACTGCTGAGGCGATACCAGAGCGTCCTCAGCCAAGGCGAGAGTGACTACGGCCGCACGGACAAAGTGCTTCACCGCATCGACACCGGGGACGCCCGGTCTGTTCGGCAACCACATAGAAGCGTTCTGCTGAAGAAGCAAGGGGCGGTACGAGACATGCTGGGGGACATGAGATCCAGGGGAGTGACAGAAGAGTCTGACAGCCTTTGGTGTTCCCCTGTAGTCTTGGAGACTAAGAATATCGGCGAGCTGCTCTTCTGCGTAGACTACAGAAAGTTGAACGCTGTCACCCGGACGGACTGATTCCCCTTACCCCGGATTGACGACACCCTGGAAACGCTCGCTGATGCACAGTGGTTCTCGACCCTGGACCTGAAGTCGGGCTATTGGCAGGTAGCTCTAGACCCAAGAGACAAACAGAAGACCGCATTCTCGACGTGCCAAGGGCTCTGGCATTTCACGGTCATGCCCTTTGGCCTCTGAAACGCACCGGCTACCTTCCAACGCCTCATGGAGTCAGTGATGAGAGGGCTGACTTACGACGCCTGCCTGCTATACCTGAACGACATCATCATCGTCGGGAAGACCTTTGAAGATCACCTCGAGAATCTGAGTAAGGTACTATAGCGACTGCAGGCGACAAACTTGAAGCAGAACGCAAAGAAGTGCCATATCTTCCGCAAGCAAGTGAACTACTTGGGCCACATAGTCTCAGTAACCAGCGTTGCCACAGACCCGGAGAAGACACAGGCTGTGAGAGATTGGCCTCGCCCAAAGGTTAGGAAAGATTTGCGCAGTTTCCTGGAGCTGTGCAGTTATTACCGCCGCCTCATAAAGGGGTTCTCTAACATTGCCAAACCCCTCACCCGGCTGACAGAGGTACACTGGCCTTATGTGTGGACGGAGGACGCCGAAGACGCTTTCCAGCAACTAAAGGAGACCCTCTCCAGTGCTCCAATCTTGGGATTTCCACAACCGGGTGGCGTCTTCACTGTGGACACCGACGTCAGCGACCAGTGCATTGAGGGTGGCCTATCGCAGATCCAGGACGCCCATGAGAGGGTGATAGCCTACTACAGCAAGACGCTATCCAAGGCAGAGAAGAACTACTGCGTCACCCGACGGGAGCTACTGGCGGTAATAAAGACATTGGAGCACTTCCACAAGTACCTGTACGGTCAGCCATTCAAGCTGAGGACTGACCATTCCGCCCTAACCTGTCTATTGAGCTTTGGGAAGCTCGAAGGCCTGACAGCACGTTGTGTCCAGAGGCTGCAGGAGTACGACTTCACCTCGGAACATCGTAGAGGTAAGAGCTACGGTAACGCCGACGCCATGTCCCAAAGACCCTGTCCTAAAGATTGCGACCAGTGCACAAGAGTGGAAGAGAAGGAGCGTGCCGAAGCATTCCGAGTAGTCACGGCAGTGCCTGCGGATGGCTGGGATAGCGCAGGCCTGAGGACGGAGCAGCTGGCGGACGCAGATTTGTGGCCACTCTTAAGGAAATTGGAGGCAGGGACGAGACCAACCTGGGAGGACATCGCCCCAAGGAGCGCCACCTACAAGTCCTACTGGGCCCAATGGGACTCGTTGAAGACCAGAGATGGCGTGCTGTTCCAGGTATGGGAGTCACCCGATGGGAAGACGCAGAGAGAACAGTTGGTACTTCCCCGGAGTAAGGTCTCGTAAGTCTTGTAGGAAGTGCACGTCAGAACTTCAGGAGGACACCTGGGAGCGAACCGAACGATTGACAAACTACGGCAGCGTTACTACTGGCTGAGACTCCGAGCAGATGCTGAGAGATGGTGCCGTCAGTGTCACGTGTGCACGGGGAGTCGTGGACCCCAGACTAGGAACCGGGGTCGCATGCAGCAGTACAACGTCGGAGCACCATTCGAACGGATAGCCGTTGACATTGCTAGACCGTTCCCAGTTTCCGACCGAGGCAACAAGTACCTAATGGTGGTCGTGGACTATTTCAACAAGTGGCCGGTGGTGTATGTCATCCCAAACCAAGAGGCAAAGACAATTACAGACTGCTTCGTGGAGCAAGTGTTCTGTCGATTTGGGGTGCCGTTAGAGCTACACAGTGACCAGGGTACCAACTTTGAGTGCAATCTAATGAAGGAGGCACTACAAAGGCTTGAGGTGAACAAGACCCGCACGGCGCCTCTTCATCCCCAGTGGGATGGCATGGTCGAAAGGTACATAAAGACCTTAGAGGAATACCTGAAGAAGGTCGTGGCCAGCCACCAGCAAGACTGGGACGTCAAGGTGCCACTGTTCTTGCTGGCCTAACGCTCGTCTACACACGACACAACTGGGATGACGCCAGCCAGCTTAATTTTCGGCCGAGAGTTACGCCTCCCTTGTGACCTGGCTTTTGGAAGCCCTCCGGAAGCGAAACAGCCAGCGACCGATTATGTGGAGAACTTGGTGGACCATCTCCACGACATGCACGAGATGGCTCGCCATAACATCCAGAAGGCGAGCGACCGCATGAAGACCAGGTATGACAGGCAATCCAACAGCCAAGGGTTCCAGCAAGGTGACCTGCACTGGTTGTACCGTCCTACCCGGACCAAGGGACGCTGCCCGAAGCTCCAGCAGCCATGGCAAGGAACGTACCGGGTGGTGAAGAGGATTAACGGCGCGGTCTACCGCATCCAGGAGGTTCCCCGAGGGAAGATGTTGGCGGTACATCTGGATCGCCTGGCACGCTACGGTGGTGCTGTTCGGGACGACCAGCTTTGAGGAGGGAGCAGTGTCACCCGAACGTTGGATCTCCCTATAGAACCGGCTGGCGGCAGCAGCAGGAGACGTAGGCGTTCGGACACACCCTCTCGTTTGTCATACAGCGGTAGCGAGGGGCGGCTGGAAAAAAATATTACCGTGCCGTCTCTTTCCGCTGCCCTTGATTTCTCGAACTTACAGGAAATTTCATCTAATCCAGAATCTTCTAGATCGGCCAGCTGACCCTATATAAGCAATACGTGAGGAGCGCCCAGTGAGGGGACGGACTGCGTACTTGCGTCGGAGGAGTTTACTAATCGCGAGTGCAAGTGGAATTGTAACGGACGAACTGGTGAATCGTAATTGTGTGCATTACGTAATTCCGGGTAATTGGCAAGTGTATAACTGTAAGTCGGTGGAAATAAAGAACATTTTTGAGTGGTGCAATTGGATTTTTCATTTCACGAACCCACAAAGTCACATTATACATCCCTCTCTCTGTCGTATACTTGCGAGTGTTCTTGGCGCTAACGCAAATTGAATTTTCCAAAGTTTTACAACAATGCATTTGCTGAAATCACAATTTCAACGTGGATATTCGTATATTAAGCAAATGTTTTAAATGTTTAGTATAAACTTAATTATAGTTTATAAATTACTTATTTTTCTAATAAAACGAAAATACTAGCGGTACATTCGTATAGCTGTGAATGTTACGATAAGAGATAATTCGTCATTGCCATTGTCTTCAACGTTTGAGTACTGCAAATTTATGATGATAAGTTCCAAAATCTCTTTACGTAATATTTCTTTATAAAAGTTATGTTTTTGTAGTTTATCTGATGTATCACACAGTTTTCCTAGACTTCCTGTGTTCCTTGTTATTTTCTTCGTGAATAAGTCGTTCAACGTCAGTCAGTTTAAAAATATTTCTGTTTCCAATATAATTTGAGTCCACATTAACTCTAGTGGATTGTTCTAGCAGTAATAAGGGGGAAGGTAGATCGTATCTCATTGATCCAGCTGATACACCTTTTCATGGTAGAGTAACTGAGTAATGCTTCTTTGAACCCTAGAGTAAATAGAGATTATACACGAACCACTCTTTAAAAAAGATATAATGTGACCAGACACATTCTGCCAGACCACCAGGAAGTGTATCGTTTCCTCTCATCGAATTTAACAAACACCTTGGCTTATTCAAAGTACATATTCCTTTTATCACGTCCTGTCAATTGTTTACGTTTCAGTTCTGAGTAATATCAAATACACGTTCACGCAGACATGCCAACCAATAATGATATTCATTACAGTGCTTACGTCGCAATGCTTCGTTATCGTATACTGGTACTTAATTTATATATTTGTGTTAGGAAAACTATTTGAGCTAAAAAGATAAGATTTTTACGGTGAAGCTGATATTACATACATGGACATATTAGGTAAACATGGCCATCTGCAATTCAACTTAATAAGCAAGCAGGCCATATAGATGATGCAAAAGATGCTTAAGTTTATTGAATTCCCAAAGTGAGACGTAGAACCAATCAGAATTAAGTATTGCGGTGGCTTAGCAAAAAACAAAACAAAAACAAAAAACAAAAAAAGAAACAAAGAAAAAAAGAATCAGTGATTTCATTGTTAAATTTTTTCTTCTAGCTTGAACTCTCGTAGAGGGTAGACGCGTTTTCGGTAAAAGACTTCTTGTAACTATGAGAAGTTATTGGACATCATCATTTATGAACGTTTAGTAAACGTTTAAAATATACATCGAAGACGCGACGCTACGATAAATAATTTAAGTAAAAAACCGTTGCATCATTTATATATAAAAGGAGAAAATTAATATATAGTAAAGGGCTATGTACATCAGTGGAAAATGTCGCATGTAAAGAAGAAAATGATGTCGAGAAATATAATTCCAAGTAAATTGAAACGGTGTATATTATTTTATTCCATAGTTGCCTAAAAGTGAAATCCCTGTTGTATCTATACCACGCCCGAGAAGTTTTACATCTCATCGCTCGCCGCAGCTGCCGGAGAGAGAAGTTATATAAATCTTCGAAAACATCTTCACGGCTTTTAGACGAAAGGTTCAGCGCTTCTACATAAAGGTATGAGATAAACCTTTTCAATAGATCATATTTTAAGTGGGATGTCGTTATCTTGGTTTCCGCCTATTGAGGTAAAGAGAATAGAATTTCAAATCCATCACATACCGAACAACTCTTAGTAGATATCATTATGACCAAAATGTAAGGTATTACGCTATACTTTGTGGATTCGTAGAATTAAAAGGCCGAGTTGAAGAAATTAAAAATCTCCTTTATTTTCGTAGAAATAGTGTTATAGATTACGTTACATTCACCATGTCTACCAAGGTCGATCACAAAATAACAAACAGTGGCAGCAGATTATATTCTTAGCTCTCGTTAAAACAACACAGCTGGCTCTCTCTCATTTCACAACACTGTTTCACCACTACCACTCTTAGCCAATCGTGCCTCTTTAAACACTTCGCAGATAATTTCTAGATGATTCGCAAATAAACCAGAACGCGAGCAATCTCTATAAGTCCAGAAGTAACTAGAAATTTCCATTTATATAAGTTTGTTTGTTTCGACAGACCCTTATCTGCATGTTATCTTTGTCCGTGAGCTCTTGCTTTTCACACTGCCCTCCTATCAGTTTCTTTTGTGCATACAAGCAACGCGATCGTAGATACGTGTTCGCGACAGTATTTAGAACAAAACGCGTAATTAAAGACCTTCTACAAATGGTTATAGATGGCTATGAAATTTCCATTTGACAACAAGGATGAAAAACGTAGAAGAAAAAATAAAATAAGCATTTCGTGTTTGAGAAAAGCGTGAAGTTTAAAGCGCACACGACTGACAAACTAACAAGGAACATCTCGCAAATGGATTTTCACTTAAAATATTATTACATGTTCCTTTCGCTTTTCATTTTTCTTTTCTTCTCCCCCTTTCTTTTTTTTAAGTAATTCTGCGTCGTCTATCTAACGGATATAAAATTTTCATTTGGTTTTAACATATAAAATATGGCATTTTAATGAAAATAATTATTGTGACCTTGTGGTTCGTAGAATTAAAAGTCCAATTTACAGAAATTCAAAATGTTCTTTATCTCCTTAGAAGTACACTTTGGTCAACACTTACAATAGCAGAATTACGTAACATACACAAATACAATGCTCAAGTTTGTTAACCACTAACAACGGAGTTCACTCAACTTCCAGGTAAATTACCACTCTATCATTACGACTTTGTTTACAACTACTCCGCTGGCGTGTGGCGATCTCTTAGGCAAATACACCTTTACATGGTTCCATAAGATAATAGAATAATCTGTAAGACGTCACCGGATGAAACACGAACGTTCTAGACCTCTAACTTCATCTGTGTCGGCAAGCCTTTTATCTCTGCGCTAAATTTATTTGCCCTTTGTGTGCACAAGTCACGCTCTCGCGATAACGGGTTCGCGACATTATGAGAATTTTTGAGATATGGAAAATGTTGCAATCATTTTTTCATATTGAAGGCAGTTCCTTGAAAATCTTGGTGGCATATCCTTAGCTGAGCTGCTAGGTGTATCTTCTATTTTAATACTGTTGAATTTGAATTCTAATAGTAAATTTAGTTGTTAAACCCTTAAACACAGAAGGAAAATTTCGTTTGTTACTTAAATGTACATAGGCATACGGCTAGAGTTCGTTTACGCATCTTGCTTCTCACTAAACCTTAAATTTTTGCATTGATTTTGCTAGATTTTATTATTTTATTCCTGAACGTTATTATATGTTTCTGGATAAGAAGTTTAGTAAAATTCATTTAGTAATTTAACCACCAAGTTTGCAATTTAACCGAATTTTCTGTAATGCGGTTCACAGACTGACATTTCTTTAAAAATGATTATTTTTTTTAATTTCAGAAGCCTCAACAAAATGCATTTCCAGAGAAATCTTAATTTTTGGATGGAACACAGTAGTTCCTCTTCCTTTCGCTAAGTAGAAACCAGAAAAAGTAAAATGTCTACCTCAAAATGACAATCGATTCTACAAATTCTGCATTTAAAAATATGAAACTGTGGGGCGAAATGGAAATAGTTCCACAAATAAGCTGAAAAGTGCATTTTTATTAGCCTTAGTAATAATTGATGCGTGTGCTATCCGATATGCATTTTAAATCATTAATCGATGGCAGTAAGTGCTTTAGACATGACCAGTTAATGCTTTAATCAAAGTAATGATAAAAAGCATAAATGCATAAAAAGCTTTGAAACGGAAATAACCTCAATAAAGTAGCTAGCTGCAAAATGAGCATTATAATTGCTTTGATCAAAGCGAATTTCATGCACAATTGCCTGTGATGATTGACTATCACATCGACCAATCAAGTTCGTTGTTTGGCCTGCTGCAACTCACAGCGTCAGCTTGAAATTAACGTCTGCGTGGACGTACATCATCTCTCACTTCTTTTCGTACATGTGCTTCAGATTATTTATTTTCTTCACTTTTTATTTACTCTTCTGCGTACTTAGGAGTAGGAGGCAAGAACTGGATACTGCAAATACACCACATAAAATTATCTGAGTCTATTTCTTTTTTTAGAAAAAGGTCTATATATGTATTTGACCATGTTTGGACAGTATGATTATTTAATATGCAACAATTGGTTTAATACCACACAAGGTATTCAGTTCTTTATCTGTAGAGGATGCGACATAATGTTTTACATGAAAATTCTCCCAGCTCAAAATACCTTTTATATGTATGAATTTTCGGCACCAGTTTGACATTCTGAAATATACTTCTAATCGTTGTGAGTAAAATATCACATTTAAGATACTTCGATAACAAGTGAAATGTACATATTTAATTTTCTGTGAATGTCCTCAGAAGTCCTCTACCTTGGTTAAACCGTAAGAGGTAGACGAAATCTTACTGCACAAAAGTATAGATCTGTTAGAATACAGAATTTATGACAAATACAAATTCTGTATAGCAAGTTATTTTATAAACATTCCTTGCTATTTTCTGTTCAATTTTCAAATAATTGTATATCCGTCAAATGGGAAATCCTTATACCCCACCCCCTTTTGGCTTTTCAAGCAAATATATCCAAATTTTAAATTTTTCACATAGCAAGCAGTCCTTAAGAGATTTGGCCTTTGCTTGCAGCATATTCCTTGCCCATCTCAAGAAAATTAACAATTAGGTGATTTTTTATGTTTAATTTTACGTCCTCCAACGTTAACTTATATCGAACGGTGAATAAAACGGCTGAAATGATGCTCAAAAATTGCCCAGGGTCCATGGAGCTTGGAGCTACCCGACATTCGTCTTTAAGGATAAGGGAAAACCTGGAAAAAGCTTATCAAGATAGCTCACCCTGACCGAGATTCGAACTCGGGACCTCTTGAACGTGTGGAAGACCCGCTACCATCTACGCTACCGAGGTGCGCAATTGCGTGATATTTTTATGAACATAGATAGATGAAGAAGCGTTTGTAAAACAATTGTTTGTACATGACTAGAAAAATATTATGCAAGTGCAACACGTCCAATGTTTGGTCTACCACTTACGGTTTATCAGTTATGGAATGTCATTTAGAATGATGACTTCAGAAGCTATTGTCAGAAAATTTAAGGTGTCCGTTTCATTTGAACATGAAAACACTTTAACTCTAAGGTATTTTAAGCAATGTTTGTGGACGAGTGGTTTTCTGAAAAATCTTCTGTTGCTCCTGTGTTTGGACATAAACCGTAAGGCAGATGTTTAAACTATATTACGTACAATTAAACTCTTTATAGATATACTTTTTAGATGCAGTGGCCTCAAAACCTTCATTTCTTGTGAAAGTGCTGTAAAACATTTGTTGGTTAAAAGGCAATATTTGTTTCTTTACTATAGGTAAAAGGAAGAGAATATATATATTTTTTTAAATCCAGGAGTCACAAAATACTGTCCTGAAGTCGATCGCGATAGCGCGGCTTGTGTACACAAAGAGCCTGGAGATAAGGAGTGTGCCAGAACAAATAAAGTTAGCGCGAGATAAAAGACCTGCCGGCACAGATAGGATTACGCTTCTGGAAGGTGATAGAACATTCGATTCCTCTTTGGTCCAGATACCTCTCGAATTATGAATGAGGTATTCAAGGAAGTGACAACTCGCCAAAGGACAGTTGTAAAACAGTCGCGGGAGAGGTAAGCAGAGACAGCTGAGTGTGTTGCAACGAGAGCTGATCAGAACGTTGTTTGTTACTGTCATCGACCTTGGTAGATTGTGGTGTGTATGTGACGAAATGTCGTTAAGTGAGAATTGATCAGTGTATTTCTACGGAAATAAAGAACATTTAGAAATACTTCAAATTGGATTTTTAATTCTACGAACCCACAAAGCCACAATATTAACAGCGAATGAATTCTTTGTATCGAATTTTTGGATAATGAAACTGTTACTGACAAGAGAACATAACAGCTTGTAGCAGAAACTCTTACACAGCTTAGAACATCTTGAAATATTTCAAATTAATTTGTAACCGATTCTTTCTATATGTACATATATTACGTCATTGAAACTGTTTCTATTCTCTCTGCTACCACCTACAGTATGTGGAGGAAATACTGGTTTATAACCCAAAATTCATTACCAAGATTTAAACTTACTGGATTATTTTCAAAGCTGTAACTGTTGAAATTTTAGTATTCTGTGTGTATTTACAGTCTTCACTGTTGATCAACAGTAATAAATGCAATCTGTAACTGTAAACCAGGAGTCGCAATTAGACCTATAAGGCTAAAGCGACTATAAACTACTTAATAATAAAAAGTATTTAATTAGAAACACACATGTTAAGAATCCCTGCATCAAAAGAAGCCCTTGATAGGAGGATAGAAGAAAAACTCAAAAACGGTTTGGTTGAATACCAAACTTCGCTTTTAGCTGCGCATCCTCCTAGCCTGCATAGATAGCAGAAGGTGTGCTAGGTCACCAGACGGCCCTACCGAGGTCTAATCGGTAGCCTCCCCCATTGGTGTTGGCGCGCGTAAATGGCGTATCCACTTCCATCCAGTCTTGAGTCCATAGGAACATATGGGGGTGGGGCTTCTTAGTCAATAGGTCTTGCCCTATGGAAAGCCCCACGGAGGTGCTGGGCGCCCTTCTGGGACAGCTCAGTAACTCCCTGGTCATTAGAGGGGAGGTCAGTCTTCACTTTGTGTGGATTGCCCTGGTAAATACCCTTGAGCTTATATATATTGTCCCAGGTATAGGACCGGTGCCCATTCAGCATCTTGAGAAAATTGAGGAGTTACGCTAGGTAGCGAACCCCGATCTAGAAAGCCCACTTTCTGGCTAGGGGTGCAGTGATGCTGACCACATCTCCTCTCCGTATCGTTTATATGATCGCCCAGCTTTGCCTTGCTCATGTGGGCGTGAGGCCGGTAAGCGGGTTGGCCAGTTCTGGTCGCGTCAGTGGTTGTTACGCCACGGATTAACTTTTTTCCTCCAAAGATGTAACACGAAACAATCCATCCATCCTGAACTACAATTTTTGTAGACATTTTTTTAAAACCTGTGATTTTTTTCAAAAATAGCCCGAGAGTTCTTATTCAATAACCATACGTTTAGAGCATCTTCATGGCGTCTGGAATTGAATTTTATGGTAATATAGAGAAGAGTAAAGGTTTGTAAAAATAGTTCCTACAAAAGTGAGTGGGGAAATGCAACTTTGTATATAAAACTTGTTTAAAACTTATAATTTTGTCAAAAGTACCCCAAGGGTTTTATTCAATAGGGAAAGTAGCCCAATATGGAGTGGTGCGCAATTTGGGGTGCCGTGGTATCTCAGCTGTATAGTGCTGAACCTTGCTAGAAATGTGATGGACTAAGAGAGTTTTGGCGAATAAGCATCCTGCGGTTATGTCATGGCATTCCTGCTTGAGATCGTGTCACGGTGAGCTGACGAAGGAAGTTTGCTTCTTGAAGTTATTTGCCGCTGTTGACATCTGTGTATACAAATATAATAAGGTATTTATTGTTTTAAACACACCTTTGCTGAAGTTATAGTATTAAGATAAAACTATCGTTCTATGCCCAGTCCAAAAAGAGCCGGAAGAACTAATAAATTACAAATGGTGAGTTCCCTATTATGGGGTACCACGGAGAGCTTAATTAGGAGTAACCCATATTAGGACCTACTATTGCACTTTTAATACTCACGCTAGAAACTAAACTTCTACTGCCAGGAAATCGAAACATGGCTGAAAAATCATATTGGTTAAACGGTTGCTGTTTACCAGATAGGAAATCTTTTTGGAAAAGCCTATCTACGCGCAGCCACTACAGTAGTGGGTTCTGCAAAACAGGAATATATGCATTCAACCCCAACATTTTCAGGCCACAAGATTTTACAATCTATGAAAATGAAACATACAATGGACACGAAGTTTCTGAACCTAATTGTGTGCCACAAGTGACAGGTCCTCCTGCTTCCCAGAGGAGATTGATCCTGGCGGCAGACATCAGCCTAATCCCAAGACTGAAGCAGAAGGCAAGTTCAACAAAATAAGCCAATCCATCTCGAGCTGGGATATCTTGTGTAATTACAAGCTCGCCATACACTGCTCAGCTCACTGAAAACAAGTCAAAGAAGGCGGACAAGACTCCGCCAAAAGCCAGATGGACCTTAGCATTGCAAACCAAAGCAACAAAGAAAACCAGCAGAGGAAGTGCACTGCTGAATTTTCGTCCTCCAAAGACGAAGAGACTTTGTGACTCTGGAATCGTAAGAGGAGTGGGGAAACGACAGTGACGATGATGAAGATTACGATGATGATCTGATCATGATGATTATGATGATTATGATGCGGAGTGCCTGTTTTGTGCAGGCCTGTTTTGGAGGACTGAGGGGGGGATATGGATAAGTTGCTGCAAATTTTCAATTGGGCACACACGATTTGTGTAGGTGATAGTTCCGATAGATTCTGTTGTGAAAAGTTTGTGAGAAAAGAAAGTACATAAAAATACCTGTCTAGTAATTAGGCAGCGAAATAGGATAACTAGTTTGGATAAGAACCTTGAACTTTCACTTCGGATATCAAAAAGTCATCTTTAATACAGACATTAAGTAGCGTGAACTTTTCTACTTACAGTGCTCTAAATTAACGCCAGAAAATGTATCCCAAGCTAGGAAACTTTACCATCTCATATTAAGCACCATATTAAGAATCACTTTTTCGTATTTCAGAGAGTTGTATTTTATTTGCATAAAAGTGTATTTAAGCTCGATTATTCCATTCTATAAGAGAGGTAAAGAGTTGGAGTATACAAATATATTATATACAGACACTAACCTGTATTATTATTGGTCATATAACTAAAAGAAAAAACGTACCCCATATTAGGCAATTTTCCACCATGCGTTTAGAGCATTTTCATGACTAGTGGTATGTATTGAATTTTCTTGGAATATAGATAAGAGTAAAGGTTTGTAAAAATAGTTCGTACAAAAGTGAGTAGCGGAAATGCCACGTAATTGCAATATACATTAATGTTTCTCTACCGTCTACTTTGTCTGTAGTAGCCGTATTTGATTCCATTCTAAACTTCAATGTCTGATTTTACTTGGTATAAACGTTTTCAGATACCGGAAACGGAAAAACATGCCACTGTTTTGTATCCGCGAGTTTGTTTATTTTCTTGTCCAGGTAAATCCATTCCTTGCTCCTCAGAAATGTTTCGATAACAGTTGTAGAATTTGGATCAAAGCCTTGTACACTTGTGTGGCTTGTAGAGGGAAAGAACAGTCGCGAGAGCAAGTTTCATCTGCTTCAACCTTTGTCCAATGGAACATTTATCTCTGGGAACCAAAATCAAAGCAAACACTTGCGGGTGAGACCCTCTCACCGATTTAATATTTCCTTTCCGATGACCTTTTGCTCGGCGTTGAGTATCGTCATATCAGCACAAAATAGAATCGAGCATCATTTGGCTGAGGGACGCGCATTAACTAACTAATCGATAGTTGGCAATGCAAAGTAAGATACTTGCTGGACCACTTCTAGAGGATGCAATTACTAGAACTTTAAGTACATATTATGGCAGAGCAGAACACTTTCTTCTTGGGCAGCAAGCGAGGAGAAAAGACGATTAGATATCCACGTTTCGGGAGTGTGCATCTCTCTCATCATCAGGATATTTATCAAATGTTATAACCACAAATGGAACACTGGATATAATACCAATATAAACAAAGACAAAACACTGTCAAAATTCGCATTACTGAACAAAAGACTGTTTTCAGTAAATTAAATGCCAGGTCAGGAGATGGCGTGAGTATAGGAAATTGTGTCAAAGAAACGTAACCACTTAACTTGATTATCAAGCTGTATTTATCTTTGCTTGTTAATTCGATGGATTTCTATTTTAAGGCCGGTTTCCAAGAGGAGCTGAACTGAAATCCAGCATCACAGTTAAGCATGCTACTTTCAGAGGAAATCGCCAAAGCCTCCTTAATTCTTCGCTCCCAGTAACTGTTGCATATTGCCAAGATGGTCGTTTCCGGAAAATTGTCTCTATCTCGTTATCAAAACAATGCTCTGCAAGCCCAGACTTCTCAGGTTGCATTAAACTAATACTCCCTTCATGTTCGTTTATTTTGGCAGCGATCGTCCTTCCAGTTTGTCCTATTTACGGTGTCCCACATTCAACGGAAATGCGGTACACTCCCTGAACTTGGAAGTCCAGTTTGTCTTTCACTCGTCTCAACAGATGTTTAATCTTCGCAGGTGACTTGTGGATGTTCCTGATATTGTATTTGGCGAGAATTCTGCTGATTCTGCCGGATATATTCCCGGTAAACGGGATGCAGGCTGTAGCGGTAAGCTCATCTTGGAAACCGGCCTTCAAAATGGAAATCCTGTCGTTTTAAGAAGCACATATCAATACAGCTTGATAGTCAAGTTAAGTAGTTACGTTTATTTGACACAATTTTCTATACTCACGCCATCTCCTGACCTGGCATTTAATTCACTGAAAACAGTCTTTTGTTCAGTAATGCGATTCTTGATAGTGTTTTGTTTCTGTTGATATTGGTGTTCTATCCAGTGTTTCATTTGTGGTTATAACAGTTTATAAATATCGTGATGATGGGAGCAATGCACACTCCCGAAATGTCTATATCTGATCGTCTTTTCACCTGACTTGCTTCCCGAGAAGAAAGTGAGCATTTTCTTCTTCAGGAAGGCTTCAGATTTTATTTAACGGTTATCAAAAGATGCACCGCAATACCTGGATGTATCGACAGATATGCTGCTTGTATAGAAGGTTAACACATATCACTGACATCATAGGAGTTTCTTTGGAATACGAGGGTCGTCCGAAAATTTTCCCACCTAATAAAGATATGGATATTTTTAAGCAAACTTTTTATTTTTTATTTTTCAAATTAGTCTCCTTGTAGCTCTACACACTTCTCCCAGCGATGCTCCCATCTCTGTTACCCGTCCAAATAGAACTCGACTTTTTTCTCTGCAAAATAATTGTTCACGAAGGTGACTGTCTCTTCATTTGACGAAAATCTCTGTCCTCCGAGCGCAATTTTCAGACGAGGGAACAAAAAGAAGTTGCTTGAGGCTAGATCTGGTGAGTAAGACGGATGGTCAAGCAGTTCAAACCGTAATTCATGGATTTTCCCCATTTTTACCGCTGAGGTATGAGACGGGGCGTTGTCTTGGTGAAACAGGATTTTCTTTTTGTGCAAATGTGGTCGTTTTCCCGTAAGTTCTGCCTTCAGCTTTTCAAGTAATGATGCATAGTTTGTACCTGTATTTTTTGTTTTCCTTTTTGGAGACAATTGACTAAAATAGCTCCATGACTACCCGAAAAATCAGTCGCCATCACCTTCCAAGCCGGGAAAAAAGCTTTTGCTTCTTTTGGGGCTGGTTCCCCCTTTGCAGTCTACCTTTTGATTTTAATTTACGTCCTCCAACGTTAAGTCATATCGCACTTTGAACGGAATGGATAAAATGATGCTCAAATGAGCTCAGGGTCCATAGGGCTTAAATTACCCGACATTCGTCTTTCAGGATAAGGGGAAAACGCGGGAAAAGCTTTATGAAAATAATTTACCCTGACCAAGGTTCGAAATTGAGACCTCTTGAACGTGAGGCAGACACGCTACTATCACGCTTCCGAGGCGGGCTTTCAGTCCACTGTTTGGACAATATTTTTGATTCGGGTGTATCCAAGTTTCATCTACAGTAGGTAATTAATCGGCGCAAACCTCTGATCTATTATGCCTAAACTGCGCCAACAGAGCGTTGAAAATTTTCGTCGGAACACGTTTTTGATCTAACGTGAACAAACGCGGCACCCAACGCGCGGACATCTTTCTCATGTCTAAATGTTGACTCAATATGTGACAAACACGTTCTGCTATCTCTCACTCTAATTCGGCAGTCCTCTAGTACCATTTGGTGAACTTGGGCGATGATTTCGTCGGTAGTTTAAGTTTTTGGACGTCCCGAACGTTCACTGTCTCCCAAGCTGTTACAGCCGCGCTTCAATTCAGCTGCCCAAAGTGTCACTGTGGTAAATTATGGTTCAGAGTCCCGATACACAGAATCCAGCTCATCTTTGATTTGCATAGGTGTATTACCTTTCAAAAACAAATATTTAGTGACAACTCTATGCTCGATTTTGAGCATATTTATAAAAACACATCAACTCATTCAAACGACAGTTATATAACAAGTGAGCGTCCAAATTGGCTGAAACTTTGGTGACTAACTGGCAACATATGAGTAACGAAATTCACTATAGCTTTTATTTTCGATTATTGCCATCTTCATGTTGAGGCCGGAAACTTTTTAGACCACACTCGTATTCAAGGTCCTTCCTCTAGAATTATAGAACACATAGTTATGCACAACTTTTATATAGGGGCTCATTCCTGGAAGTGATTCATCATTGTAATACAGGAAGTGCAGGTGCATATTATGAAATGTAGAACTCGTCAAAATGTTCTGCTATGTCCCTAACAGTATCCTTGCACTAGATGCTTTTTCACTTCCATCTGTGTATCACAGGTGAAGCCTTTAACATGAACCATACAAGAAAAAGTTTGATACTGTTGCATTCACAAAGCTTCCACTACTCTTGTACACAATATTCTTAGAAACTCATTCCTCAATATACTTCACGTCAATCCAGAAATACTTTTGCAAAACTTGTCAACGTATTATATACTGTAATTGACAGGGAATAAAGTAAGCCGGCTCACGCTAATTGATATGAAAGGCTTTTAAGAAGTAGTCATTGTCACGGATTTGAAATTTAATTCTCTTTACATGACTAAAATAAAGAAAATCAAATAATAGCTCCCCATTTGAGAAAAGTGTAAGTATTGTAAAATTCAAACAGATAACAAGCAATACCTCGCAACTTGTAAACTCTAAGAGAGGGCGAATAAAAATCTACTGTATGCTGTAACTTCAACTATATTTTCATGCAGTAAGATATTCTGTTTTTCCTAGACTTCACCAGTTACGTGAAAATCATTCATTCAAAATGAAGAACACTTCATTGAGCAGCACCGAAAAATTAAATACAGGATGTCCCAATTTAATCGCTCAAATTTCATTTTGTGGTGTTAAATTAATGAATGTGTATTCCTTTAGAAGGTTTAGAGCGGTTAGGGACACAGTGGATCATGAATTTCCTGGTAGATGCATAGGGTGAGGTGCACCAATTGCATGGCCACCGAGATCGCCCGACATAACACTTCTAGACTTTTTGTGTAACTTACGTCCCCCAACGTTAAGTCATATCGGAAGATGAGTGGAATGGGTGAAATGATGCTCAAATGAGCGCCGGTTCCATAGAGCTTAGAGATACGAGAAATTCGTCTTTCAGGTTGTGGGAAACCCCCGGAAAAACCCTTATGCAGCTAACTCACCCTGACCAAGATTTGAACTCGGTACCTCTTGAGGATGAGGCAGACATGCTACATTCTACGCTACTGAGGCCGGCGTACTTATTTTCGTGGGGGTATGTCAAGAACAGGGTGTGTGCGACAGAAGTAGCGACTGTTCGCCAACTGAGTTGGCGCATTCGGAAAGCTGTTGCAACCGTCACTCCTGAAATGCTTCAACGCATATGCGTGGAACTTGACATTCACCTGGATATTCTTCGTGTGACTGGTGGGGCGCATGTGGAAGTAACAGGACTTTCTTAACTTTTGTATACAAGTTTGATGAGTCATACGTGTTAGTAAAGTTTAGTTCATTTCGATAACGCAGATAGTTTGCACTGAAGTGAAAATAGGGTGATTCAATTGGGACAGCCTGTATATACATTTCATTTGTCCTGTAGGATAGGATAGGATAGGAGAAAATTTTACGGAGGGGATTTGGAACTGCGGCCAGACTTTCTCTATTGTACCTATGCCCCAAGTGGGGATTTCCCGGGAAGAAGGATGAGGTGAGAGAAGACATGGTGTGGCTGACCAAACGATGCATGACAATGCAAAGAGGACAGTCCGCACCATTGACAAATTGGAAACTCCCGGCAGGCCAGTCAAACGTTATCCCACCCACTGTGGTCCTGAAACAGCTCCATCAGACCGTCCCGGAAACCGCCCTTCCGCAGGAGGAAGATTTACTCAGAGCGCATCATCCTGCCATGAAACACCGAGACACCCGCCGACATTTTCTACCCTGAAAAAGACCAGCAGATGAGAGATGATGTGAAATGATAATCGAATGAAATGAAGGAATAGCAAATTCCGGGGACGTGGTTAACGTAACCAACATTCGCTTTGCATCCTGGGAAAAGCCCCGAATAGGACCAGGTAGGCTGGCCACGCGGATCAAACCCGGGCGCTCTAAATGCAGACCACAGATGAAACTGCCTGGGCCATCTTGCTGGGTATTTATTGTGTAAATATTTTATGAATATCAACATGTATCCCATACCTGGAAAGTGATACAATTAAATATAAAGTGTGGTACATAAGCGTTTTGTGGTTACAGAGAGTATTGGGAATGTCTTAAAATATGTATTTCTGCTAAATTCTGGGTACTTAGTTTTCATTTGAGATATAATACTACCTCTGAGTACGAAGCAGAGAAGTTATGACTCTATTGATATCAAATCAGCTGAATGAACGATTCAATAAACTGGAGGACAGCTTACGATCTACCTCACCGGAAAATGTCCATGACGATTTTAGACATCCCTGAAGAACTGAGCGACTGCAGTGTCACCTCATGCGGTGACGGAAGACCTATGAAACATCCTATACGACTTCAAATAGTACTATCGATATGATACATTTATGTAATTACTCAATTTGGTCTTAACTAGTGATCGTGCAGTATGCTAGCAACAAAACTTTGACTGAAAGGTAAGAAAACTTAGCATCATTTTGTTTGAGTTTACTTTGTAAACACATTCGTGCCTATGTTAGCTAAAATATGCATAAAAAGGGAAAATTGCTATCATTTGAAGTCAAGAATCTATGCATATCTTATATAAACTGAGGGGATTGTGTCTCGATGGTCGCAAACTATAGGTGTTGTCTCTTATTCGAGATAGAAGTGTGAAGTTGCGTGTGTGTGAAGAAGGTCGTGACGTAGGAAATAACGACTGTTATTCCACAAAATAGAAATATTAACAGCGGATAAGAACAAAAGCCAGTTACCTCTTATACATAGATGGCCATGAAGTAACTCTTCAACAAGCAGAAGGAGTTTTAAAATTGACAATCGATCCTGTGGTATATTTGTTCCATTTTTTGTGTAATTTACTTCCTCCAACGCTAAGTCATATGGGACGACGAATGGAATGGGTGAAATTATGCTCAAATGAGCCCAGGGTCCATATAGCTGATAGTTACCTAAAATTCGTCTTTCAGGATAAGGAAGTACTCCGGAAAAATACCTTATCCAGGTAACTCACCCTGATCGAGGTTCAAACTCGGGACCTTCTCAACTTGAGGCAGATTGGTGTTCTTTAATGAACTCAATAAGGAATTTATTTCGTTGTATATGTTCAGGACCTGTATAATGTGTGAAAATTATGTCGTTTATTAAGTTAAATAACAAGGACCATTCAAGTATAACATTTTAAAATGTAAGTAGATATATAATATAAATTACTGGACCATTCCGACTGAGGATTGCTCCACCACCAAGGAGTACTTGCACTATGCAACATTTACAGAACTTGGAATGCTATCTAGACGAGGTTAAGTAAGTAGGACCAACGTTTTCGTGAATGTTATGATTCACTATAAAAAAAACTCTAGAAGTTTGTAGAATAATTCCATAAAGAGCTTGAGAGATAAACCTAATTAATTCATGATGGAGTTTAAAAACTAACTGTGCGACGTCAGGTGTATGGTATAATCTTATAAGGAATTGTAATAAAAAGCATTTCCCTGGCTTGTAGGCCGTGGTTCAGGTAATCGAAATTCATCCTCATTCATCTTCTGTACCCAAAGGGCACGTCTGAAATGAGCACCTTATTGTATCGATACCGGAAATGAAGGCCTCAGTGTTTTGAACCGAATCATCCATTGATTCTCCTTCAAAGGATTGCCATAACTTTAAGCCAATGGCTAGCGAGGGGCAAGCAAATTTTGGATCACAGCATACCCACAATGGGTAATCGACCAATCCCCAGTAAGGCGATGAACAAGAATGAAATGAAATTTAGTCATGGAAAGGATGATATGAAACGTTTAGGATCAAATAAACACAGCCATGAGGTCCTTGAAGGAGGGTCCTGCTCCGCAAAGGAAGGTCCTTCAACTATTGCCATACCCGGATTACATCCCTTAATAGCAATGAGAGGGTATGCTTTTTATTAATGATAGTGGATTAGTGGTGGTGATTAATTTAGGGATTTAGAGAAGTTGATTAAAGTAAAAGTATAGATTTTATCTATGGAAATATGGTGAAGTTTCGTGATTTTGAAGAAGGTCCTAGCATAAGGCTGGGTCTCTCTTATGTCTCTCCAGGGTCGAGATCATATTCATCCAAGACCACGGATGAGGTTGTTTCAGAGTTTGGAATAGAGACTATGGGATATGAGTAGGATGTAGTCAATTATTTTAGGGAAGGATAGGTATGAATCAATGTCGTTTGGTATATACAAGTCGGCTGCTACAGCAGTCTGAAAGTAGCGGTTTAGTTGGACTTGGAGTTTGGAGAAGGGTGTTTGGGCTGCTGCTCCCCAGACTTAGCAGGCGTAAGTAAATACCGGCCTTAGTACTTGTTTGTGCGGTAATAGTTTATTTCGAAGAGCCATTGGTGATTTAAGGTTGTATAAAGGATACCACCATTCTTCTGCTGACCTTATTTGCCACAGGATCCACACACAGCCTTGAGGGAGAGTCCTCCTCCGCATAGGAGGGTCCCTAGACACTTGCAATACCGAACTAGGTCCCTTATTTGCGTTGAGGGGGCTTCATTTATGTAAATGTCGGTGGGTTTGTGGTGATTAATTTAAGGATTTGAGTGTTTGATTAAGGTAAAGATGGAATGCTAAAGGGACAGGTGTAGGATATAGTCAGATACTTAAGGGAAGGATAGCTCTGAATGGATATTGGAATTTGAGATATACCAGTCGGCTGTGACTACAGACCAAAGGTAACGGTTTTGTAGGACTTGGAGTTTGGATAGGTGCTTAAAACTACACTCAATTGAGGAATTTATCAAAAGATTCAGCTTCAACGTATATAAGCGCAAAGATAAAAACACTAACGCACTAATACAGCAACTAGGCGCTTACGAAACCGAATACAATAAACATAAAAGACCGCTGTGCATATTTGATAGGACCATAGGAATGGGAGACACAGAAATAGACATCCAAGAGTATCTAAACACTCTCGTAAGACTTCCATAGAAGAAGTAAGGTTACCCATGACTATACACCACACCCTGACATTTGGTAGTCCACAAAGTCCTTGCTCTCAGTCAAGGCGGCTCTGGCGGAGAGAGAACCCCCTTCTCCAACACTTACACGACATATCGAAATAAATAATAGTTATGATCAATCTTATGCGAACAAATTCAACTTAGAATTAACTTCATACTAGACGCAGCTTACGCGCAGTACTAACAATCACACATATCTACACACTAATTTTACTTGTAAGGATAATGCATGACTAACGCTATTCTAGCGCCCACCACTAGCATTAATGACTCGTCCTCCCCTCTTAAGGGTGTACGGATCATTAACGAAGAACTATAAGAATTATAACTTAACACATGACTACCTCCTCTATCATTGAGGATGCAATCGCTACGTTAGGACGGCGTTTCCTATTGGAAACGACACTACACCCCACTACATCCCTCACCATGAATCTGCGAGGGCATACTCAGGGCTTCGGCCATGCTGATATCCTAGCACCCAACCTCACCTCGGTTAAGCCATACGGCCAACCACTACACTCTCTCTATGAATCCGCAGGTGCTTATAGAGGTACTGCTGGAATTCCTCTCCTGACTACTCTCCGGTGGAGCTTTTTAGTGGGTAGTACCTTCGGGTGAAGCTCACATTCCCGGCTGCACCATCCCAGATCAGTCGGGGTTAGTCCATAAATCGATTTTTCCTCCACTTGAAAAAAGGAAGGTTTTAGCTGCAGCACCCCAGACTTGCAGGCGTAAGTAAAACCCGGCCTTAGTACTTGTTTGTATAGTAGGAGCTTGTTACGAAGAGCCACTTGGTGATTTGTGGTTGTGTATAGGATACAAAATGGCCATCCTTCTAATGATTTTGTTAGCCACAGATGTTATGTGTTCTTTCCATGTAAGGCACTTGTCCAGAAGAACTCCAAGGTATGTTGCCTGCGTTGACCAGGGTGCATCTGCATCTCCAAGACGTAGGTTGAGTACTTCCTGTAGTGCTCGCCGTGTAAAGGTGACAGCTTGGGACCTATTGGCATGGAGTTTTAACCGCCTGGTCGCAAACCAGGCATCTGAGCCAGCTGCACTGCGATGTCATGTAGTTTTGATGCTGTTGTTATGGCAGTATCGTCGGCAAATAGATAGAGGTTGCAGCCTCTTAGGTTTGGAAGTGTGTTTATGTATGCAAGGAAAAGCAGGGGCCAAAGGACACTGCCTTGAGGTACTCCTGCGTTTATGGCGTAAGGTTGGGACAGCATGTCGTCTTTCGCGACTACAGATGATCGGCTTTAAAGGTAATGGTGTATTGGGTTTATGAGGTAGGCTGGGATGTTAAATCAAATTATTCAACCTAGCATTCGTCTACCAAGGAGGAAAACGGCGAAGAAAGAATCAGGTCGTGTTTTAACGTGGATCGTCCCCAAAGCGGGTCGTTAACATTTCCGCAGTGGCACGTCGATCAATGATAAGCGATTCATGAGGTAAATAATGACATTGAAGGAATGTACTGAAAGCTTGAGTATCAACTTCTGACCAAACAATGCCCTCAAATGAGGTATTTTAGATATTCCGTATTAATAACCACATAGTATAAAGGGAGCTGGTGAAGGGACCTTTGCGTATTTCATTGGCATTCCATACTGTATTCCGCACATGAATAATATTTTACCATTTTGAAAGCGAGAGAACGTGACAGAGCGAGATACCGGGCATTTTGACAGAATCCATAACTTTATCTCGGATTTAATTACGTCGCATAATTACACCAGTGGTATTGCGGTCGCAGCTGATGCTTTCCTGCCTCCACTAGTTTCAATATTTTCTAATCTAGATGCGCTCCATAAAACACAATATTCTGGTAGAGTTTCATTCGCAGCTGGTTATACAATGCCTGTTCCTGTTGAAATACAAAAGAACAAAACATTTATAAACAGAAGTGATACATCGACAAAACTTGCTCCACCCATTCTATAGCAAACAACTCCTTTAAAAATGATGTGCTGTAGCAGTTATTTTTAGGTATTTCATGTTTAGTTAGGAACAGTTAAAGGGATTAGTATTTGTGGTAAAAAAAGGAGTAATGTAAAGCAGATAACGGTGTAACCTTCACAACGTAATATGATAAGAATTTGTTATTTTTTTAAAAGATTTGTTCTTCTGCTTATGAAAGTCTTAGGGGTAAGAGGTGTTTTTGTCTCGCCGAGTGTGTGCAGAAACAATTGAGTGTGCATCAGAGATGCATAAGTAGCCAGTACGCAACAAAAGAAATAGTTCAGCGTAGCATCAACCACTGGATGTAAAAAAGACTACACTAATAATATTCAGAGATGTATCCAAGAATTTAAACATGTTTTTGAGAAATTAAATTTCCATTGCTAAGTTAATTGCATAGGATCTACTCCCATTAGTCCTGAACCCGTAGTACCAAGGACCCGGGCCTCCTTCTACCAGGTAACGATGGATACTCTGGGGCTCTTTCCATAGGGCAATACCTGAATTCTTAAAAAGTCCACCCCCCAAGCTGAGCACAACATGAAGACGGGATTGAAGTGGATACGCCACTTACACGCGTCAACCCCGCAGGGAACACTACCGAAAACCTCCGTGATCTATCACACCTTCTACTAGCTCTGCAGGCTAGTAACCGGGACATTTTAGGCAAACCTCTGCCCCCTCCGGGCTTCCGTAGCCTGGCCGGAGGTACCCAGTTCCCCGTGTGTGTCGGGAACACACTGCCCCCTCGAGTCCAACCCAATCCGAACAGCCCCCCGACGGCAGTTCGGCCCGAGGTTCTTCTAGTAACGTCAGAGGTACCACGAGTGCTAAGGGTCTGCAGCGCCCGCATTCCATCTGTAAACAAGAAAAGTGTTATTTGTTCATTCTTAAAAAGTTGTAATACAATCTTTATCAGCTCCGTTGCCGCGAACTTGGGAGAGAAAAAGATCAAATGGCTCAAAAATTACAGATACGCCTAATTACCCTGAGTTTCAGGAGAAACCGCTAGATTTATTCAAGATCGTCACCAAAGGTGAGACATTAATGTGCATTCACCTTGGTGTGGGATTTCTCTTGGTGTAGCCTTTTCGTGTGGCCTTTTGGTGTGGTATGGATTCATGTTGTTAAGGATTTCGTGTCGGTGAGCAGGGTCCAGCAGCTATCACCAGTCAATGAAAAGTCCTGTTTCAATTTCCTGAGGATTGTTTATTCCCACATATCATACTTCTCGGATTGCTCTGTTTTTCTCGCTGGCTATCACTCTCGTTGCTTCGCCTTCTCTCTTTGAGAATATTTAATCCCACCACGTTTGAAAGCTAACTCCACTATTACCTCGCCATCAGATATTAAACTAACACGTCTTCTCCCTTCCGTTGTAACCAACCGAGTGACGCTTCTCACCTCGCCCTACTCTCGGTTTCCTCCTAGATTTGTTTGTCTATCTCCACCCCTTTTCTATTTGTTCTCCATTTCACACCTATCACGTGGTTTACGCTACATTTTATGCGGGAGTTTACTTGTACGATTTTACCTTATTGGTCATTTCCATTCACTTTCAACTGTGCAGCAGTCCCGGGTCCACCCCCTAAAGTTTTACGACCCCTTGACGTCATAACGGTACTGCATCCTGCCTCTAGGCCACCTCGGTAGCGTGGTGGTAGCATGTCTGCCTCACGTTCAAGAGATACAGAGATTGAATCTCGGTTAGGGTGAGTTAACTGGATAAAGCTTTTTCCGGGGATTTCCCTTATTCTGAAAGGCGAATGTCGGGTAACTCTAAGCTCTATGGATCCTGGACTCATTTGAACATCATTTTATCCAGTCCATTCATCGTCCGATATGACTTAACGTTGGAGGTCGTAAATTACTTTAAAAAAAATGCCTCTACATATTTTCCTTATACCTTAATATTGTTTCTGGCTCCGTGCTGGCGAAGGAATTTTGGGTCTCTATTGTCCTATTGTTTACGTATACGGCCTCCGTTATTTCCATTACAATATAGCGTTTGACTTTATTTCTTATATCATATATTCTCAACTGCTTATTAATAATTTATAATCCCTTTCTTACATTCTTCTTACGGAAGTCTGTGGTTTCAACCCAAATAATCATTCTTCAAGGTGGTGCCAGAACGTGGTGTATCCTCATAGCACCTTCAAACATCGCAAGTTTATGAAATATCGCTTCAAGTTGGCTTCCCAACCTGCGGCTTCAAGATAATCCACTCGGAGATCATCTCATCATAATCCTTGTAGATTACTGCTCCAGTGCCACACTTACATGACCTTCTCTACTCTTGTGCACACTATTCTTACAGACGCTTATTCCTCTACCTACTTCATCTTAATCATATAAAATTTCATTCATTACTAATTTTCTTGTAGATACAAGAGTATATGGGAATACGTCTTTAAGCGATACACAAATGCTTTAAGAGCCAATAGCTTGTAAAATTTCCTTTACATGCCAAGAGCTAAAATACAAGTACTGTTCAATAAAGAATGATCATAATTTTTACAGTCATAATTTTCTCACAAAAGTTCAACCTTCTTATACCCTGCTAGCTTAGTGTGAAACAAACACGCCGTAGTAGTTTCATTGTTGGTACTCCTGGTTCCGGCCTGTGAAAATCAGGCAAGTTCAGATATGTTTAGTATTGCCTACTGCTGCAGTGGAGCTAACACGCGAGGATTAATATGCGGCTTTGAAATTCTGCTTTTGTCTCAACAAATCTTCAGTTGAGGCCTATACAATGTTACAGGAGGCCTATGGAGAGTCTGTTCTTCCCTACAGCACAGCTCGAAGATGGTTTAAAATGTTTAAAGAGGAGAGACAATCAATTTGAAAGCAAGGTGGACCCGGTGCTCCAGTTACTGCTCTTACGGAGGGAACACATCAACACTGCTGCTGCCGTTGTGAGACACGATCGACGAATTATCTTAAGATCACTTTCAGCTATACTGAACATTTCATTGGTTGCCACCCACATGTTCGTGACATAAACATTACGCATGAGACATGTTTGTGCGCGATGGGTTCCAAGACCGTTGATTCGCTAACAAAAGGACATTCGCATGCAGGTCCGCATGCACTTAAAGCTTATGTTATAGGAAGATCCGGAGTTAATTTCAAACGTAGTCACTGCTGATGAAACCTTCCTACATCATTTTGATCCTGAGAGCAAACAGCAAAGCTCAGTGTGGAAATCTCCTTCATCACAAAGCAAATGTGGTTGCTTCTGCTGGGAAATTTATGCTCATCTCATTATTTCATATTCATAGAACGGTTTTTTAGTATGTTGTACCCCCCCCCCCACACACACACACACACACACATTGGTAACTGGACAATACTACAGGGATGTCCTGAAAACGTTGCAAGTCCATATCCGTCGCAAAAGACCACATTTCCGTGAAGCAGGCTGGATGCTGCACCACGATAATGCGCGGCCGCATATTACCAATGTTGTTGCTGAATACCTTGCGATTATGAAGGATCTCTCAAAAATTGTTTCCAGCATATCTTAGAAGACTGGCAGAAACGCTGGGACAAGTTCATCGCATTCCGGGGAGACTATTTTGAGAAGAACCATCAAAATTATGAGGATGAGTAGAGAGGTACGTTGTCAAAAAAAATGTTTCCATTCTTTATTGGACACTAACCACATCGAATATTACGCGCTGGAAAAATTAGGAAATAATTAATATTTTGGAAATTCTTCACTACAAAGTAAGCGTATTTTAAAAACATCTATATGTACATTAATTTTTTGTGTAGTAATAGTTTATCTATATTTTACACTTTACCAGTTATGCAAAACATGGAATGTTTAATGTTTAATGCCCATTTTATGGCATACGGCACCACAGGCGGTGACGCCCGCCTCGATAGCTTAGATGGTAGCATGTCTGCCTCACGTTCAAGAGGTCCCGAGTTCGAATTTCGGTCAGGGTGAGTTACGTGGGTAAGGTTTTTCCGGAGTTCTCCCTTATCCTGAAAGACGAACGTCAGCTAACTCTAAGCTCAATGGAACCCGGGCTCATTTGAGCATCATTTCAGACGTTTCATTCATCGTCCGATATAACTTAAAAGTTGAAGGACGTAAATTAAAAAAGAAGGCGGTGACGCTGATAATACATGAGATGAAGTTGGAGCACCGGTAGAATGAGATGGCTGGGGAAACTGGAGAAAACCCGCTACAGTGCCGTGTTGTCACCACAAATATCACTTTGCCGTCGCCTGGAAACGAACGTAGTTAGGCAAAAGTCATCCAGAATGAAGTAGACCTGTGAGGACATGCCCACAAGGTTCAGCGTATGCTTCATTTGTTATTAAGTCACCTTAAATGTCAGGTATTTTATACCAAATCGTTAGAACCATTTTTGATAAAGTAAGAAGTTGTGAAGAAAGTTACTTGTATAGGGTACTCTAGGGTTGGTGGAATTTTTTTAACATCTTGGTATGCTAACGTTCGACGTTGGGGAACCTACACACAACAATTTTTATATATATGAGTCTTTGATTTTGAGCGTTTCTTTACAGACACTTAAATTTTATAAAATTGCTTTTATAGATTCACGGGCTTAAAATTATTGGTTGGTAGGTTCCCAGCACTCCCATGGCAACCTTGGCCTTCTGGGTAACGTGTTAGACAAGGCACAGTTTGAACTACGAAATTGGTAATATACAGGACAAAGTTCTTTAGAAAGTAACTTTCCCGATGTGACTCAGTATTAGGACTGTGCTAGGAGAGAATACAAGATATAATATCATGTGCTAAAAATAACTACATGACAAATGGGGAGAAAGTTACCAGGAGAAATGTCTTAGTAGCTTCCCAGAGGATCTTCGATCCTATAGGTTATACTTGTCCTGTTTCTCTTATACCTAAAGTGCTTTACAAGAAAGCTGGAAAAAAAGAATGAGCTGGCACGAAGAAATGGAAGATGGCGTGAAAAGGAAGTTTAAAAGTTGGCAAGAAGAAGTGGAAGTCTTACATGAAATAAAGATTCCGGGACAAATTGCTCCAGGTAATACCCAGGACTCTTGGAGCCTTCACATATTCTGTGATGCTAGTCATGTGGCATATGCAGCGGTAGTATTTCTTCGTTCAGAAGAGGTCAGAAAACACACGTAACACTTCTCCAAGCAAAGTCCCGTGTAGCACCTCTCAAGAAAACAACCATTCCACGACTGGAACTCCTTGCTTGTACTATAGGAGCTCGCCTTGCTCATTCAGTAAAGGAACACTTAGGAGTTGAGAATATACGGTCCTTTTATTGGTCCGATTCCATGACTGTACTACATTGGGTCAAAGAAAACGATGTTTGGGGGACATTTGTTCAAAATAGAGTGAAAGAGATTAAGCAGATATAAGATCCTAACTGCTGGTACCATGTACCAGGATTAAATAACCCAGCTGACCTACCCTCTAGAGGATGTTCAGCGACTACACTTCTGTCATCGAAATGGTGAGAGGGACCACCATAGCTGAAGCTCCGTGAATATGAATGGCCTAAAGAGAATGTTGAAGTCGATGAAGAAGAAATTAATCGAGAGCGCAAGAAGGGGATTTTGATGGTCCTAGTTTCCGAAAGAACAGAAGAGAAATGGTACCTTAGACATTTTTCAAACTACACTAAAGTTATCAGAATGACTGCATGGATTCTAAGATTCATACACAATACTAGAGCTGAAGGAGAGAAAAGTGATGCAAAGGAACTTGATGTTGAAGAACACCAAAAAGCTAAAATAACACTTTTGAAGATTGTTAAGCAAGAGAGCTTTGATGGCAGAGAGGGCACTTTTAAGTCTTTAAATGTCTTTAAAGACCTAAATGTATTACTTCGAGTCCAAACCAGAATAACACAAAGAAGGGATGAAAATGAGTTCCTCACACCAATTCTGTTGCCCTCTGATCATAAGTTATTTCATATGATGATCATGGAGAAACATATGGAATCATCGCATGCTGGAGTACAAGTCCTACTTTCCACAATAAGGGAACGATTTTGGATCATAAATGGAAGAAAAATCATACGAAAAGTTATTTCTGGATGCATTAGGTGCAAGCGACATCTAGCAAAAAAATTACCACAAAAGTTGCTCCTTTGACAGAAGACAGAATACGTGATGCTTCAGTTTTTGAAATAATGGGCTGGTCCATTGCATCTGCGCGGAGGTGAAAAGGCATGGATTGTGATATATACATGTGCAGTATTCAGAGCCGTACTCCTTGAGTTGGTCAAGACCTTGTCAACTTCAGGGTTTCTTCAGACATTGAGAAGGTTTATTGCTCGAAGAGGAAGACCAGTCATAACTTACAGTGACAATGGAACCAATTTTGTAGGGACAGACAATTTATTTGGTCAGCTAGATTGGTCAACATTGAACAAAGAAACAACTAATATGAGAATTACTTGGAAATTCAATCCCCCTACAGCAGCCTGGTGGGGAGGATTTTGGGTTACATATAGTTCAGATGTTGAAGTTATTGAGACGAGTACTGGGGCGTGCATCTTTAGATTATGAAGAAATGTTGACAGTGTTAACAGACTGTGAGGCAACCATAAACTCTCGGCCATTAACTTATCTGTCTGAAGATCCTGAGGATATGGTAGCCTTGACGCCTGCTATGTTCTTCCATGATATCTCAAGGGTAGGAGTACCTGACATCGACTGCATAGACAAGACAATTTTAGGAAAAATATTTCGACATGGGCAAATTCTTAGAGAACAGCTACGTAGAAGATTCAGATCAAAATATTTTGGAATACTTAAATCTAAAAAGAACAAAAGCAATTTACAGAAGGATCTGAAGATTGGAGATATTGTTCTTGTCGGAAGTAACAACACCCGAAGGATTGAGTGTTCTATGGGAAAGGTAGTAGAAGTGTACCCTGGAAAGTACAGAGTCATCCGAGTGGTCCAAGTGAAAACTGCAACTGGGGAACTAAAACGACCCGTCCAGAATATATACCCCTTAGAGGTAGACACTATTCCAGAAGAGCAGCATGATATGGTGGAGAATGCTTCTGAGATTGAAAAAAACCCACGAGTGATCACTAGCAAATCTGGAAGGAAGATCAGACTACCCTCCCGCTTAAATTTGTAATCAGTTTATATTTAAAGGGAAATTGTAATGTTTCAATGATATGTATAAAATTGAAAGGTGGGAAGATGTTACGAAAGAAAAAGAAATGTGTTTAGTTTGGAAATACATTTAAAGCTATAATGTCAAGGACGTTTTGTGTTTTGTTCTTTGGAAAAAGAAACATGTAAGTTTGGCTTGTAAGAATATAAATGTATTGCTAGTTTTTGCAGTTAAACTTTAATTTGGTTAACACTAGATCAGTGATTTAGTCCCTTAACGTAACATTAACTCTCCCTGGTTGTACTCAGGACTCGCTCATGTCTAAAGCCTGAGATCTCATTTGACGCACTCGCATGCAATGGATGCCAGCATCATACATTGCAAGAATAACCGGGGTACTAATGTGGGACCTAACTCATGTACTGACATAATAATTCTCGCTGCAAGTTAGAACTCTAACTCCATGAGGAAGGTGATGTAGCGCATGGCTTTGCATGCCGAACGATCTCCAAAAGTAGCGGCAAGCGTGGGCCCATTCTTTAAAAAAAATATATCGTTATCAGCAGACAGGATAGCACGATTCGAGACCGGCCCGAAGATAAACAACGCGGCCCCAGACCCCAACAGCCCGCAACGACGATAGGATCCCTTACCAAAAAGAAAATGTACCAAAAGGTACAGATGTAGTTTGTAGACGTGGTGCATGACTTTACTCGGATGTGTGCGAGTGATGTCATGCGCATCAGTGATGCGGGTAATATCTCTGATTTCATCCACATGTTGCTGATAAAGATAGTGGGTTAAATGGCGAGATGACTAACCAAAAAACGAGTCACCGCACCAGCAGCAACCAGTAGAGGAGCGAGCAAAGTTTCTTACTCCTCTCATACTGTCTTCTGTTTTTCTTTGACAAAAGACTTCACAGACCTTGCGACAGCAGGGTCCGCAAGACCATAGCCAAGGGTTTTCGGACCAATGGTTCTAAACCCAGAGTCCATGACTCGCTCAGGCGCCTCCCTCCGGGGGCTCCGGTCCTCTGCGGATTGCCAGAGGGCAACTGCGCAGACACGACTTACGTCGGACGATGGGCAGCAACCTTCTACCTCTTCCGCACCTGATCCTGTGGCACCTGCCGCAACGGAAACAAGGTAAACGAAGAGGAAAGCTTCGGCACCTCCTCAGGGCCTTGCCCTGGTGCTCGGAGGCACCAACTCCTGTGACCCAATACCACCTTCTGCCTGACTCAGAGTCAGAGCATGACACCGCCGACCAGGAAGGCTTCACAGTCGTCCAGGGACGACGGCGGAGTAACTTTGGTCCTAAGCCAGAGGACCAACCTGCACAAGCACCCCAACCCCTAACCAAAAGGGGGGCAAGCTTCCGCCCATCATAGCGGATAGCTTCAAAAACCACGTGGGCGTCATGCGAAAGATGGCGGCCACGCTTAAGCTCCTCATCGAGGCCAGAGGAAGCCTCGCAATGTACACACCAATACCAGCAATCCCGAGGATTTCGAGGCTGCAAAGCAGGTTCTGCGGGACTTGCAGATACAGTTCTACTCCTACTCCCCCCAGAGACCCAACGTCGAAAGACGGGTTTTGAGGGGACCTGATTCCGAGTACCCACCAGAGGAGGTAAAACTCGCTCTGGAGCAGGAGCACGGCAATAAGGCCTCAGCTGTTGCCCATCTGAGAAAAATGGTACACACAGAGGAAGCCTCTGTACGTGGACCTATGCCTCTCTTCCTTGTTGTGGTGGACAAGGCTCCTGGAGAGGCGCTTCAGCCCATCGACGCTGTTCAGGTGCTGTTCCACGCTGTCGTGAAAGTCGAGCGCTTTCACGGTCAGGGTGGACCTGTACAATGCTACAGGTGTATGGACTTCCATCACTCCAGCATGGCGTGCGAGCGGAAGCTTGCATGCCTGTGGTGTGCGGCTCCCCACCTCCTGAAGGATTGCGACACAGCGCCTGAGGAGAAGACATGTGAAAACTGCCAGGATCACGTCAGCATTTACAAGGGCTGCGTGGCGCGGCATAAAATCATAGAATACCGCCGCGGAGGCAATGAGGGATTGGCAAATATCCGTCCCGGAGTCTCATTCGCGGCAGCTCTCGCAAGGACAGAGCGCACTCTGCAAGCAGCAGAGCAGGCGGCTCCACAGCCCACCGCACCAAAACCTCCACAGGAGGCACCGCGTCCGCAGCGTCCGAAAAATGGCCGCAAGGCGCAACGGACAGCTAAGCCTGCTACACAAGCTGCAGCCCCTACCACCAGGGAGGAGGCCCCAGCTGAGTCTACCGGCCCGGCCGCAGCGCCAGCGACGGTACCAGCTGCAGAACCTGCTTCCACTAGGGCGCCTGTATCTGCGAGAGCATCTGCAGCGGCGCTTGCATCCTTCGGGGGTCCATCTCTGCGAAGAATGTCGACGAATTCGGGGAGATTTCCCTGTGGTACGGCGACCTTATTTTAAGAGTTATCCCCATCCTTAGGGACTGCAAGGAGAGGACTGAAGATCCGAGGCTAGACTTCCTCGATAAGCACACCATCCTCCTCCAAACACTCCAGGAACTTTTCCCATGCACCGATGAGTAATGGCTCCCCGACCTGTCAGGAGACCATTACCTGCTTCGTTCTGGAACGCAAACGGTGTACGGGATCAGCGACCTGGAATGTTAGAGTTTGTACAATCCTACGGGATTGACATTCTAATGATATGTGAGACGCACCTGAATGCTGATATTGATTTCTCGCTGCCCAGTTACGTCACCCACAGCACCGATCGAAACCGTCGGCGGGGTGGCGCTACAGCTATACTCGTGATAAATATCATCACGCACATCCCTGTTCCTCTCCCTATCCTACAGCACGTGGAGGCCTGCACCGCAGGCTGTCAGTTGGCGGACAGGACACCCTGCTGATAGCGGCATATGATCCACCTGGCAATCACTTCATCGAAGCTGATTACACAACCCTTCTGAACCTACACCCAGTGGTTTGCATTGTAGGAGACCTCAACGCGAAACACGGGCTCTGGCACAGCCGTACAAGAAACCAGAGGGGACGAGGGCTCTACCGCCTCATAAGCGCTGACCCAAATCTCGCCGCGCACGGGCCGAGACGCCCAACTTTCCATCCGGTCCACGGCAGCCGGATGTCATCAACATCAAAATCACAAAGAACTTTCCATTTCACCTAGACCTCTCGGCGGTGAATGAACTGGACTCCGACCATGACCCTGTCATGGTCGATTCCGACGTCACCATGCCAGCTCTGTTAAACTCGGACTGGGAACTTGAGGTCGACTGGGATGCAGCCATCCTTAAACTCAACCAAACCATTGACCCTCGTCTATGCATCGACGATGTCGAGGTGCTGGAGGCAGCGATGATGAGTTTCTCTCATCAAGTCCGTCAAGTGGTAAGCGCACACACTCACCGTATCCCAACCAACACACTCAACCCTCTGTCCATTCCAAACGAGATTCGGCAGCTGCTAAAAGCCAAGGCAGCTGTTCGCAAGTTATGGCAGCGTTTCCGTCATCCCAGGATAGGAGCAGTTTACCAGCGGTTCAAATCCCTGGAAAGGCGGCTGCTCCGTGCCCACCGTAAGGTGGCCTGGGAGAACACCTTCAGAAACGTGGACCTCCAGGAAAAGTACCCCTGGAAGATCATCAAGTCTCTCAGGAGGGACAAAATCCTTTACCAGCATCCGCTGCTTGGCACTCACGGGAGACTCGCTTACGAGCCCCAAGATAAGGCCACAGCTTTCGCGGATCATTTGGAAAGCCAATTAGAGCCGAGGGAGGAGCCCCAGGATGAAGACTTCACTAACCTCGTGGAGGCTGCGGTGGAAGACCTCTATGAGGAGCCACAGCGGTGGCATGAGGCGATCGATATCCCAATAGTCACCCGAAGGGCGCTGACTGCTGAAATCCGCAAATTGAAACTGAATAAATCCCCTGGACATGATGGCGTTAGCGCTCTCATGCTCCAGCGCCTTCCCAAGAGGGCCGTCGTCCATTTGACACGGATCTTCAATGCGTGTCTCCACCTCCGCCACTTTCCAGATTGCTGGAAACTATTTGAGCGGTTGTTCCTATCCCGCCTGACCCCTCTTTTCGAGGAAAGGCTGCTCCTACCGTATCACCAGTTTGGTTTTCGTGATGGACACTTCACGACCCTGCAGCTACTGCTTCTGGCCGAGAGGACGGCCCTGGGATTCCAGGAAAACCTCAAGACTGTCACCACTTTACGAACACATGCTCAACTATGTAAGTTTAAGGTGACGAATAAAGTATTGTATTGTATTAAGTGTTTATCGTAAACTCGACGATAAAGTTTACTAAAACGACTGAACAGTAAATTAATTAAACAAAGCATAACAATCCCAGACTAGTTTGGATTTGAAGCCAAACACTTCACAACTCCGCAACCACTCAGAGCCAAAGAGCACATAACTCACGGATTTAACACACAAAAATACACAGGAGCACTCTTGCTCGGTGTAGAAAGAGCTTTCAACAGTGTGGCATGCAGCATTATTGAAAAATCTTAATGTGCTGAACATACACGATATACTAATCAGACTTATAGCGAAATAGCTACACGACCGTAAATTCCAATCCAAAGTTAACAACCACTTATCGGCCCACCGCCCAATCAAAGCAGGAGTCCTTAAGGGAAGTATATTGGAGCCGATGATCTTTAACATAATTATGAACGACATCCTAAAATCGGATAACACAGATCTGTATACCTAGGCAGACGTCACAGCAGTTATGAGATAATTTGCCACACTAGAATTCGTCCACCAGAGGCTACAAAATGCTCTGAATAACCTAGAGGATGGTTGAAAATGTCAGACTGAAATAAATTCAGAGGAAACGCAGGTCCTAATATGCACCAAAAGCCTCAGCAGCAGATTCTGAAGACATCAGCTTCTCCCGCTCTCTATATTTGAGAAAATATCGAGTGGAAGAGCACGGTCATTTGGCTTGAATTCTAAATGGTCCAAGGAGAAAACACGTACTCCAAAATGAGGGGAAAAGCGAACACCCAATTACACAAGCTCTACCATCTCATAAATATGAGCTCGCAATTAAATATAAACATGCGACTCGCCCTATATAAGACACTTATTGGACTCATCTTCACCTACCGACACCGGTGTGGGTGTATGCCGCAAAAACATACATATTAAAACTACAAACACCTCAAAACTAAATGTTACGCACGATAGCGTTCACAGGAACGATAGTGAAACATAAATTACGCTTACATTTACTAATCAAATACTACTTAATTACTGTTTGACTGTTGCGTTATTTTGTATATGATATCCGAACTGTATTTTACATGCACTGAAAGTTACAGAGCTAAACAGCCAATGATGTTGCACAAGTTTACGTGCTTTTGCTTACCTCACCACAAAAACTAAGGACGGCGCTGATTTAGGTGAACGAGGTATTAGTAACTGGGTATACTATAAATTACGAAACAATCATAATACAGTCCGGCCGCTGTATCTCCGGCTCTGACAGTTCTCGTGAGAGGGAAGCGCGTTGTTCAGCTGTTTGTTGCACGCGTGCATCTGTGCGGGCGCGGCGCGTCGCATCGGGAGATTCACCTTGGGTATACCCCGAGAAGCGCCTAATTGCATTCGAAAAATCCACCAAAGACGCCACGAAAGGATCTAAATTACACATAAAACCCTCTGAATACACCAAAAAACATAAAATGTACTCCCTCAAGCCCCTAAGTTCAACTAAATGCAGGAAATGCACTCCGGAAAGACCACTAAATCAGACCGTAGGCCACTGTTGCGAAATTATTCTATTAATTATTATTCCTATCGTTAATCAGCTGTTTCTTGCACGCGTGCACCTGCGCGACGCACCTGCGCGACGCACCTGCGCGGCACGATGACCCGGGAGATTCATCTTGGGTACACCCCGAAATGCGCATCGAATCTGACATCATGTGACGCTCCGAACAAGTTCAATCATGCAAAATTAGGTTCCTTCTTGTAGAATCCCCACTATTTGAGTGTGACGTTATTCAACAGCGATCCAGGCTCGTAAACCAGGAAAACATTAGGTCTGCATCTTCGTTTCCAAAAATAGTTATTGGGAATATATGGCCAGATACGCTTCGCCTCATCTTCTTCACTCTAAACTCCATTTTCTCAATGGGTATTGAGGTCTAAATTGGAGTACAATACGTGGGCAATTGCCAGGAAACCATTCCTGCACCTGCGGCCATTACGTAACAGCATTCCTTGCCTACCGATGTTGCCATTTTTATGGTTTCTTCTTCTTTTCTAAATTAAAAATATTTTATTCTCATTTCTACAATAAACTCATTTCTAAAACACATCGCATACGGGGTTAATCCCTTTCATTTTACTACAAATCCGTGCGCTTGTCGCTGAGTAGTCGTGTAGCGCTCAAACATGTAAGTACTCTCGGTTTTTACTCTCTCTCTCTTTCATGCTTTCCCTTTTCCTATCATGCTTTGCTATTCTTGATTCTTTGAAAGATTAGCAATTCTTGAAATTAGCATTGTTTGAAAGTTTAGACATTCTTTCGAATTTTGGCATCGCCTGAAAAGCGTCTAAATTACACAAAAAAGCCAGTAAACACGTTTTAAATGCACCTAAATATACCAAAACTATCCCAAATACACTCGAAGAAGCTTCCAAATACAGCAAAAAGGGCCTAAATACACCCCCAAGAAGCCCTTAATACTTCAAAAAGCAGGGGAATACGTACCAAAACCCACTAAATAAGTCCCCAATACCGCTAATTTACATTATAAATCCAGTAAATACCTCGCAAAATCCCCTTATACATGAAATCAGTTTAATGTTTTTATCAGAAAACCCAAAATATACGTTTATATGCAACATCGAATTTGGCTTAGTAAGCTTATGAACTGATGATTCATACACATAACTTGGCAGCGTTGTAAATATAACAAAGGAAAAGTGTGTAAGTGCAAGCACTTCGAACCCCAGTTATTTCTATATTACATTGAAAAAGTTGCAAAAGAAACACGTGAATTGACGGTTTTAATGGAAGAAATATAGGTTTTATATAACCTATTTGTGAAATGTATTGCCGTATCTCATTGGTGAAACGCACGCTGTATCGAGTGAGTCGGGGATTCATATTTGAAACCTATTTATTCCAACGCTTTTACTTTGTAAGATGTGCTTATGAATCAAATTTAAGTTTTTACTTGCGGCTTACATATTCCTACATGATTTTGGAGGGAATGCCGGAATGATGGTGATGATGCTGATGACGATGATGGTGATGATGATGATTATGATGATGATGATGATGTTGATGATGATGATGGTGATGATGATGGTGATGATGATGATGGTGGTGGTGGTGGTGGTGATGATGACGATGATGATGGTGATGATAATTATGATGATGAGGATGATGATGATGATGATGGTGGTGATGATGATGATGATTATGATGATGGTGATGATGATGATGATGCTGCTGCTGATGATGATGATGATGATGATGATGATGATGATGATAATGATGATGATGATGATGATGATGATGATGATGATGATGATGATGATGATGATGATGATGATGATGATGATGATGATGATGATGATGATGATGATGATGATGATGATGATGATGATGATGATGATGATGATGATGATGATGATGATGATGATGATGATGATGATGATGATGATGATGATGATGATGATGATGATGATGATGATGATGGTGTGTATATAAGGTCCATGTAATCATAATTGTTCACAACCGTTTAAAACACCTTAATGACACTATAACTGCAATTTCAGTTATATTTCAAACTGAACGCTAGCTTTCTGCCTCAACACGATTCAGTACAAGCATGAAAATGCATCGTAAGCGGTCAGCAGAAAAACTGCTACAAGCGTTTAATTTCTCCTCAACCGAAACGCTTCCTTGTAAATCAAGCATATGACATTTTATCCCATAAGAAAATGCGATTCTGTTCTTTTCAGAAAAACGCGCTGCACACACAAAAGTTGTGCCTTTAACAGCCCATGTAATCAAAATTGCTCACATCCGTTCAAACACCTTGATGACACTAAACCGCAATTTCAGTTATATTTCAAAACCAAACGGTGGCTTTCTGCTTCGGCTCGATTTAGGTTAAAGCATAAGAATATATCGTAAGCGGTCAGCAGAAAAACTGCTACACGTGTGTATTTTCTCCTCAACCGAAAAGCTTCCTTATGAATCAGGGATATGACATTTTATCCCCTGAGAAGATGCAATTATGTTCTTTCGAGAAAAACGCGCTGCACAATCAAAAAGTTATGTGTTTAACAGCCCATGTAATCAAAATGGTTCTCAACAGTTTATAAATCTTGATTGGACACAAAAACTGCAGTTGCAGTTATATTTCAAAACAAACGGTGGCTTTCTACTTCGGCACGATTTAGGTTCAAGCATAACAATACATCGGAAGCGGTCAGCAGAAAAACTGCTACACGTGTATATTTTCTCCTCAACCGAAAAGCTTCCTTGTCAATCAAGTATGTGACATTTTATCCCTTAAGAAGATGCAATTCTGTTCTTTCGAGAAAAATGCGCTGCACAAACAAAAGGTTATGCGTTCAACAGCCCATGTAATCAAAATGGTTCTCAACCGTTTATACATTTTAATGGCACACAAAAAACTGCAGTTTCAGTTATATTTCAAACTACTTGTCCTTTTAAATACGGAACTTTACATTGCTAGCTTCATTCTCAGTATTGCTGAGAATGGAAGTTACTCAAGTGACTGTCACCTGCGACGTTCTTTATATTTCGCCTTCTGGACGTGTATACACAGAATTACTAACTCGTCTAAAGCAAATCTCTACAGAAATCTCCGCAGCACCAGTACGTTACAGTCATCCTGATGACAACATTTACGCCGTCACCAGCTTTGCCAGCACGTTGCATGAACAATCAAGTGTACACAGGGACCAGTCTTCTGCGTTTTTTGTCCCTGCTAACACTGCTCCAGTCCAGCCACGTAGCCGAATTTTCCATTTCGGCCCCTCCAGAAGATTCAGGCATTGATGATTCCTCCCTGGAGCTAAGCGCACATACAGCAGCAAACATCTCATCAGAACTTCCATCCACAATAATCGTTTCTTCATCTCCATGCCCACCTTCTTCCCTGTCGTTCTCTAATATTGAAACATCAAATCCAAATTCCCAAAATGACATTCAACTTCCTTCCCCGTATCCTCGTCACTTTTTATTCGCTCCTATCTCCCCTTAACATTCACCTCCCAACGTGCATATGGCTCCTCATTACACCCATGTGTATCCTCCAGTGGAGGATTTGCTGCCACTGCTTTCCTGCCAACCATCACAGTTCGCCGTGCCCAAAGCCAGAGAGAATCTATAAATTAATTTCGAGAGGCCTTTCATCGGTAGGTGAACAGCCTGTGCACTAATAACGCAAACAGCGTCGACAACTCAGCACTTCTACAGGACCAAGATGTCCTAGGTGATCGAATAACAGACCTTGCCATTCGTCATCTGGTGCCCGTTTCTCAAAGCGCCAAAAGGCGTATTGTTCGCCCGGGAGCAGAGGGTCCGACACATGGCTCCGTACCAGCCGTTATCACCGGAGTGGCGCGTAAATAAATTCAAGTGCCGTTTTTAGTGTGCTCTACAGTGTTCACTCTATAATAAAAATGCTATTTTGCATACATTTTTGTTGCATTTTCTTTTTTGTAGTGTTCCTTGAACTGTTAAACAGCTGTTTTATAAGAGCGTCTTTTAAATATTTTCTATAGAGCAGAATGTCGTATTCATTATATAGTAGCGGTATTTATCTTTTCCTAAACATATAAATATTAAACTTAACTTTGTAATTCTTAAGGGAATATTTCACTTGCGAATTTTAGTATTTCTAGAACTGCTCAACAGCTGTGTTATAAAGTGCCTTTTTCTCTAGTTTTGTATACAAACCCAGTTTATTATGTAGTAGAATAAATTTGTTATCCTGAACACAAACACATAAATATCAAATTTTACAGTGTAATTTTCAATTGGGGAGGGGGCATTTTCCGTACATCTGCATTTCAAACCCTGTGTATAATGCTCTGATTAATTTTTCTACCAGTATTTAGTGTCTTTTATTTTTTAAAATTAATTGTTGTGCAACAAGCAGTAAGCTGTGTACTTTGTGCATGATTTACAGATACGATCAGAAAGTATTGAAACGTGTATTGTCTATGTATAACTTATTCACTCTTTGGTATTCTTCTCTTTTTTAAAGCGCAGTGACTACATGCCTAATTGCCTAGTGTTAATCTAGGCGCATTTTCTTTATAAACTAAAATACCAATTGTCTATACACATTTATTCATATATACATCCACATGTCATCGGTGTAGTGATTTCATCCCTTAGCACTTTTTAGTTGGTGTCATTTCATGTGTCTGTTTTGCAATATAACTCCAGTTATTTGCCCACAGTAAAATGTAACGGTGAACTTTTTCTTTAGTGTCCATCCTGAAGGTTCTTTTAAAATTGTCTTCTTTGTGCATATAAGACATGTACTTTTTCCTTGTAATTTTATTGTTTTATTGTTATGTTCATATTGCCTAATAATTGTAATATATGTTTAAACAAAAATGCTTCTTCTGTATTTCATTTATTCAGTTTACCTATGCAGGACTCCTTCCATTTTACTTGTAAGTGTAAATTAGAAGCACAAGAAGAGATATTCATTTGAAAGTTTAACTTATAACCCGTAGGTGAGATGTTCATGTTAGGGTAAACTACAAAGACTTAAGGTCGTGATAAATTCATTGAATTTTTGCATTAGAACATTGAGTTGAGAAATTCATGTGAGAGTAATTTATATAACTTTTCCCTCCAGTTAACCCTTCCGAGATACTCCTTGTTGTTTACCTGAATTTTCCAATAATTCTCTTAAAGGGAAAATCATTTTAAAGGACGGGCTGGTTGTTTCGGTGAAATTATTGTTTCAAAATGTTCATTCTGTTGAAGTTCTATTGTTAATCAGCTGTTTCTTGTACGCGTGCATCAGCGCGCGCGTGGCGCGTTCTGTCAGATTTTTTGAAAGATTAACAATTTTTTGAAAGTTCAAAATTTTTTATTTTTTGAAAGATTAAAAATTTTTGAAACTTTAGATTTTTTAAATTTTTGGCATTTTATGAAATTTTAGGCAGTTTTTGGAAGTTTAGGCATTTTTTGCAAAAATTAGGCATTTAAGGGGGTTTAAGACATTTTAGGATATTTTAAAATGTTCAAAAATATTTTGAAATTTAGGAACTTTGTGAAGTATTTAGAATTTTTTAAAATTTAGCAGCTACTTGCTAAAGCGTGCAGGAAGTTGTATACGCCGAAACACCTACACGGAGTGTCAGAAATGTGAGGTGGGAAATTCTTGTGAGAGTGCTAATTAGGACAGCAAGGAGCGCCATTGATGTAAATGGGAAGAACGAGCAGCGACACTCATGTGAACGTTTAACTTAAAAGCCTCAGGTGAGAGATTCATGTTAATGCGGCTAAATGTTATTGTATATTTCCGCTCAATGGCATAAGCCGAGACAGCAAACTACACTCTCACATGTCCGTGACGCCTGGAAGAGGACAATTTTGCAATTTTGCATTTGTTCTGTAACCCGTAAGTGTTACTGCTTTAAATGGCACATACAAGCAGTTTTCTTTTCTCTACAGCAGCGGACGTGCAAGGTCAAAGCCAAGACCACAAACATTGCAGAAATGTATCTAAATACACTATAGGAAACTGTCTACTTTTCACTCTCACATCACTTACGCACCACGTTCTTTAAACTTATTGTTGCTCTAATTCATGTTAATGCAGCTAAATGTTATTGTATATTTCCGCTGAATGGCATAAGCCGAAACAGCAAATTACACGCTCACATATCCGTGGTGCCTGGAGTAGGACAATTTTGCGTTTTTTTCTGTAACCCGGAAGTCTGACACTTTTTAAAAGCATGGAATGCACACACAACCAATTTACTTTCTTCTGCAACCCCGGATGTTCGAGTTAAAGGCCAAGGCCACAAACATAGCAGAAATTTATCCAATTTCAATATAGGTAACTGTCTACTTTTCACACTCAAATTACTTCCTCGACACTTTCTTCTAATTTGCATTTTATTTCCCCCGTATTTCTTTGTTCCAGCTTTTTTTCCATCCAATCACAAACGCTTTTTTTCCGCCAATCACAAATCTGCCTTTAACAATCTCGACCAATCAAATACACTCTTGTTTTAAGCAATCAAAACCTTACACGTCACTTCCTGCTTTGTTTCATAATGTTCTCACCTGATTTTCTTCCTTTTGATCCTTGGACGCCCAACTAGACACTTGTCAGTCTCCGTTCCCTCTCCTAAAGTCACCTGACATTTATTCCAGTGTATTCTCAATAAAAAAGATAACCCCTTTTACTCCATTTCCTCCGCATTTTAAAGTTCACCACCCGCCAAGCTGAAAAGTTCGTCAACGTACCTTGAGGATGCAGCCAGTCCAGGGTGTTAGGCGAGAGAATGCAGCCAGTCCAGAGGGTGCACAGGGGTTGCACAGGTGCCCTGGGGATGCAGCAAATCAAGAGGGTGCTTCGGGGGTTGCACGGGAGTGGTTTGCAGATTCAGAGAGTTCATAGGATGCGTCGGGGGATACATACAGTCAAGATGTTGCGTGGGGGTTGCACGGGGTGGATTGGGTGGTAGTGCGTCGAGGGCTGCAGGAGGTCAAGAGGGTGCACAGGGGTGTCAGGGGGTGCACATGGTGCATGTGGTGGGTGGGTTGAAGATGCAGACAGTCAAGAGAGTGCGTTGAGGGTGAGCGGGGTTCGTCGGAGGGATGCAGCCAGTCCAGAGGGTGCTCGGGGGTGCATGGGGGATGCAGGACATCCAGAGGGTGCTTCGAGGGTGCTTCGGGGTGCATGGCGGTGCGTCTGAAGATGCAGGTGGTCGAGAGGGCACATGGGGGTGCGCGGGGGTGCGTCGGATTACGCGGGGTGGATAGGGGGTGCATGAGGAATGCAGCCAGTCCAGAGGGCACATGGGGGTGCGCGGGGATGCACCTGGGATGGGTGGCAGATGCAGAGAGTCAATACCATGCAAAACAGCATTTCTCACACCAAAACCCAAAATTTTGCGTGACTTTTTTCAAGGTCAAATGGCATGAAATTCACGGTCAAATGGTATGACCTTAAAGGTCAATCAAGATCAAACCACCAGATCCATCACTTTACTACTATCAAGTGAAGCTTTAAGACTGCCTCGTTACCTTTGCTTTCCCGTTGTACGCAGAACTGCAGACGGCGAACTTAAATCAGCTGGCACTTTTCCTTGGTCACATTCTTCCCACCTTCAAGGCGTCACAAACTCTGTCCAGCACCTTGGTAACAGATAGTAGAGGGTGTGTGTGTAGTGTTTAACGCCCGCTTTTACTACATACGGCACCGCAGGCGGTGACACTGATGATACATGAGATGAAGATGGAGCACCGGTGGAATGAGATGGCGGGGGAAACCGGAGGTCCCGGAGAAAATCCGCCCCAGCGCCGTGTTGTCCACCACAAATCTCACTTTGCGGTCACCTGGGATCGAACCCGGGCCGCCTTGGTGAGAGCCAAGCGGTCTAACCACTGAGCCACGGCGTGGCCTAACAGATAGTAGAGGTCCACCTATGCCCCACTTCTTCTCGAAGTACTCACGTAGCCAGAATATAGATTCACGGCTTTGCATCATATAAGGGCGAATTTTTTTCTTGAATGCTGACAAATCAGTAGCCATATTACTAAAATAGCAATAATAATAAGACTTACAAGCGCTACAAATCGGAATTCACGCACACACAAAAAATTAAACAAACCACCAGCGCGGGATACAAAAGCAACAAAAAGCCACGTGGTCCACACAAAATTGCAGCTGCAACACGGTGCTGGATTTGCAAGCCACGCCTAGCAGTGACAACGCTGATTGGCGCTAGCAGTTTTAACTTCCTAACCACGACACCGGATTTACGGACTCCCAGTACCACCAACAAAAGCAGTTGGTGTGCGTGAAAGGTGTGAACGAAATATTCGAATAGATTGATATTGTAAAGAATATCTTGCATGATAAGGAAATTACAAGTTGGATTTCAATGTTTTGAAGCTAATATAGTCCTATACTCTCATTATAAAGATAATTATGACGATATGTTTTCAATTATTCATTATTATATGTTGGTACTATTAACCTTCACCCTCCACCTCCTGCAGCCACTAAGTGTCAGAGCGGAAGATAGAGCGGCCGGACTATAGTAGCTGTGTATCTAACAGGAGAAGCTAGGCAATTATACTATGATACGCAAATGTATTTATAACGTAATCATCCGTTTTGTCACTTGACATAAAGGGATTTATATTTTCTCTTCCTATTCCTTTTCAGAACATTCAATCAAGTTATACACGATCGGCCAGAAAATATATTTGAATACATTATATTTTCATATCACGCGGGGCTTTTGTTCTTTACGTGCGGCAGCCTTGTAACGTTGGCCTTGAAGATATTTTTAACCTTTTGCTTCTCTCTCTCTCTCAGACTGATTTGTTAGCAATGAAGCGTTGAATAACAGAGGAACGCATTGTCGCTGTTGAGTGATTCATTCAAAGAATCCGGGTTGCATAATGGGGACGGTGGGAGGATTTCAACAAGTGAATCAGCATGGTTATCCTCCTGATGTTGCTATATTTCTGATGGTTCAGTCATTGGCGTTAGAATGGCAGTGTCTTTATAGAACACAAATTTTCACCTGGTCGATTACGATCTGTGCGTTCGCCAGAAAGCATTGTGCAGGTTAGGAAATCTACTGAGGACGAACTCAGCAACGAAGCATGGAATTGCATTGCAAATGTTGGAATTGTGCGGCACATTTTACACCAACACATAAAATTCAAGGCCTCAGAGCTTGTAACAAGATCCGCGAGGCCATAAGAGAAGTTCAACCTATTACACCGCAACGCGTAATGAATAACTTTCGAAGTCTTATATTGAAGGTGATTGTGCACATCTAAAAGATGTGGTCTTCAATAAGTGAAAGTTCATAATTGTAATTCCAAACTCTGTGGTTTAAATATGTACCACCAGAGTTGTTATATGTATTAGGGTCTAATATATATATATATATATATATATATATATCACTTTAAAGTACCTTTACTGTTTCTGCCGAACCCTGAACATGGCATTTCGCGCATGCCGATGATAACATGTTTCCGTCCTGAAGATATGACTGCAGCTGAACAGTGCACATACACGCCTCGACGCTTTGACCGACCACCCAATGTGCTGGTAGGCTATACCGGAGTGTATTTTGCTGCGTGTCCACCCTTAATGGGGTTTAACTGAAAACAGGAAACTTTAAAGCCGAATTTTATAGGTAGGGTTATGATATCTATGTGAGAAGTCCGTTTGTGATGCTGACAGGCTAAACTCAGCCCGCAAATGTATGCTGATGCCTACATTTCTTTCTGGGTTTTACCGCAGAAAGAACTTTCTTTGGATATTAAGAATGGTTGATAAGGTAGCAGTTATAGTCCTCTGAGTGTGTGATGGGCAGAACCCAATGCATCCTGATTGTGGTTCAATCTTTCAAGAAATTTCGTTGTTTGGAGTTGCACTCTAATCAGCTCTTGGAGGATTTAATGCTCTGCATGGCAATACGTGCAGATGTGGTGACTGCCGTATCATCGGCAATTAGGTAAATAAAGCAAGGAAAAGGAAGCGAAGATAGGATGTAAAGGCATTAAAATAAAAAAGCATAGGGCCTTCTTTATTTACATCCCCTGGAAGCGGAGCGGTCTGTAAATTCCATCAGACTATTTGTAGCTTATAAAAAGCTACTTGATACCTACCTAGCTTGATTTCGACCTCGGGGTCGCTACACCCCATACTCATCTTTTTGTGAATTCACTTATCCCCTTACAAAATATATTTTGTTATTTCTTAGTATTTCAAGCTTTATAATGTTGTTTCCATTCTTTGTTTCTTATTGCTCAGTTCAGCCAGCAACTTTCCAAATATATCAGGACGGCACTCGCGATCTACAATTTTGAAAACTTCTCTGCAGTTGTAACTTGGCAAATTGAAACTGTTATAACTACTTTCGAAAACATGGATTGAGATGGATTGGAATTGGAAGCTAAAACTTTACAGAATAGATATTATGAAAGCAAACTGTACAAGAAGAAACAATTGTGTGATTAGAATATTATACGTTTCAAGCATGAACGTCAATAATAATTAGTATTAGATATTTATTATTTATTACTGAATTTAAAACAAATCATTGGATTGTTTAGCAGACGGTTAGTTCAAGTAACTTCAGCAGAGGGCAGTAATAGCAAACTTTCAGTTTAGTTAACAGGTCTATCGCTAGAGTGCTTTTAATGTACTTGTTTTGGACAATGTGCATTAATATTGATACGCAGTAAGAAAGTGGCTTTACTTTGTTGAAGTGAAACTGTATTTGAAAATAGCTGCTATTGTAATAATGTGTAACAGAAATTAAATTATTTTTCCCGCTACAGTTGAGCTAATCGCACAAGTTCTGTATGTAGGACTTCCATAAAACTAATAGATTACGTCACCTTGGAAGTAATATATTTGAAAATAATATATTTAGTAATACGATATTGTTAAACGAGTAATCAAATAAGCACAATTGCAGCGTAGCCAAGGAAGCAATAACCGCGTTAGTTGGTCATAACATCTATTTTTTGCTGGGTGAAAATAAAATTTGCCAAAATTCCGGTCTCGACAAGAAAACGCGAAGGCGCCTATCCCCGCAGGAACGAGGAAGGCAAGATGAATAACAAACGGAAAAATCGCTCAAATACTACAAGGTTAGCAAATTAATATGGTTATGTCGCAAATCAGCAGTTGTCTAAATTGGATATCATACGTCAGCTGTGGTGAAAGCAGAAAACAGTTGGCTCCCTGACCTCCATAAGCAGCTCGTATGAATATGATGCTATTATTTCTATATATGCACTTGGAAAGTCTCAGTGCATTGACTGAAGTAGCAAAGCAGAGTGTAGAGTTTGTCTTGTTGATGTAAATTTATGAGGTGTGGTTTCCTTCCGCAGGTCACCAAGCACCCGTCCTGCTGCTGATGGCATTTACCAGAATGCTCATTTTATGCATGCAATTACTAGTCATGTCGGAAACACAGTCCAGGTAAGTTGTGTTTGCAGTAGTCTTTTTTAAGTATATTAAAGGGTTGGTAAATAACACTGCTGTGAAGAAATACTAAAGTGTATTCAAAGAAACTTCGACACAGTTTTAAATTTGAAATTGTTTTATTTCTGTTTGAAAATATAAGCGTTCCATCAAGGAAAATGTATTTTTTTCCGTTGGAAGTGGTGCCAGTGATTTCACTTGGTAGTCTGAAGTTTACAATGCAAGTTACTATAACATCTGACTTGTTGACTCTTCAGTTTACAAACGTTTTGATGTCGTTTGTACACATATACAGGTCAAATTATTGCTTGTCTAACAGTAATTTATAACATATTCCAAGCTCATTGCAATTGTCCTACAGTGTTGCCTATGAACATAAGAGAAAGTGCTTAAATGCTAAATGTATGAAAAGTGACAGCATTATTTTGCACATTACCTTAATATAAAGATTTCAGCTTAGTGCATGCTAATAGAAACAGGGAGGAAAATTGTGTACTTTCCAGATCATGGACACTTACACTTCCTGGACATTTAAAACTTCATTTTCAGCCTCCCCTGTGAACATATCAGTACTCCCACTGCTATGTTGTCTTTGATCATATAATGCCCTCACTAATATTGCCTTTTCTAACAATCCATACATCTCTACCTTTAATTTAAAACAAAGTAATTAAAATGTATTACAGCATTCATTGACTTCCACTGTCCCCAGAGCAGAGCACAGCGTACATCTATTCATTTTACTCATATCATTTCACCTGTCTAGCAGCCTTAAAGATATCATTGTCTGGCTTAACTTGACATATTTACTGTGCATAGTTTCACATATCACTGTTCCCGTTGTTGCGTACAGTATATATTTCTTTTATGTGTAAATTACACTTTCTCTTTCCCAATATCCTCAAATAAATACAGAATATATGGATACTATGCAAACCATGAGAACAGTTGAATAATCATTCTGTCACACACATATTGTTGTGAATTTGTTCCCTTTAAAATATAAATATATTCATAAAACAATAAATCTATGGATATTATGTGAAGCATACCCAATAATGAGGAGCTGCAACTTTTTGAAGGTAACAGGTATACCAGGTGGGGATGATGGAAAGTAATGGTAGCAAAAGATCTTCGAAGTCAATGCTAATAGGAACATTCATTGTAAAGAGATCCCACGAGTAAAAGAAGATGTAAAGCATGAGAAGAGTTAATGACAAATTTCTCACAATCTGATGCTCCTTATCTTAAATTTGTTCTCTTTATAATATAAACAAACACCTATTCTTTTCATGTGCAAATAATCCTGTTTGTCCCAATACCTTAAAATTGATGAATAATAACTCATGGATACCATGCAAACTGTGAGAATGTCAAATTTCTCACATAATTGAAGTACATTTTTGTCCTTTAAGATAGATTCTTCCTCAAGCACATGGACAGCAAGTGGAGGAAGGTGATGCGGGATATTTTATTACACAGTCACTGTGCTATTACACCATTGCTGGTGAGGGGAAATGCCCTGACGACAGGGGTTTGTGACTATTCATAATTGTCTGTACTTCTTTCACATAGAAACTATCCTTTCCTTGCCTTGTTGTTTTGAAGAACAAATGTAATGACTGAAAATGTACTCCACAGGCAAAGTACCATTTGCTTGCCCCATTCTTTTAGAATAAATTAATGACAATTATTGGAGGAGGCAGTGATAGCAAAACTTTGGAGGCGTGAACTGAATGGTTGGAGTGGAGATAAGAAATGCTGTTTGAGTGTTGAAACTTGGAAAGTATATGATTACAAGGAATTGTTCACAATTGAGTTCATAAGGACAGATGTTCGCTGTGTCCAGCCATCTCAAATGTTTTAAAAAATGTAGATGAATGCAATGAAAATAATTATGGTCTGTGAGGTTTAAGTTGGCGTATTCTCTATTCCTGTCTAAGACAGAATGCTGTTCTTGTCTAGCACCCGTGGGCGGATCAGCAACCCTGCTTTGTCGTGATTCGTGGAATGTAGAAGCTCGCATCCCCCATTCCGTTGTGTGTTGTTTGAAGGTTGTCAGTGACGTATGAGCTATAGAACTGTGAATTTATTGTTTTGTGGATTTACACGTTAAACAAAATGTTTCCAGTGTTGCAACAAATGGATATAATTTTGAATTATTTTCTTGTAGTTTTGGTTGTGTTTGTGTTGTTTCAAGTTGGATCCCTAGGGAAAGTTCTAAAATCAGATTATAGGGAAATTGTAGTCAAAGTCCACAGTTTCTTCAGTGATGAATGTGAAGCTTTGAAATGTGGAAAGCCGACTATTTCAGTGACGAGTATCGTTGAGAGAACTGCTGCTGCTACTGCAGGTATTTCTTCTCGTTCTGTCCAACAAATTTTAAAGGAATACAAAAATGCAGAAGCTAGCGGCGGTAGACTGCAAACACCAGGGAAGAAGCGCCCTAATAGCAGACCGCAAAAAAAACAGAAATTGATTCATTTACAGCTGCTGCTATTAAGCGAACAATCTATTTGCTATATCGTACGAACTTTCTGCCTAGTTTGCTAGACATATATGAGGCTTTAAGAGCTAAAGACTTACTTAAAGGAAGCGTGTGGTCCTTAAGAAAAATTCTTAAAAAGCTTAATTTCAGTTACAGTAAAAATTTGCAAGGAAGACGCTTTTTAATGGAATGAATGGATATTGTTTCTAAAAGATTTAAATTTTTAAGATGAATGAAAGAACTTAGATCTACAGGTAGACCTATAGTGTACCCTGACGAAACGTGGGTAAATATAAACCATACAAGAAATAAGGTGTGGAAGTACATCGCCGATGAAAATGAAAGTGATTTCTCTCTTAAAACACTAATTGGCAAAGGATCGCGATTTATAGTTGTACATACTGGATTTATTCCTAATGCCGTGCTAACTTTTAAGTCAAATTCAACCAAAGACTACCATGAAGAAATGGATAGTATCATTGTCAAGGATTGGTTTGTTAATAAATTACTACATAACATACCGTCTAATAGTGTCTTCATTATGGAAATGTCCCTTATCGTTTCATAGAAATTAATAAAGCACCCACTTCATTTTCACTCAAATCCCATATGCAGGAATGGCTTCATAATAGGAATATTGAGTTTGATCCACGAGCAACAAAACCAATGCTATACGAATTAATTAAACTGAAAAAAGATAATTTCAAAGTGTATGAAATAGATAGTCTCGCAGAGGTATATGGTCATACCGTAGTACGATTGCCACCTTATCATTGCGATTTTAATGCTATATAACTTATAAGGGCGCAAGTGAAGAATGATGTTGCCAAACATAATATTTCATTTAAAAGTGTCGATGTAAGAGCCATGTTTCATAGTGCGATTACAAAAATGACCCCAGAAAACTGAAAAAGGACATGTGAGCATGTACAAAACACTGAGCAGTTTTACGTGGAGAAAGACGGTCTGATAGATGAAATTACAGACAGATTAGTTATAAACTTAGAAGATTTGGGTTCAGAAGAACAAAATGAAGATGCGTTTGAAATTTCTGACTAAATCGGGGGATGAGCAACAATCGGACCAAGAGGAGAAGGGATGCTCCGCCACTGATGCATTCTTGGCTGGGGTGTCTGCTTTGCCTGTCATAGAGTGAGATGGTGAGTATTCCTTTCTCTTTCTTAAAGGCACATGACTAGTTAATCCTCACGGACTTTAAATTTGAGATTTAGAAGATATGAATACATGGAAAAGTGGAACCAAGCCTGCTACTCTTTTTAAACACTTCCTTTTGCAATAGAGATATTCCTAAATATCAATAAAGAGCTTGTTTTTCCATACAGGAGGTAATGAATTACACCAAAATATTTTCAGAGCAAGTGGAAATATCTTAAACAAGTACTTTGATAATGTGGAAGTTACGGTTTTATGTTTCTTAGTGCCAGTATGCCACTACTCATGATACCATTTGAATGAACAACAGAGGAAAATGAAGAGACGTTTGGAGCACTCTCTCAGGCACAATAGTTATAAAGTTAGCTTTCAAGTGAAAGGTAAACAAGTTCAAGTCTTTCATTTTTTTGTCCTTTTTTAATGTTTAATTGTCTTTTATTTAAAAATATTTTGCCCAAAACTTTAATTCTCATATAAATTTATGCATTTTATGGAGTAATTTCACCTTGTCATTGCAGTTAATTGCAATTCTTTTTTAACAAAGGCTGAATCCTGCTTTGACCCATGCTGTACGTCTAAATGGGAGGTAGTTTAAAGGGTGAATGAATTTGCATAAAATACAAAGTAAATGCAACTCATAATTATGTAAACATTGAAGCTAGGCTACAATGAAGCAATAAATATTACACAAATTCAACTATTTGCAAAAAAACTTCACTCATCTTAAGAAAATGATGTAAGTTTAATCAAATGATAAGACAAATTACATCATTTTTTAAGATAAGTAAAGTTTTTGTTGCAAATAGTTATATTTGTGTAATAAATGCAACTCTCTACTGTTTGAAATGGCAACCTGCATTTTCAATACAAGCGGCAAACGAACGACTGTCATACTCTGTACAAAATTCCTTATATTTCTAATAACTTCATATGCTGCTGTTATTTGGAGAGTTAAGCCATCTTCTGAGGTAATAGATGTTTCATACACCAGAGTCTTTGAGTTCACCCGAGAAAAAGAAATCAATTGGTGTTAGGTCGGGAGAGCGTGCTGGCCAAGCTACAGTTGGACATCGGACAGCATAAACATGGTTTAATCACAGTAATGTTATGCACTGGTCAGTCAGCTTCATGTTCTTAGTTATGAATCATGCTATTTCTTTCCATTGGGATTTAAGTATTAAAAACACAAAGATAAAAATTAACTACACGAAAGGAGCCAAACCAATGACCTTTAGAACACCAGATTTCGGCGTTATGGGTTGGGCCACCAGAGTTTACAGAAACCCCACTAAAGTAGCTACATGATACAAGAAGACATTAATTGCTGTTCAGTGTTGCACTGGCAGGTAATCCGTTTGAGATTTGAGAGATCTTTGAGGCATTAAATCTTGAGAATGCCAATAACAAGCTACTAAGAATGAATATTTGTGTAATTTGGAAGGAGTTTTAAAAACATTCTAATCCAATAACTTATCAGCATCTGATCCCAATTAGGTTTAATACAACTCCATTATGTTTAGCCACAGACCATGCTTTGCGTATCTCAATTTGTTTATATTAGCCACATCTACAATCGCTGAAATTATTTCGGTGTAGTTCATTAACATACTGTATATGCAGAAGAAACTGCTGAAATAAGTGGTACAAGTGTAATTGATAGTTAGAATCCCCTGCTTATATGAATATGAACCAAGGCATTGCATCCTAATGTCAGGTGAAATGTTGATACTGCAGGACCCTATCAACCTGCTTACACACGCGCGAGCAGACAGACACACACACACACACACACACACACACACACACACACACACACTACTAGACATTGTAATCTAACCTAACGGTTAAGCTTGAAACCACAACTGTACCCTGGAGCTGTTCATGTGCACAAACTAAGTAGGTATCGCAGTCTAACCTTGGGCTAAATTTTGTATCCAAGGACCAAGTTATTTTACTGCATGAAATGTTGGAAGCTATTCACTTCTGAAGAGCATCATCGATGACTAACAAAGTACAATGGAAGCATAAATTATCCAGAGGGATAGGATAACGAAGTTTGTTGGGAAAGGGAAAGAGAAAATATGTGTTCTAAGTTATATTTAGAGTATTTTAGAGATAAAATTTAAGAAAGAAAGGAACTGATGATGAGAAATAAGCTTTATGTGTATTAAACAAAGGTTTACATAAAAATCATATTGGCAACCACACAATATTATACATATCAAGTAAGTTTGAGGTTGAGGGTGTTGGATTGTGAAAAGAGAACATAATTCAGTGTGGAATTAGTAGACAGGATTGGTAAAGTAGCAGCAGTTTTTCATTGAAAAAGCTATTTGTAGTCAGTTTTTTTTTTCAATTAATTTTGATATCAGTGTTACTAAATTCCTGCAATCACACATAACTTTTCATTGTTAAACATCTTATATTTTAATTTGATGCAGTGTGCCATTTCATAGAAAAGTGCTTTTTATGAACGAATAATTGCGTAAGATGTTACCTAAAATACTTATCATACTTTCATTGGCTCTCAGAATGAGATGTTAATGTAGGTCCACCTTATTACACAAATATAACTATTTGTAAAAAAACTACACTTATCTTTAGAAAAATGATGTCATATTTTTCTTATTAATGGAGATAGATTTCACAAACAAATAATTTGTATCATCAGTCCAAAACACTTCGTCATCAAGGATACCGGTTATAATCTATGGTTTTTCTTATTGCTAAAATGTGAAAATGAAACAAACCTAAAAGCAGAATCAGCGTAACTATAAGTCCACCTTGCAGAAATCAGAGGTTATGTTCCAGTCAGTAACATGCATCAGAATTGCCAACATTTAAATATAAATACATTGTACCAGTCATACAGAATAATTGTAGATTTGCACTCAGCTCACTTTCTTCTTGGGCAGCTCGCCAGATGAAGAGATGATTAGATATAAACGTTTCGGGATGGCTTTTTTTTATTATTATTTTTTTTTATTTTACGTCCTCCAACATTAAGTCATTTTGGATGATGAATGGAATGGGCGAAATGATGCTCAAATGAGCCCAGGGTCCATGGAGCTTAGAGTTATCGGACATTCGTCTTTCAGGATAAGGGAAAACCCCGGAAATAGCCCTATCCAGGTAACTCACCCTGACCGAGGTTCGAACTCAGGACCTCTTGAACTTGAGGCAGACTCGCTACCAAGGCAGGCGTTTCGGGAGTGTGCATCTCTCCCATCATCAGGATATTTATAATATCTTATAACCACAAATGAAATACTGGATAAAACACAACTATAAGCAAAGACAAAACACTATCAAAATTCACATTACTGAACAAAAGACTGTTTTCAGTAAATTAAATGCTAGGTCAGATGGTGTGAGAATAGAAAATTAATTGGATCAAAGAAACGTAACTACTTAACTTGATTATCAAGCTCTATTGATCTTTGCTTCTCAATTCCACGGATTTCCATTTTTAAGGCCGATTTCAAAGAGGAACTGAACTGAAATCCAGCATCACGATTAAGCGTGCTCCTTTCAGAGGAAATCGCCAAAGCCTCCTTAATTCTCCGCTCCCAGTAACTGTTGCATTTTGCCAAGATGGTAGTCGCCCGAAAGCTTCAGGTCTTATTTTCCATTCAGTTGTTTACATTTAAGCAAATATACTAAAATAAAACTGATGATACAGTTCATTTTATGGCTCTTATATTTAAGACAGCCAGGATTAGTACAGTTTATTGATCTTGTCATTGCAAAATGCAGCATCTTCATGAACTACAAGCACCAACATGTACATAGAGTTGTTGGAAAATATCAGACCTGTCACATTCTTTCATGAACTAGGATTGTAGGATAAAACCACTTACTGTGTTTGTCAGTTAATTTTTAACCATCCTTCTCCCTGAAAAAAAAATTACAAGAAGCAATGCTACAGGGCAGTAAAATCACTTTTGATACATATTGTGCTATTTCCTTTTTTTTGTCTTTAAGCATAAGGGAAAACCCCTGATAAAACCTTATCCAGGTAACCCACCCTAACAGATTCAAACTTGGGACCTCTTGAACGTGAGGCAGACACGCTGCCATCTGCACTACTGAGGTAGGCTGCTAGTTCCTTGAAATCATTATTTCACATGATAGGGAATGTCAGTTTTTCCTCGTTTTCTCCACTGATTGTTTTTGTTAATCACTTTTTAAATAATACTGTTATAATGATTAACATTTGGAAGGAAAATATACAAGTGAAAGGGATGTGACAATCACTAACATTATGCAGATGTGCTGCCACTTTACAAATATTTGAGATGGTCAGGTAAATCAGCATCATGAAAAAATACAATATCAATTTAAGGAAGAAGAAAAGTTTCTCTTAAATTTTATCTACTGCTTAAGTTACAAATTGGAGTCAGGTTTGGTTGTGTCATTCAGAAATGCAGCATCAGCTTGAAAGAGGTCAGTGGGTTCATTTCTCTTATGTTAAACAGAACAGGTATATTATTTTATGTTTATCCAGTATGACACAGGCTACTATTGTACATCACACAAGGTTTCATGTTATTGTATGTGTCAGTATGATTCAAGTCTGCAATGCGGCGGTGCATGCACCATGTAGCTGTTGTTTGTTGGAGAGGTAATAGGTGAGGGTAGTTCAATATTGATGGATGTGGACAAGATTTGTAATACAAAAGTGAATCGAGAATATATTGACACATTGCTTCACTCACACTGTTTATTCACAGGACATGTTTCAAGAGCTCTTGCTCCTATCCTCAGCTGATACTCGATTAGTGCAAGTTGTAGTGGTTTCTTCTTTCTCCGTATTGTCAATAGATGGCATGATGCACTTGTCAAAGATGTCCGGTGGTGGAGTTTCAAAATTCATGACTCTATGACGATTTTTGTTAATGAAGATTTTTTCCCATACGGAAAGGTCTATGGGGTGATTAACGTATTTTATTAGAGATGTTTCCAAATTGATGTCATGTCTAGTATTCAAAAAATGAAAAGCTGATTTTTCTGTTTCACCATTTTTAATGTTTCTCATATGTTCTTTAGTTCTGATGTTAATATTTCTTTTTGTTTTTCCTATATCAGCAGTGGCTTTTCAGTTTTTGAATACTAGACATGACATAAATTTGGAAACATCTCTAATAAAATACGTTAATCACCCCATAGACCTTTCCGTATGGGAAAAAATCTTCATTAACAAAAATCGTCATAGAGTCATGAATTTTGAAACTCCACCACTGGACATCTTTGACAAGTACATCACGCCATATATTGACAATACGGAGAAAGAAGAAACCACTAAAACTTGCACTAATCGAGTATCAGCTGAGGATAGGAGCAAGAGCTCTTGAAACATGTCCTGTGAATAAACAGTGTGAGTGAAGCAATGTGTCAATATATTCTCGATTCAATTTTGTATTAATTTGTGCTTCACTGTCCCTACGCTTCTTTGAAGTTTATACTTTGAAGATTTGTAATGTTCATAGAAAATTACATTTTAGACTTATTTGAAATTTGTGCAAATAATATGCACTCTTGTGGATCTATTTATTTAAGGCAATGCGGCTCTGAAACTTTAGCAAAACCTGTGAACAATTATTATTTTAGTTAATTGATGGAAATTAATCATTTCTTCATACTAGCCGTATATCGGCTAAGGTTTTTGATAGTCCACATGAAAAATTCAATGCCATGGCTGGGAATTGAATCACGGATCTCCTGGTTTCCATCCAGTCGCTCTAACCCATTGAGCAACCATGGCCAATGTGCCATCCTGATGAGCCCTGATATATAAGTCGAATGGAGAATTTAATGTGAGGACGGCACGTTGGCCATGGTAGCTCAATGGGTTGGAGCGACTGGACGGAAACCAGGAGATCCTTGGTTCAAATCCTGGCCATGGAATTGAATTTTTCATGTTGACTCTACCTGTGAAAAAGTTCATAAAATTTTAAGGAAAGGTCACTTTTTTTTAAATCATGTTATAACTGGTTAGATAAGTAGATGGGGGGGGGGCTTAAAATATCGCTTTGAATTCTCCCGCCTTGGTAATGTTGTGGTAGCATGTCTGCCTCACATTCAAGAGGTCCCAAGTTCAAATCTTGGTCAGGCTGTGTTACCTGGATAAGGTTTTCCCGGGGTTTTCCCTTATCCTATAAGATGAATGTCAGGTAACTCCAAGCTCCATGGACCCCGGACTCATTTGAGCATCATTTCATCCATTCCATTCATCGTCCAATATGACATAACGTTGGAGGACGTAAATTGCAAAAAAAAAATTGAATTCTCTTACGAAATACTTGTTACCAGTATAAGATACTTCTTCCGTCAAATGATCAAACATTGGTTGGAAATAGACTTTGAAATAGCTCTACAATTGTTTCATTAAAGAAAATGGGTCCTATTATTCTTGTAGCACTTGTCTCACACCATGCTTCAACTTTCAGGTCATAGTGAGATCTTTTTATGCTATAGTGTAGGTTTTTCATTGAATGTTGTAGTTATTCATGTTAATTTGTTTCTGATTTGCAAAGTAATTGCTATAAACTGGCACTGGTTTCTCCCCTAGTTTTTCTGTTAAAACTGATCTTCTCTTAGAATGTTTTTAACATCCAACCTGAAGCTTTAATTTATTCATGACCACATGAATAGTTTTTCTTGCAGGGGGAAACCTTTCAACCAACTCCCTGCATTCATGATGAACCGGTTGTAGTTAACTTTAAACTTTGCAAATAAACACTTATTCTTTTGCAGATAAGTGCATACTATGTCTTTTGTAGCAACTGAAGCATCTGACTGTTCATGATGCAGTAATAACAGTGAGATGTGGTATCAATGCATTTTCGAGCAGATTTTTTTTTAAAGATTTTTCAGTATTCAATATGCTCAACAGGATACAATGTTTTACTAATTTGGCAAAGGTGATGTAAGAATATAGAGTATGTAATTCGTACATTCCAGGTGAAACATAAATGTGACTGAAAAAGTGTCAGAAAACCAACTACAGATAGTGTTTTCAATGAAGCATAAAGATTTATTTAAAACAAATCACTGCATCTTCTCTAATGAAAGTTCTGATAAAAAATTTGGAGAAAAGGCTTTGTTTAGAGATGAGTGAAATTAATAGATACTACATGGCAAAGGAGAAGGCGTATCGGAAAAAAGTCGCAACACAGTTGTTTACCTGAACTTATCGCACATACATGGCGAGTACAATGTATATATATTCTGTTCAGATATAATCATGTCTTCTGAACAGCAATGTGTCACACATCGGCAGACACAAGAAAACATATATAAAACCACGCAGCTTCCAGTCGCACTGTTTGTGTTTCGTAACTTACTGTGCATCAACTTACTAATATTTCACTCTTCTAATCGACCAGATAAGACTCGATAAGAGAAAAAGTTGCAACACAGCTGTTTACCTGAGGTTATCGCACATACATGGCGAGTACAGTATATATATATATATATATTCTGTTCAGATATAATCATGTCTTCTGGACAGCAATGTGTCACACATCAGCAGGCGCGAGAAAACATATCGTATAAACACACGCAGCTTCCAGTCGCTCTGTTTGTGTTTCGTAACATACTGTTCGTCAACTTACTAATATTTCACTCTTCCAATCGACCAGATAAAACTCGATAAGAGACAATCACAGCGCTGGTCACCTGAAGGACAATATGCCCCAATGCTCTGTCGAGTAATACATGATGTTCCTGGAGTTTATATAAATAGTGGGGGGAACTAGTCACCTTATATCACACAAGCACATCTTACGAATATATATTTACATATGCTGCATATGCACAATTATATAACACCAAGTTTCACTAAACAAGTTTCTTACACAAAGTTACAGCATTAGAAACCAGATCTGAATCTTCTTAATTTTAAAGAAAACATTTTAATCAAAGAAAGCCCACTGACCTTTGAGTCAATTAATATTCAATTAGATTTAGAAAAAATAGTTACAAAATCTGAAACATTCAAACCTGTACTGAAACCACTAGCATTAGAAACTGAACAATAGGTACCCACCCAAAGAATGGTTACATATCTACTTGTACAACTCAGGAGTAGGAATTACGTGTGCACTATTCTCATTCTATCAACCCGCAGTATACCACACAACAAATTTTGATGCAGAAGTAACGGCTATTAATATTTCACTCCAATACCTTCTATACAGAATAGATCAATTTAATTAGTTAATTGATGGAAATTAATCATTTCTCCACACTAGCCATATATAGGCTTAAGGTTTTTAATAGATAGTCAACATGAAAAATTCAATGCCATGGCCGGGATTTGAACCACGGATCTCCTGGTTTCCATCCAATCGCTCTTAACCTTTGAGCTAGCATGGCTAACCCGCCGTCCTGACATTAAATTCTCCATTTGACTCATATATTTCCCCGGTAGACCATTAGGGGCTCTAGCATTCGAGATACACCATTTGTGGCAACTTACTCTCATAAGTACTTAAGTCCCATCATTTAGCTCTTATTATATTAGTTAATTGATGGAAATTGATCATTTCTCCACACTAGCCGTATATAGGCTAAGGTTTTTAATAGATACAGTCAACATGAAATATTCAATGCCATGGCAGGGATTTGAACCACGGATCTCCTGGTTTCCGCCCAGTCGCTCTTAACCTTTGAGCTACCATGGCCAACGTGCCGTCCTGACATTAAATTCTCCAGTGTGGAGAAATAATTAATTTCCATCAATTAGCTAATGTAATAAGAGTTAAACGATGAAGCCTGGGACTTAAGTACTTACGATAGTAAGTCGCCACAAATGGTGTATCTCGGATGCGAGAGCCCCTAGTGGTCTACCGGGAAAATATATGAGTCAAATGGAGAATTTAGTGTCAGGACGGCACGTTAGCCATGGTAGCTCAAAAGTTATGAGCAACTGGACGGAAACCAGGAGATCCGTGGTTCAAATCCCGGCCATTGCATTGAATTTTTCGTGTTGACTCTATCTGCTGTCATACTTTCTGATTCTAAGGTAGCATTATATTCAATAAGTTCATATAAAAATGAGGTCAATCCAAATTAAAGAATGTCACAAAATGATCCAACAACTTCAAAAACTACAGAAAAGAATTAAATTACAATGGTTACATGCACATTGTGGAATTGCTGGAAATGAATAAGCTGATTTTCTTGTCAAAAAGTTGCAAATTTAATTCAGAACAAAAATAAAAACTTATCCTTTATATCCATAAAAAGATTAATTAAAAATAAATATAAAAACAAAACCAAACAATATCTAACAAAGCCAAAGATAAAAAATGGATCATTTTAATTAAAAATCCAGAAATTAATCCAGAAATCCGACGTAAAGCTGCAGTAGCAACATTTAGATTACTTGGAACATGAATATTTGGCCAAACACTTACACAGTATAGTAATTTATACAAGTCCAAATTGTCCTCTGTGCAACAAAGAAGAGGAAGTGACTGAAGATCATCTTCTAACGTGCGAAGTCTTAGGTGCTGCATCCACTACACAGAAATATTGGAGAGCTAATGGCTTCATTGCCAAAGCCTAGCATTTGAAAACAACAGATTCATTATAGTGTAAATTTGGAATAATGTGTCAGTAATAATATAACAAATAGAATAGGAAATGTATTCTTAATACTTTACGGTCTTGGATCAACTATAAAGATTGCAATAAAATAAAAGTGAATGGAGAAGATATTGACACATTGCCTCACTTGCACTGTGACAGTGTGAGTGAAGCAATGTGTGAAAATCCTCTCGATTCACCTTTGCTTGACTGTCTCTACACTTCTTTCCGTTTTTATACTTTGTATAATGATTGAATTACAGTAGTAAAATATGTAAAATTCTTTGTGAGAGAATTTAATTGCTGGCATAAGAAGTCTGTTCTCATTAAATAAGTCCCTTAAAAACATGGTGAACTAACTTGAGGATTCATTTACATTAGTGGAGTATTTGGATTACTGGGTCAGTGAGAATTGAACCATTAGTGTAGGAAATATGTGATCTCATTAATAAACAACTCTTATATAGAGATGTATATGAAGTAGCTATAGAGAATACTGCTGTTCTTAAAGTCTTATATCACTGATCCACATTGTTCATCCATAAAATCTGTATGCAGTAATAGTCTTTGTAGCATAATGTGAGAGTCAGCTTTTAACCGGATGGGAATAATTTTAATTTATTCAGAATAAAAAGAAGTATTTCAGAAAGTGGAGTACCAATGTTATTAAAATTAGGCAAATGAGTCAATCATGTATACACTTTTCTCCAATTACAAGTTTTTTAATGAAGAATAGTTTCTGGGAACTTCTTACCTATCCTCAGTTCTGTGGTTGACTGATGATGCACTTGGTTTCTGCATCTGGCTTGGTGTTGTGTTGCCATCTGATACTCTGGTAAGTGTGACGTCATTTACAGCGGGAATTTCAAAAGTCATCAAGAGGTTCTATTTCTTTCTGATAAATATGTTTTCCCAAATCTGCAGTTATAGAGGTTTCTTTGCCTGTTTGATCAATTCTATTTCTTGCTTTATGTTGTAATTCTCAGACCAAAAGTGATGTGCTATTGCAGACTTGTCAATGTGTTTGACTTTAATATTTCTGAAGTGCTCTGTCATTCTTGTTCCTAGGTTTCTTTTAGGTTTCCCAGTCTTCATTAAAGAACTTGTAAGTGGTGAAAAGTGTGTAAAGGTTGATTCATTTGCCTAATTTTAGTAATTTTAATCTGTTTGGGAGAGAATTAAACACTTCAAAACATTGCTAGCTTTGGGTCTGTGCAGATTCATTTATGCCTGTTTATATGAGTTGTGTATTATTGCAAAATAGTCTTTATTATTAATGTAAAAGGAAGTAAGGGAGAACATATTTCACAGGTAGTGTTAAAATATTTAATTTCTGAGAAATAAAAATTTATACGGTAACCATTATCTATATTACATATTATTTGAATAGTTTTCTTTTGCATTGTAAAGACTTGTATGCACATTTGTAGGTGTTAATATAAGTTGAGCCTGATTTATATGCATATCAAGGGGAAGAGCAAAGATTACTAGCAACTCAGAATTACTTGCAAATGAGATTATGATAATGCATCATTTTTTTAAAAAACAGTAGTACAGTGGGTCTGCATGTATAAAACTTTACAAAGAATAAAGATATGTATCAGGCAAACATTATTTAGAAATTAGTCCAGCTTTAAGTGTTCATTTAATTTGGCTTGTTTCACTATTCTTACATTACATGCATACAGCTCATTTTACAGAATATATTTTTTGCACTATGTAACTAATATTCCACACTTACTGTTATTGTTGCTATGCATCATAATTTGCCGTTCCTGCCTGTAATCTAGTAGCTATGAAAACAAGGGATATGTGGTATTTAAAAAATGACCAACAGCACTAGTACAATAAGTAAAAACATTTAACTTGAAATATTATATTACCATTTGTACACGTTTAATATATATAATATAGGAACATGACCATTTATTATTTCTCTGTAGCAACATATGTAGGCCATGCACATTCTAAAATCTTTTGCATCCTCAGTCACTGGAAGGAAAAAAAAAAGGTCACCGAAGATGCTCGCCCGCCTCGGTAGCGTGGTGGTAGCATGTCTGCCTCACGTTCAAGAGGTTACGAGTTCGGATCACGGTCAGTGTGAGTTACTTGGATAAGGTTTTTTCCTGGGTTTTCCCTTATCCTGAAAGACGAATGTCGGGTAACCCTATGCTCTATGCACCCTGGACTCATTTGAGCATCATTTCACCCATTCCATTCATAGTCTGATATGACTTAACGTTGGAGGACGTAAATTACAACAAAAAATAAATAAAAATAAAAATAACGAAGATGCTAAAGGTTTATTTGCAAAACCAGTCTCTTAAACTCTGTGGAAATTTCATCAATTTTTTTAAAAGATAAATGAAGTTTATGGCAAATAATTATATGTAGTATTTTTTACTTCAGTACTGTCAGCATTTTTTTTTACAACACTGCAGTTTAGCAGTAAATACCAGAGACTGAAAATCAATTTAAGGTTCACGGTTGGAACCCTAACATGTGGGCATACTTTTTATCTCCAAATTGTTTACTTTGTCTGTAACAAACTAATTTACACTGTCCTCTTGTGGATGAGCTCTCTACTTGCCATTGCAGAATATCAAAGAAAATGTAAAACAAGTAGAATGATGATTTTTAATAGAAGCAACATCTCATTTGTATTTAAGCGGCTGCCAAATGATGCCTCTTGTAGCTCAGTTGTAAAATGCATGCTGTATCAATGGGACCAAGATTTCAAGGTTCGAAGCCTAGTCTACCGTCAAAATATTTATTCCAACATTTTTAGTTTGTTAGACACTAACAACCAGTTTAGAAATGTTCTCTTATGGCTAGGTTATTACTACATGGCATTAGAAGATATGCAAGAACAGGAGGAACATGTGGAACAATGGTTTTTATAGAACCACCATCTGTGTTGTATATAACCTACATTCCAATATCAGTTGTCGTAGCTCAGTGGTAAAATGCACACTGTGTGAAGGGAGCAGAGAGACCACAGTTTGAACCCAGCATGCAGTTATGCATTTTATTCAAACCTTTTCATCTTTTATTTCAGTCACATGTAAACAGGTTGTTGGAATTTATGCACTGCATTAGAATCTTCCACTAAGATTATATCACAGCAAAGTAGCATGCCACATACACGGAGATGTGTGGAGCTGACAGCATCTCAAAACGAGTGAAATTGTAGGCCCTGCTACTTACGGTGAAAATGCAGTGCAAATTGCCAGAGAATTGGGTTGTAACTGAGGAGCAGTGAAGTATGACACTAAGCACAGTTGTAAATTAGTTCAGCATCTGATGAAGTAAACAATTTGGAGATAAAAAGAATGCCCACAAGTTAGCGTTCAAACCTTAAAACCTTGTTGCTTGTCACAGCCTGCATTTTAACAATGAGCTACAAGAGTATAATAGTTGATAGAATATGCCTTATACAGAACATACAAGGGCCACTAGTTATATTTTGAGCCTAATAATTAAAGCAAAGTAATTTCTGATTGAAAACTGCTTTATTGTTTTTCAAAATGCTCTACTTTATGATCAACACACTTTTGCATACATTTGAACTATTTGTCAAAAGATTTATTCCAGTCTTCTTGAGATATCTCCAAAACATGGTCTTAAGGCATCAACAGCTTCTTCTACTGACGAAAATAATTTCCCTGCAATTCATTATTGATGTTCTGAATCAAAAAGAAGTCATTAGATGCCATATCAGGACTGTTTGGCGGATGACTTATCAGTTTGATTTTTTGAGCCTTCAAATACTGTGTTAGACGAGATGTATGTGCGCATACATAATGAAGAACGGTCCGACAATTCTTGTTGGTTTTCCTTATTTCACCGAAGACTTCCGGCAAACAGATGGTTGTGTACCATTCAGCACTGCTTGTTTTATGTTGCTCTAAAGGCACTGTTTCCACATGACCAGTTTTGCTGAAAAACCAGGCTTCGAAGTGCTGCAAGAGCAAACAACTTTTATTCGATTTGCTTCATATTGAAACACCCATAGTTGACTGCTGTTTATGTTTTGGTTCATACTCATAGATCCATGATTTGTCACCTGTTACAATCTTACATACTTCACTTGGGGCCCCACCATTGTATTTCTTGAGCATTTTTGTGCACCAATTGATATGAGCATCTTTTTGAGATTACGTCAAATTATGTTTTATCTGAGAGCAAATCTTTTTCACGTATAAATAATCATGCAATTGATTTGGGTTGACCTTCACAAACTTCGTCATTGAGCAAATGGCGGCAACAATTAAATTCGTTGATAATCCATGTCAAAATCACAATAAATCATTGCACAAACATTTTCATTAGTTAACTCCATGTTCTTGTTGAGACACAATTTTCAAGTTACTTCTAAACAAAAAGAATGACTCTCTATTGACAAAATGTCTGAAGTAGATTCTGGTCAGCAATGTCAAACTTTCCATTGGAACCGCCAGATGTCACCTACAACATGCAGTGCTGCTGAGGCTCAAAATATAAATAGTGCTCTTTGTATGAGGGTTGGAAAGAAATAAGTTGCAACACTGCCTGCTCAGGGTGTATTGTTTGTGCGTCAGTTGACAATATATTCAGGCTATTCTGTAACGTCTGGTTGAAGCTGAACCGCTTGTTAAAGCTGCCTACCACTGGCAAAATGCCATTTGTTATTCTGTTACAACATAGCTATAACTTGTTGAGAGGAAGAAAGTTATGGTTAAGGATAACAAGAGGCAAGACCATGTTGTTAACGGCAGCAATACTGCTTTTCGCTTGCTGAAATTTGATTTAGAAGCATAAAGGAATGAAGAACACTGCATGGATAGATAACCTCAAGCTATTTGTACATCATAAAGTGAAACCATAAATTTGTGTGTGTGAAACTAATGAAAAGTGTGTGTTTACATGAGAAATACGTAAAGAGTTTCCTAAGCTAACTTTTGACCTCTTATCATTTACACGGAAGTAAAGAACGTCTTGAAGAAATGTTTGCTCTGAGATTAATTTCTCTGTGAGAATTATCTTGTAATCAAGCATTCACAATTAATTTTCTGCTGTACAGCTGTTGGAATGCTGGTTTAGGTCAGAAAGTCCTACAAACTATAACATCCACATTCCTTTAGCAGCTGATTGCAGAGCAAACAAATATCCAAAATTAAAGCAGTTTCTTTCAAATTAAATGCTAGAAGATAGAACTTGTATATTATGAAATCACCAGAACTTGTATTTCAGTTCAGTACTGATTACAGATTGTTATAAGAAATTGTACTGTCCTGTAATTTATAACCTTTCTTCACAGTGTTGTGATCTGAAAGGTTATGTTAACTATTTTCGGTGTGGTAAATTGAATCGTATTAATCTGTCCATTTTTCTCTATCACATAAGGTTTTCTTTAAAATCACAAATAATAATTTGAAAGTAGTGTTTTTATGTAAAGATTGTGCATTACAAAATGAATACAAAAATGAAAATGTCTGAGTAATAAATATTTAGAAATACCTGCATATCTGTAAAATTAGGTGTGAAGTTATATTTCCTTTGGCCGAAAATTGTATTGCGCTGATCTATGTTTAAGTTGTGATTAAGGAACTTTTGTTTTCAAGTACCAACAGTAGTCTGCATTGTTCAATTGGCCCTGATATCTCCTGTCAATCTCATTGATTTCTTGCTGAAATCATTCACCTTGTTCATTTCTGAGGGACCCAAAATTATCAAGAAAATAATTTAGCTAAGAGTACAAGTAGTGAAGCTTTAAACTCATATTTCACCCTGAAGCTCATAATACCCTTTGTTGTATATTTCTCCAAATTTGTTCCTATTGCAGGTAGTGTATAAGTAATTTATTGAGTACCTATTTGAAAGTGTATCATGGTTGCGGTTCTCTATCATTTATGGTTCATCAGAACTGGAAAAGTCTCGCAGGACAGTTATTAAATGCAAAGTATTTCAAATATTTATCTGTTACTTTGTGTTTGCATCACTTTGTGACAATTGCTTAAATATTAATCCTGTTAAAGTGAAACTATATATGTATGTGTTAGGTGTGAATATAATGTCCAACCACCATATGCTTGAGTGGCAGAATTTCCTAACTAACCTCTGACCAATTACATTTATTCCTAATGGAGAAATACAACTTTTATATGGTGCACAATTATTTGAATATTTGTAAAATGGTAGATTTTTTCAGCTGAATAGAAGGTTCATGCTAGGAAGCACTAGAGCTTATACTTCATTCCAGTACTGGTTGGAGACCATTACAATGAAAATACAAAATTCAATTTTAAGTATGCTATTAGTACTTCAAGGGGTACCAAGAAGTTGTTTTATTGCGAAATAAATCATTGATATACCAAACTAATAAAAATTTAAAATGATTGGTTCATATTAGACAATATTTACTAAAAATTATGTACTACCTTAAAAAACAGCATCTTTTCTTAAATTTATAAATCACTATGCCGAATTAATAATGGCATTACTTCTGCAATCATCAATTTATATTTTGCATTGCTCTTCTGAGGACTTTGTAGGTATCGCAATTGCACTATTTGAACTGGCGCGTCAAGAGCGGTGGAAAAGAACACGCCTGCAAAGCATATGAATTTGTTATGAGTCGCTCCAGGTACTTAACAACATGGTTGAGAAGATCCGTCGCCACAACAAGGATGGCCAAAAAATATGAAAGCCTGCCATACTTGTTAGCGCTCAGTTGTTTGCAATTAACAATTCTTAGCAGTATTCTTAACCAGAAGTTACAGAATAGCCTGATTGTCACATTTCTTTCCAACTCTCTTAGATAGTGGTTCTATTAAAATCATAATTCCAAGGTTTTTCCATTTTCTCGAATAGTCAATGCCATGTAGTTAATAGATCTGCTGCAAGAGAATTGCTACTTGTTTTGTGATATTTAATCAGTGATTGTCATGTGGTTTAATATAGAAATCTTTTGAAGTGAGTAACAGGTTAAAATGATGACCATGACACTGTATGAACATGGCTGATTTAGTTTTGAAACCCTCTAGTCACAGAACTCGTGAATGATACTGAGTCACGGAATGTGTACATTTACTTTCTTGGAAGATAGTACTGTTGCCATTTATGAAACAGTATCTGTAATTTTTCTGTAGGTATGTTCTCTCAAGCTTTCGCGGAGTTTTATAGATATCTTGGCTGCTGGATATTCACTTACATTGACAGTTGACATATTTGCTTGATGAGTTAAGATTGTGTTTTGTTAGTTGGCCTTTCTCCTAGTTAGCTGTTAATGAAAAGTCGTAATACTAAACTAAAGCTAAACTAAATCGAACATTAATTGGAAATTGTAATGCAGGTCCCATCTCAATTATGTGGTTAAGCTTTGATAATAAGTTAAAATACTGTCATCCTTGTGGGCGTTAAAAAGCATTGTGAATAGTTTTGCTGCTTGTTGTATTTAATTTTGGTATAAAAAATAATGAAATACTTTGGAGTTGGAGTATCATTCAGTAGTATTACTACAGCAAAGAAAGTCCCAGAGGAATGACACAAAAGGGGGCTTAGACACGGTACCAACTCCTAAGCTGGTAGTGTTTGACACTCGGAGCCCGTTCAAAAACATTCTGACATCTTCTACTTTTGTGAAAAAAACCTTCTTGGTTTTAGTGTAGTAAGTGAATAGGGCCATGCTTTTTTAACGGTTCTATTCCTTATGTAGCATGCCCATAAATTCGCCGTCCTTGTCTCACTATGTAAGGGTGGCACATTACTGTCAGGGACTTCCTTTGTGTTTTTTAATTTATATCCTCCAACATTAAGTCATATCATATGGTGGATGAATTGGGTGAAATGATGCTCAAATGAATCCAGGGTCCATGGAACTCAGAGTTACCCAACATTTGTCTTGAAAGATAAGGGAAAACCCCAGAAAAACGTTATCCAGGTAACTCACCTTAACTGAGATTCGAACTCGGGACCTCTTGAACGTGAGGCAGACATTCTACCATCTACGCTACCAAGGGTAAACAGTACTTGGTGGAGAAAATATGGACATTTGACACTTTTTCTTTTAATGTGTTATGTGCTTTTAATTAAAAGATGACTGCTAAATACAAAGAAAGCAAGGAGATTTCCTGAAATCATTGCTGTGAAATAATTTGCACTTCTCTTGCCACTATAGCAAAGTTATTGGTTGCAGAATGTTAAGGCTTATCTAAGATATCTTCGAATATTCACATAAATTATATTACTTCCATTGCTTTTATTTAGAATTTGAAGCATGGTTTTTAAAATGTGTGAATGATAGTATATTAGTACATACAGTATTACATATGTGTAGTTTGAGAATTGGTTGGTTTCATTGGTATGAAAGTGTTTGTAAAGCAACATTATTTTAATGGTTTGAATTACATTATATTTTGTAGATATTGACTCCAAATGGCTCTGTGTTTGAGGGAGTGTTTCGCACATTCTCAAGCTCTTTTGAAGTGGTGCTTGAGATGGCCCATAAAGTGGATCTGGCCAACCCTATCAAGATAAATGTTGATACAGTAGTGGAAAAGCTGATCTTCAAACCAGAGGATATTATTACTATCGAAGCTAGAAATGTTGACTTGGAGTACGCTACAAAAGGTAAGGATAGATTGTTCAATTTGAGAAGTAGGTTTATAATAATTTGTAGAATATGTTGAAGTTAATATTTTAGCTTGAATGCTTGGAATTTCAAATAATTTGAAATAATTTCACATAATCTTGTTCTGCACAATGCAACATTGTTATCTGTCATTGTTTTGTTAAAAGCATTTATGTTATTCAGTTATGTTTATTTAATTTCACTGTGCAACATTAGTGTTTGGTCTGTTTTTTTAAAGGTCAATTATTGCTCATTACAAACAGTACAATTAAATACTCCTTCCTCTCCCTTGCTCTATAAGTTAGAAAAAATAAGCTCTATTAAGACCTCCCTGCTCCCTGTTGCTCTGTAAATTAAGTAGATGTGAGATTTCAAACAACAGACGTTTCTGTAGTACCTTGAAAAGCAGAGTCTTGGAATAATGACTTGGAATAAGATAAATGTGTCTTTTTTGTGTGTGCTTAAAAGTTGAACCAGTTTTTTAGATTTAATTTTATTTAAAATTATTTGTGATTGTAGTAGATAGGGAACAAGGCTAAAGACAACAATTGAAAGTGTGAAAGTGATCAGATAGAAGAAAAGGGAACTGAATATTATTCATGATTTTAAATAACAATATTATTGTAAATTTTAAAGAAATATTATTTTAGTACTAAATAGTGTGAAAAAGTGTTTTAAAACAAAAATTATAAAAGTATTAAATATTACCAAGACATTATTATAATTGGATGTGACGATCACTAGAAAGATGTTGAGCAGCCATAGCAATGGCAGGACCAATAACTTGAAATTTGTTGAAGCAAGCAAGCTTCTTCTGCTTTCAGCCGCCTTAGAGATCAGATGTGATTTTGACTGTAAGTCAGAAGAAAGGACTCAGTGCTTTAAAAATATTTAATATTGACGTTCATGAATGATTATTGGTTCAGTGTTTCAAAGATTTTTTTAATTGTTTTTTAGCTTTTTAAATGGTCTAATTAAATTAAATATAATTTTGGAAAAGAAAGTTATAAAAATTATTTAATCTTCCTACAAATCCATCATTGCTTCTCATCCGCAACTACACCTTGAAAAATGGATCTTCATGCTTGATACCAAGAGCAGCTGATGTAGGTTCCAGAGTCCATTGCAACTGAGAACATCGGGTCCAGCTTTGAGATAGTCTATGACCATCGTCTCATCCCTCCATAAGAAACATTTTCATTTCAAAGTTCAGCTGTTATTAGTATTCTACCGAAATGCTTGTTTTGAGGCACCCTAACAAAAAAAAACATTAGCTTTGGGTTTCTCCACACCTGGTATATGAATGTTAGCAAGAGGCTTGTTAAATAAATTAAGTTAGTTTTCCTAATTTAAAGTTCAAAGCATCAAAAACTGTCGTATTAACAGGATCAAAGATAAACAGATAGTGTTAATATTAACATTCCTTTTACAACATTCGACAAACTACCAATGCAAATGAAACAAAACAATACATTAAAGTGGGTGGACCTATGTTAGGGCAAAGGATTTAGAGATTTTCCTTTAAATTCCAAATGTTATTTTTGTGTGTCATTTCTTATAATATTTAGGTTCCAAAAAGAGAGTTGTCCATTGACTTTCTTTTCTTTGTTGACTTGGATGGTTTTCTTCTGCAGATTGAGAAGTTCTAATGTATCATCTAAATTCTGTTAGGAACTATTGCAATGATGTAAACATATGGGTACCAAACCTTGAAGATCTGTAGGAATGCCATTTTTATTTGTTTCAAATGATCTCATCAATAACTTTGCCAAAAAATTGTAAGTGCTGCCCAATCTTAATACTGCAGAATTTTTGTTACTCTTATCAGTAAAGTGAATTGGAATTTCCAGTGAAATTGGGTTAAAATGTGCTACAAAGCATAAAAAAATTGTAATCATCTACAGATCCTTTACTATTTCAATTTATGTTTCAGATACATTTCGGACAGACACAGCAATTTCTAAGTTTAATGGTCCAGTAGGAGAAAGAGAGCTACAGCCATGGGTAGGCCCAGGTTGCAATGGTGATGAATATGACTTGGAATCAAGTGCTGTAAGTATTTTAAAATGTAAATTTTGATAATTACATACTTAAGTAACATTAAATTGCTGGTGTTTTCTATGATATTGTGATTTTTGGTCCATCTCACAAAAATCTGTTTTTGTGTTTTGTCACACTAAATTTTGTATTGAGAAAGAGGGGGTAGTATTTGGTACACACAAAATATAGAGCTCTTTGAAATACACCATCTGTGTCAACACTGATATTAAAAAGGCATTTTAAATATTCTTTGTTTTATGCTTCCATAGCTGAAGCCTAGCTTACGATGCTCTGCTGCGAGTATTTGATGTTTTCCTGTTTTCCTTCCACATCAGCTCATGACAAGAAAACATACTAATGATATAAATAGCTGACTAGTTGGCATATTGTACATGTAACCAAGAAGGAATAAATGTAATTAATATGCAAAGATAATTTATCATTACAATGTTAACATGATCACTTGAGGAACAGTTACTTTTAATATGAATAGGTCAATGTACATGGCATTACTCAATAGCTAATGATTTTAGTTAATTGATGGAAATTAATCATTACTTCACACTAGCCTTATATAGGCTGAGGTTTTTTTATAGATAGTCAACATGAAAAATTCAATGCCATGGCTGGGATTTGAACTTCTGATCTCCTGATTTCCATCCAGTCGCTCTAACCCATTGAGCTAACATGGCCAACGTGCTGTCCTGACATTAAACTCTCCATTTGACTTGTATATTTCCCTGGTAAACCACTAGGGGCTCACGCATCCGAAATACAGCATTTGTGGCGACTTAATATCATAAGTACTTGGGTCCCAGGCTTCATTATTTAACTCTTATTATTTTAGTCAATTGATGGAAATTAATCATTTCTTTACACTAGCCATATATAGGTAAAGGTTTTGGATAATCAACATAAAAAATTAAATGCCATGACAGGGATTTGAAAGATGGATCTCCTGGTTTCCGTCCAATCGCTCTAACCCATTGGCCAACGTGCTGTCCTGGGACTCAAGTACTTACGATAGTAAGTCACCAAAGCAGTGTATCTCAGATGCGAGAGCCCCTAGTGGTTTACTGGGGAAATATACGAGTCAAATGGAGAATTTAATGTCAGCACCGCACATTGGCCATGGTAGCTCAGTGGGTTAGAGCTACTGGACAGAAACCAGGAGATCCGTGGTTCAAATCCCTGCCATGTCATGGAATTTTTCATATTGACTCTATCAAAATCCTAATGAATTTCAGTGCGCAAGGAATATATTGTAAAAAATTTGAGATAGGAAACCGTTGTGGCAAACCATTAAATAGGTATGGTAGCCTTCTACATTTTAAAAAGGGAGTAAAACTCCTTTTACTGCAACATTCATTTTATTCTGTAAATGAGTTTTTAAATGTTAATTAGTTTTAAGTGATTGTAAGTAATGACAGTGTCCATTAATGTAATTTTTATACTTTGATGTGTCTGATATCAATCAAAAGGACAAAATAAATTGAATTAAATTGAATTAAATCATGAAGTAGAGTAAACTCCACATTTGCGAACAATTACTCTTATATAGCATTTCTTTATGGTTTTAAAATAGTTTATATTTATTTGCTTTTTCTACTGTAGACTTTTGTTGGATCCTGTATCTGTTACAGTTGTTGGTCTTATGTAACTTTTTATATTTATCTTTGTATCTTGAACTGACGTGTCCTATAACATATGTATTATGTTCCAAAGAATGAAATAAATACAAATACAAATATTCAAATGTTCTTCTCCTAGAATGGTGCTTGTGAAAGACTTAAAAAGGTAATGTTTCACCTCCATTTGAAGACAGTATCAAGAATTGTCAATTCTGAGTTGACAGGATAGCTAAGGAATTAGTACAGTACTTAGAAACTGAGTTTTTATTTACGGATGCTCTATAACTACTGTTGCTCTTAATGTTGTAAGCCACATCTGCGCAGTACAAGTAAAATAATTCTATCTTTAAATTGAAGTTCCTTAACAGTAATTGCATTTTAATATTAGGGATATTTCTAAAAGGTTGCCTTTGTAGCTATATAATGATGCATGTGTTACAGTGACACTTCTTTTGTGTTGCAGAATGGATGGGATGTAGACGAGATGTTCCGAAACAATGAGCAAATATACGGTATGCAGACATCATTCCAACCTTCACTGCAAGGTTACACTTTACAGCTTCAGAAGAAACACACGAAAGATTACAAGTAAGTGGATAACTTCTTATTATTTGGGGCATTGTTGCAGGAGCTTTTTTATCACAGGTTGGCTGTTATACCCAAACAAAACAAGTTCATTATTTCTGACAGTGCCTGAGCTATTGATCTGTTCCAAGTTCCAAAATGCGACAATTATAATTGTCGTTAATGCTCTAAAGGGAAGGATGTTCACTAATATAGCTTTATTAGTACTATGGTACTACGTATATATATATTAGTACTATGGATGTACTATGGATGTGTTAGATCAGGAATTACAGGTTCAGTTTCCTAATTGAGGAGCATCCTTTCAAAACTCGATAGATGTAGAATTTTATGAAATTGAGTTATATATAGCATCGGCCTAATTTTCACCTTCTGCATCATTGTATGAAGTCAGATTTTGCAAAATTCGATTCGTGTCCTGTGTAGAAATTACGGAATATTAGCAGTTGGTTTATTGATACTCGTCACTTACTTGATTGTATAAGTGACAAGTATCAATAAACACTTACTTGATTGTGTAAGTGACGAGTATCAGTAAACCAACTACAAATAGTTTTTGAGATTAATTTTGACGTCACTGTCACTAAATTCCTCCAAACACATTTATGAATATTAGCAGCTTTTTCAAAATTTGTTCAGTTAAAGCAAAAGTCGATAGATGCAATTTTAAGATATAAGGATCCAGCGTGTAGCATCCTCAATTCTATGAAACACATGTTGGCATTGACTGCCATCTCAGTGTTGTGATTCTTGGAATTCTCAATCATTTCTGCAAGCTTTATACACTGCTGCACCGTTGGCAATATCTGTGAACTCAGGTTGTGTTCTTGTATTTCATATCCATTTCTGAAAGCTTTGTTATACTTACATGGCATTTTTATTCTTAGTTGAGGCATTGCACAGTACTATGCACAATGGATGGGAGCTCAGATTCTGAATGTGTAGAATGCGCGGGAGATACGAATTGCAAAAGTAATGAAAGGAAATCAAAATGCAAGTCAAGGAAAGCACATACTCCAGCAGATTCATGTTCACATGGTCTCGAGTACACTCCACGAAATCCTAAAAGTAAAGGGCATAAGCACTGCGATATAGCTGATTTGACTTATGACATAAGTGGCTTTCACCAACATCTTTTCGTATTCAACAAAATAGATCAAGATAAATTCCTTATGAAATATATGAGTATTACATCTTCTAATCACAGAGTGGTGAAGTAAGAAGCTGCAAATAGAAAGCAGACTGTTAGCATTAAATACACACTAATGATGACTGAGTATTGTCAGTATATACTGCAAAATTCCAAGGAAAGACAGGGGTATCATAAGATAGATTATCTCTTCTGGCTACAAAATTTCACTTACCTGTGAATGCGCCAAAGGAAACCAGAGGAGGTGATAGAACAAGAATATTACAGAAGGGCATTTCTGCTACTATAAAGCAAGACATAAAGAAATACAGATATAGAGAAAGCCAATATGGAAGAGCAAAATCAAGGAGAGGAGAATATTTACCTCCAGAACTTAATATCAGAAAAATGTGGACCAACATTTGCAACGAAAGAAGATTAAGAAATATAGCAGTGTGCTCATTTTCAAAATATAAATACATATTTTACAACTTCTTCAATCTTTCATTCCATACACCACACACTGAACATGCTCAACCTGCAAAATGAAACTGATGAAGATTAAGACAGAGGCAGATATGGAAAAAAAAATGAACTAAGAACCATGTACAGACTGTTCAAGCTGCATTCAAAAAGATTTTATCAGCTATTGAAAGAGGAAAACACCGAGGTAATCACTATTTGCTTTGATATGCACTAAAATCAACCACTGCCTAAACTTTCTGTTAGCGAGGTATTCTATGCAAGGCAGGTGTGGCTGTATAATCTATGCATAATGATTCCATATAGAACCCAGAACAAAGACTACATTTCCTTGTATACATGGCTGGAAGCTGAATCTGCTAAAGACTGCAACCAAGTTGCCTCAGCTTTGCACCACTTCTTGTTGGAACTGGAAGAAAGGATGTCCAGCAACACTCCTACCATTTGTTTATTTTCAGACTTGCTCTAGTCAGAACAGTAATAGTGTGATGATCATGCTAATTGCTCTCCAGGAGAAGAGTAAAAAATTTTCCTGCATTTTACATGTCTACCCAATACATGGGCACAGTTATATGCCTCCTGATAGTTTTCGGCAGAGTTAAAAAAGAGTTAAGAAAGAGAATAATATCCTGAGTCCTGACGATTACCCTCAGATATTACTAAATCACGACTCTGTGAAAGTGTTGTTCAAAGACTAAAAATTTAAGGATTTGAAAGAAAGTGCAAAACAAGCACTGAAGTCAAAGGTTTCTTTCAAAATGAATACTCAACGAATCAGAACATATTCCAAGCAATCAAAGGAAGACTATGAGGTATGTGTAGAAGCTCAAAATACATATGCTGCTTTGTCTGTGGAGGTGAATGTGATGAAATCATGCAGAAAGTCCTGCAGCGAATTCCTGCTTCGATCGGAAAATGTTCCCAAAATTAATAGAGTAAAGAAAAGAGAAAAGTTGTTCAAAATCTAGCTAACTTTTTGAAATTCCAGAAACTGCTAAAGAATTTTATAAATATGTATTAGAAGATATTAATAAATGTTGTTGTTGACTAATGGCACTGAGTATTAGTTCATTTGCATCATTTTCCCCCAAGCTTCCCAATATAAAGCCTGTAGGTTCCCACTTTTGAGACCATTACATTTGTCCAAATGGTGTTTGTTCATGATGACATCCTCTTTACACAGAGTACATTTGGATGTACGTATGCAGTGTATTTTATAAAGGTGTTCTGCAAGACAATCATAGCCAGTTTCCATTCTAAATAGGGCCACTGCAGTTTTCCTTGGTAGTTTTTGTATGTCAGTTTTGTCTCCAATGTTCTTGTAATCCTTGTCTTTTAGTTCATCTTCATCAAGTCTCTGCTGTCTTTAAAAATGTAGCTTAATGTTATTTAATTGTTCATTAATTTCAGTTCGTCTTACCGTTTTTATATTTTGAATTGCACCTTTTTTTGCTAGTTGGTCAGCATGTTCATTACGTAAAAGTCCAAAGTGGGCTGGAATCCATTGCAGGTTGACATGGTTTCTTGATTCGACAGCTTTAATTAAACTTCTTATTTCTTTGATGTTTCTTGTTGTTTTGTTTTTATAGTTTACAATCCCATCTATGGCTGATTTTGAATCTGTTAAGATAACTATGTTTTGCTTTATGTATGGTCTGTACAGGACATTCTACAGTGCTGCTTTTATGGCTGTTAGCTCTCCATCATAATGGTTTGAAGTTTCGACTAGTGTTAGATACTGTGCAAAATGTTTACAGTATACTCCTGCACCAGCATTTTGTTTGTTTCTAAAGGATCCATCTGTATATATTCGGAGCCATTCTTTTTCTGGATACCTTTCATTTTCTGTGGCTATTGCTATTGCTCTCATTTCATCTGGTAAATTGTTTTGCTTATGTATTGCATATAACAGGTCATTCTTATAATGTTTGTGAATATATTCTGTTGGGTTTGTTTCCTCTATTGTTGTTATTATGTTCTTGTGTTTTGAGTTATTGATGTATGTTCTGAAGCTTGTTTGGGTTTTTAGATTGCCCTTAGTTCATGTTCCAGTTCTATGGCCATATTTTTTGTGAAGCTCTGTAGTATGGCAATTGGTGATGTTTTCACAAATCCTGTTATTATTCTTAGTGAATTTTTTTGTGAGGTTTCTATTTTCATTTTTTGAGTTTCTTGCTTACTGTTGCCGGCAGTTCACCTCCAATTAGTAAGTTGGGTTTTATGTATGTTTTACATGTGTTATTAAGGAGGTCCATATTTCCACCCCATTTTTTTCCTGCAAGGCATTTTAAGATGTTCTTTCTGTTGATCTTATTTGTTACATTGTTTACATGTTCTTTCATTGATAGTTTCCAGTCTAGGTTTATTCCTAGATATGTTGTTGTGGATGCTTCTTGTAAATTTTTGTTATTGATTTGCAGACATATTTTCTGTTTTTTGTTGCATTGTGAACAGTTGATATTGGGTTTTTTCTGCGTTTAGCTCCATATTGTTATGGTTAGTCCATTCTTCCAGTATTATAATTGCATTCTCCATTGTTTTTCGTAACTTTTTATAATGTTTCCCAGAACTTATATTCTTTTCCAAGGTCCATATTACTAGGTCGTCGGCATACATTCCCACTTGTATGTTATCTAGTTTCTTCAGTGCATTGGCTAGGTCGTTTATAAATATATTAAAGAGAATAGCACTTGTAACATATCTTTGGGGTAATCCAACTTGGGTTTGTTTCCATTTGGATGTGGCTGTTTTGTACTGCACTGCAAACCATCTTTGAGATAAGAAGGCTTGAAACCAGTTTAGCATGTGACCTGATATGCCATATGATTTCATCTTGTGTAGTAGCATTTCTCGCCTTACTGTGTCAAATGCACCTTTGAAATCAACAAATAGTGCTAGAGAAGTCTTATTTTTATTAAAATTTTGTTTAATGTCTTGTGTAAGTCTTATGACCTGATGTATTGCTGAGTTATCTTTACTAAACCCGGCTTGTTCTGGGACTAATATGTTTTGTGTTTCCTGGTAAAATGTCAGTCTTGTAGCTATCATTCTTTCTAGAAGTATTGCTATGTTTGAAGTTAATGATATCGGTCTGTAGCTATCTATAGATTGTGCCAGTTTTCCTTTCTTCTTGATGGGTATTATTTTTGTTTTTTCCCACAATATTGGTATATTATTTCTGGTGGTCCAAATGTTACTGAAAATTTTAGTAGGGTGTGAAGTGCTTCATGTCCTAAATTTTTTAGTAGCTCTGGATGTATATTATCAGGACCTGGTCTCTTTTTATTTTTTAGTGTCCTTATTGCTAGTTTTATTTTTGGAAATGTAAAAGGCTCAATGAAGATATTGCTGAGTTATCTTTCCTAAACCCGGCTTGTTCTGGGACTGTTATGTTTTGTGTTTCCAGGTAAAATGTCAGTCTTGTAGCTATCATTCTTTCTAGAAGTTTTGCTATGTTTGAAGTTAATGATATCGGTCTGTAGCTATCTATCGATTGTGCCAGTTTTCCTTTGTTCTTGATGGGTATTATTTTTGCTTTTTTCCACAATGTTGGTATATTATTTCTAGTGGTCCAAACGTTATTGAAAATTTTTAGTAGGGTGTGAAGTGCTTCATGTCCTAAATTTTTTAGTAGCTCTGGATGTATATTATCAGGACCTGTGCTCTTTTTATTTCTTAGTGTCCTTATTGCTTGTTTTATTTCTGGAAATGTAAAAGGCTCAATGAAGAATTATTGGAGGTTGGATGTATTGTCAAGGTTATTGTTCCTTAGATATTTGTTCTGTTTTTTGTTTTTATTTTTTAATGTAATACTAGTTTTGGAGTATGTTGCTAGTTTTTCTGCTATAAGGGTGTCTTCATATATTTCTTTATTATCAACAATTAGTGGCTGACTTTGTTGGTCTTCTCTTTTTATTTGATGTAGTTGTGTACTTTAGTGCTATTTGTTTATAAATTCTTCAAAGCTCTCTTTTTTTGGTAGTTTTATAGCTTGTTTTAACTGTGCATTTGCTTTTCGCCATTCTATAACATCTGCTTTATCTTGTGACCTTTCTGCTCTTTCTCTGGCTTTGTCTCATTTTGATTTGAGCTGTGTTAGCTGTTCATTCCAGAAAGGTTTATATTTATGGATTTTTCCTCTGGGAATACATCTTTTTGCAGCTTTTAGAATTGCAGCATTTAGATCTTTTATTACTTTGCAATTCCTTTCTTGGAAGTGTTGAAAATAGTGTTGTTATGATAAATTTAAAGGGAGTCAATTAATGACACTTAACAATACTTTTAAATTTTTCTGGAACATGTTTCAGAGACTTTGTCTCTATCCTCAGTCGATGGCGGGCTGAGGATAAAGACAAAGTCTCTGAAACATGCTCCGGAAAAATTTAAAGGTAAGTGTTGTTAAGTGTCATTAATCGACTCCCTTTAAATTTAATTTTATAACTAATTTATAGATGAGTCATATTTATTACACATCTGCTTCACTTACGTGCCTATTTTGAGGACATGTTTCGCAAATCTTCGTTTGCATCTTCTGCTCTTTTCTAGCTCTTATGCTAGATTATATGGTTTGCCTAAAGTACACAAACCCAACATACACATGAGACACATTGTAAATAATATCAACACTCCTACTTACGTTCTGGCAAAATGGCTTTCCAAAACATTTCAGTCCTTTCCACAATTCCATACTCTGAGCATAAAATACTCTTTAGACCTGGTAGAAAAAATTCAAATTCTTAAACTAAACCCTCATGACACTTTAGTTTCCTTTGATGTCCACGCCCTCTTCTCTAGCATTCCATTGGACCAAATTTTGAAACAGCTTATTAACCTAGATGCCAATGCAATAGAAGAATATTTGGCAATGACTGAAATATGTATACATCAAAATGATTTTGTTTTCGATGGAAAATATTATAAACAAATCTCAGGACTAGCTATGGGAAGCCCGCTATCACTATTTTTGGCCAATTTATACATGAGCTTTTTCGAAACACATATAACTAAAGCCTTCCCTTATATTTTTAAAACATGGTACAGATACGTAGACGACATCTTTGCAATAGTGCCCTACAAACAAATAGATGATGCTTTGAAACTACTCAACCTGCAAGAACCCAACATACAATTCACAGTAAAAACTGAGGAGGACTGCACTCTTACTTTTTTGGACCTTAAGATCACAAAAAGCAATGAAAAACTAGAATTTGTTATCCATAGGTTCGTCAGGTCCTCGACGCGCTCGTCCACATGGCCCATCAGCTGGCCCAGCTCCGTCACATCATCCCTTACGCCGGCCAACTGTTCTTCAAATTTGTCGGCGATAGCCTCGTTCGCCACCTTCATTTCCGTGGTCAGTTCGGCCATCTTTGCGGTCATTGTCGTGGCCAAGTTGTTGTTTGCCGCTTCCGTCTTCGCTGTTAATTCGGCCTTCATTTCTTCCATCTTCTCGGTGATGTCGTTGGCTGCCTTCATTTGTTTCAACTCTGCGGCTAGGTTGTTATTTGACGCTTCTGTTTTTGCAGCGAGGTTGTCATTCGCCGTCTTCATTTCTGTCAGTTCCGTGACCAGGCTAGTATTTGCCACCTTCATTTCCGTGGTTAGTTCGGCCATCTTTGCGGTCATTGTCGTGGCCAAGTTGTTGTTTGCCGTTTCCATCTTCGCTGTTAATTCGGCCTTCACTTCTTCCATCTTCTCGTTGATGTCGTTGGCTGCCTTCATTTGTTTTCACATCTGTGGCCAGGTTGTTATTTGCCGCTTCTGGTTTTGCAGCGAGGTTGTCATTCGCCGTCTTCATTTCTGTCAGTTCCGCGGCCAGGCTAGTATTTGTTGCTTTCATTTCCGAGGTCAGTTCGGCCTTCATTTCCATCATCTTCTCCAAAATCTTTTCAAATGCCGCGTCCATGGTTGTAATGTTCGGTGATGTTGTCGTCCTGCTTCCTGACACCATTGTGACTTTGTGGGTTCGTGAACTTAAAATTCCAATTGCGCAACTCAAAAATGTTCTTTATTTCCACCGAATTACAGTCGGAACACATGCCGATTACACAGAATTACGTAATGCACACAATTACAATTCACCAGTTCGTCTGTCACAGGTCCACTGCACGCTTACAGTTACGTACAACTCCTCTGATGCACGTTCACAGTCTACCGGTCGGTTAACTCACTCGGTGCTCCTCACGGCTGCTCGCCAAGAACTGAACTGACTCGCCAACTACAGGCCTTATATAGGGAAGATCGCCGTTTCTGGAAAGTTCGCGGCGCGCACAATTATCCCGAGGTTTCGAGACGTCTGGTGGGAGGGAAAGAGACGGTACAGGGCTCCCGCCGTTCTCCTAATCATCCTTTCAGTTAGTAACACGAGACAAATGGGTAGGCGTGGGCTTAATGCTTCCCGTCTGGCCCTACTGCCGGCCGGTTCTATACGGAGTTCCGACGTTCGGGTGACAATATTCTGAAATATATTTTCTTTAAAGGGAAAGATGGTGATCGGCTGCTGGTGCTACGCTACATGATTCAGCACCGTACTGCAAAGGAAATACAGTTCACTAAAAATTTTGATATCAACATTTTATCAGCAATATGCTTTGAACTCTATTGAGACCGAAATCACATGTTTGTAAGAGAGTGAGGGCCCAGAACTCAAAAGCAAAGGGTCAATTTGTTTTTTATTTGTTTAGTTTCTTAAAAATAGCTGTACTACTGTTTAATTAAAACATGTTTAAAGATATCGAGATTTAACTGTATTGGAACACCACAGTGAAGCGAAATAATTGTTAATTTTTAGATGAGTCGTATTTATTACACATCTGCTTCACTTTTGTACCTATTTTGAGGACATGTTTCGCCAATCATCGTTTGCATCTTCGGCTCTTATGCGACTAAAGCTTGATCCAGTGGTGTGGGTAACTCTGGAGTTGTTGCTGTTGATTTAGTGATGAACTTAAATGTGGGATTCTCTTCTGGAGGGATTTCAAAGTTCATTAGTTGGTTTTTATGTTTCTCTATGTATATTCTCTCCCATATGACGAGTTCACTATGTTTTTGCACGTATTTTAGTAATTCGGTGCTATCTTCAATTTCATGATTTTCAGACCAGAAATGAGCTGCTATTGCGGACTTATCAATATTTTTGTATCTTAAGTGCCTGAAGTGTTCTTTCTTTCTAGTGCCTATGTTTTTTTTGTTTTTTTTTGTCCTCCTTATATAAATTTTTTCACAGTCTTTACACTTAATCTTGTAAATGCCTGACTTTTCCTGTGGTTTTATCTTATCAGTATTATTACTGTGAAGTAGGTTTTTAATGTTGTAATTGTTTTTTGGTGCCAATGTTATATTGTATTTCTTGAATATTTTTTGGAACTTTTTTGTGGCCCAGGGGTGGTAAGTAAATTTAGCAAATCTAATTTCTTGTTTTATTGGTGTGAGAGCTGTGATCTGTTGTAATCTCTTTTGAAGTTTGAATGATTTTAGTTTTTTATCTACAAGGTTTTATCCATATCCATTTTTAATTGCAGTTTTAAAGATTTGATGGTATTCGTTTTGATATTCTTGCTGGCTGAGGGGTAGATTTACTAATCTGTGTGTGAGACTGTTGATGGTGGCATGTTTGTGTGGAATTGGGTTGAAACTAGTTGCTTTGATGCAATTATCTGTATGTGTTGCTCTTCTATGGATACCAAATTCTAGTCTTTCATTGCTTTTTGTGATTTTAAGGTCCAAAAAAGGTAGAGTATAGTCCTCTTCAGCTTCCACTGTGAATTGTAGGCTGGGTTCTTGCAGGTTGAGTAGTTTCAAAGCATCATTTATTTGTTTTTAGGGCACTATTGCAAAGATTTCGTCTACGTATCTGTACCATGTTTTAAAAATATGAGGGAAGGTTTTAGTTATATATGTTTCGAAAAAGCTCATGTTTAGATTCGCCAAAAATGGCAATAGCGGGCTTCCCATAGCTATATGGTTTGCCTAAAATACACAAACCCAAAATACCCATGAGACCCATTTTAAATAATATAAACACTCCTAACTTACCTTCTGGCAAAATGGCTGTCCAAAACATTTCAGTCCTTTCCACAATTCCATACTCTGAGCATAAAAAAGTCTTTAAACCTGGTAGAAAACATTCAAAATCTTAAACTAAAACCTCATGACACTTTAGTATCCTTTGATGTCCGCTCCCTCTTCCCTAGCACTCCATTAGACAAACTTTTGATTCAACTGAAAAAATGGCTAAATTCTATAAACCTAGATGCCAATGCAATTGAAGAATATTTGGCAATGACTGAAATATGTATACATCAAAATTATTTTGTTTTCGATGGAAAATATTATAAACAAATTTCAGGACTAGCTATGGGAAGCCCGCTATCGCCATTTTTGGCCAATCTATACATGAGCTTTTTCGAAACACATATAACTAAGGCCTTCCCTTATATTTTTAAACCATGGTACAGATACGTAGACGACATCTTTGCAATGCTGCCCTACAAAACAAATAAATGATGCTTTGAAACTACTCAACCTGCAAGAACCCAGCATACAATTCACAGTGGAAACTGAAGATAACTATACTCTACCTTTTTTGGACCTTAAAATCACAAAAAGCAATGAAAAACTAGAATTTGGTATCCAAAGAAAAGCAACACACACAGATAATTACATCAAAGCAAATAGTTTCAACCCAATTCCACACAAACATGCCACCATCAACAGTCTCACACACAGATTAGTAAATCTACCCCTCAGCCAGCAAGAATATCAAAACGAATACCATCAAATCTTTAAAACTGCAATTAAAAATAGATATGGAATAAACCTTGTAGATAAAAAACTAAAATCATTCAAACTTCAAAAGAGATTAAAACAGATCACAGCTCTCACACCAATAAAACAAGAAATTAGATTTGCTAAATTTACTTACCACCCCTGGGCCACAAAAAAGTTCCAAAAAATATTCAAGAAATACAATATAACATTGGCACCAAAAAACAATTACAACATTAAACACCTACATCACAGTAATAATACTGATAAGATAAAACCTGAAGAAAAGTCAGGCATTTACAAGATTAAGTGCAGAGACTGTGAAAAAATTTTCATAGGGAGGACAAAAAGAAACATAGGCACTAGAAAGAAAGAACACTTCAGGCACTTAAGATACAAAAATATTGATAAGTCCGCAATAGCAGCTCATTTCTGGTCTGAAAATCATGAAATTGAAGATAGCACCGAATTACTAAAATACGTAAAAAAACATAGTGAACTCATCATATGGGAGAGAATATACATAGAAAAACATAAAAACCAAATAATGAATTTTGAAATCCCGCCAGAAGAGAATCCCAAATTTAAGTTCATCACTAAATCAACAGATGGCAGCAACAACTCCAGAATTACTCACACCACTGGATCAAGCTTTAGTCGCATAAGAGCCGAAGATGCAAACGATGATTGGCGAAACATGTCCTCAAAATAGGTACGAAAGTGAAGCAGATGTGTAATAAATACGACTCACCTAAAAATTAATAAATGTTTAAAGATATTTATAACATAATGTGCACATGTAGAATTTCCTCTGAAGGCCTATGAAGTTAGCTTCATTCACTACAAATTTTTGCAAACCTTCATATGGTTGGCAAACCATAAGCAGTAGACAAAAGTTCCAACACAAAAGATGTAAAGGTGATCTGGTCTAACAGGTAATAGTTTTTGTAGCATTAGCCATTTTTAAAATATTTGTTGTACATTTTAATTTTCTTTGCTTAGACTACCATGCAGCATCTGTAATGTATCTTTGAAACAATGCAGTTTGTTTTTTCCTGCACATGTTAACCAAAAAAAAAAAAAAAAACTTGATAAGAGACACGTTTTTATTTTTAATGTGTACATCTAGACATGTAGACCCATATTGCTTAAATTTAGATGTCTTTTAAAAATATATCAGTAACTTCTAATAAATAGAATAATCTTTTATATATGAATAATACCTATAATATATAAGGGTTTATGTGAAATTATAATCGGTAAAGCTAGTAATGGTTTGCATTCTTTTGCTCTACTATGTACATATATTAAGTAGAGAAAGTATAACAATCACCCAAATATATGTAGGGATTTCACCATAGTTACATACATGAATGTAGGTAACTCTAAGCTCCATGGACCCGGACTCATTTGAACATCACTTCACCCATTTCATTCATTGTCCGATATGACTCCAAGTTGGAGGATGTAACTTAAAAAACAAAAAGAAGAAAAGAAATCTGAGTTAAAAACATACATGTGCATTTGTCTCTGAAGAGATAAAAATAAATACCAAAATTAATTAACATCATTTTGTGCTTCATTGTATCACAGACCTGACCAAAATTTATATTTAAATTCAGTGTATTCCGAGGATGCAACACAAGATTTTGAAAAATAAATCTTGTTTAGAGAGATAATTTGTCAAATTTTTATCTGCAGCTATCCATTGCCGAGATATTCTTTATACTTATGGTTTGAATTTTCAAACACTTACTCTTATAAGTATAAACTTGAAGTATAAAGTTGTTGAGTACCAGTTGACGATAAGAGCAAAAGCTCTTGAAACATGTCCTGTGAATAAACAGTGTGAGTGAAGCAATGTGCCAATATCTTCTCGATTCACTTTTGTGCTACTTGCACTTTTCTTAAATAAGTTGTTACTCATTTTTTTCCTCCTGGTCATGCAAAAAGAATGGAATTTCAAAGCTATCAATAGCGACCAGGTCTTAATGTTTTCAGTAAGATGCAAGACTACTGTATTTCCCTATCCCCATTCTACCGCAAGGTACCATTTTACAACTATCTTGTTTAACATAAATAGAAAAATTAACATTTATAAGAATGTTTTTTGTATGAGTAAGTAGAGAAATATGTGTGATTTAAACACTTTTTTTCTTAATATGAACATGATCATTCAATTTATAGGGATGCTGAAGCACGAGCAGCGAAGATAGCAAGTGAGATAGAAGCAAATCCAAGTTATAAAGCTCGTATGGACTTAGAAAATGGAGACGAGGAAGAAAAATATGCAGCTGTGATTCGACCTACAGATTCCCAGAACTCTGGCACTGTAGAAGGTGAAAAATATATTCCTCGTGCAAAAAGAAAAAACACCCAGGTAAGAATTTAACAGTAACATTAAGTACAGACTGATAAATTGGAAGTAGCAGATCATTTTTAGTCATTTAACCATGAAATAAATTCTGAAGTTAAATTATTAAGACAATTAAATAGTCCGATAGATTTAATGGTTTGGGTAGAGATATTTATTTTAAAAAATAAACTTCGTGTAAGGAATTTTGAAATACCTGCAGTCGATTCTGTTTTTAAATTTGTTTCATTTTCAGATTTTGGTAGTAGTCACAAAAATATGGTGACATCTAGCGATTGTAGCATTGATGACAAGGTTGTTTATGACTCTGGCTGATGATGTGAAAAAAAAATTTCACGAAATTGCGATTCTGATCAATTTATAAGGAAAATTTCATCATTTCTTATAAGATAAGTTTTAAATTACAAATTATTTATATATATTTGCCTGCTTCACTGTTAATAGCTTCATATTTTACGTATTAATTAACCTGGCCTATGTTTGATCTGTCAGGCAGTACCATGAATTCATTATGGAACATGGCAGTAAATTAAGTTTTCTCTGAATTTGACTATATCTAGACTTAGGAGCATTGTTGGCTATGTTACTGGGCACAATATTCTGTTTAGACACTTAACGCATGAAGTGGCTTATAGAATCTCCCTTACAGTAAAAGTGTGGATTTTGAAACCCCAGCATACAACATGCGAATCTGAAGCATTCACTGCACATAGATATGTATTCCTAGGCTGCTTTTATTTGAAGCCTGAGTACATATTGTGTACCCACAACAAGAAGGCAAGAGACAAATTAAGATGAGAGGGGTTTGAACTGTTTATCTGCTCTGTTAGTGAATCTGTTTACTAGGAAATGAGTGTGAGTGCACATGAGGCATCCATGCTGCCAAATATAATGTTTGTTGATGTAACTGTAGTGATAGGTATTATGCATGGGTGAGTTACTTAAAAACACTTGCACATTTTAAACAAATGTAGCATCCTTGTCATACTGGGAAGGCAAGCATAAACACTGTAGGGACAGCAAAAGTGATTGTTACACATTCCTCTAGCTTGCCTTCTTGTTGTGGGCAGACAGTAAAAAGGACAGATATCAAGAATATTGTCCACTTTATTTAAACTGTTGGGCTTAAGTAATTGTTTTAAACAGGAATTGCAAAGGGACCTAAGAACGTATGTGCAGCCCTCGAGTGAGATCTCTATTTTCTAACATCATAATCATCAACATATACAGAATTGTAAAACTTTTAAAGTGAAGCCTAGCTCCTGATTGCAGCCAACATTTTCTATCAGCTTTTGAGACTAATGTTAAACTATAAAGAAACATTAAGAAGACACATTTTTTTGTTAGATGTGAGAGAGAGAGAGAGAGAGAGAGAGAGAGAGAGAGAGAGAGAGAGAGAGAGAGAGAGAGAGAGAGAGAGAGATATGCATGCATATGATCATTCTTCTTGCCTCCAGGCTTAAAGTGGGGTTGCACATAAACATTGTGGTTTGTGTCACGCCACCAATGAACATATGGTTGAAGCTCTCAGCTGTTTACATGTGACGCTTATTGCAACCATTATATCTTTCTCTGCAGCAGTGCAGGGTTAAGAAAGCACTCATCTCATATTTACTAAATAAACTGAATCAAGTAATTAAAGGAATTGCTAAGGAAGAGTTATGAAATATAACTTTGTAAGTAAAAACTTACATAAATATGAATTAATATCCCCCATCAAAAAATGCATTATCACTGCAAATATGAAAAATGATGTGTGGCTTATCTTTGTTGGATTATGAAAGCCTTTGTAAAGCCCAGAACAAAACCGCATCTTTCTTTGACTCTGCAGTTGTCTGTCCATGCCTTTGAAGTTGCATATCCTTCACTTACCCAGTTTTAGTCTAAGTAATAAACTGTGTGCCCTTCTGCATGAAAATGTTTCATATTTCAGGTAATGTCTTTTCGACACCACATTGTGTTCCCAGTCAGTTATGTTAATTTTGTTTCTTTTTGAAAACCAAAAACTTGATGTTATTCAGCTAAGTGTGGAACATGGTTTTCTTAAAATCTAGAAAATATTCCCTACCTTATGTACAGAAGGAGGCTTGTTGTTCGAAAAGAAATTATGCAATTTGAAACAAATATTGCTTTTAACAAAATCATCCACTGGCTCTGAAACGAGTTTTTACAGTACCTGTTCATATAATTTCAATTCTCAGATTTGAAATGGTATTCACAGATACACCAGTTGCGTCAGACATGAATTTAATTACACCTCTCTCAGCCAGAATGCATAACATTGAAACAAAAAGCAAACATTTAATACAATAGCCTTTTCACCGCTTTTAGAGGCTCTCCAATTTCTGCTTCTGTACACTATCTGAGGAACTGACAACTCCACCATAGTCACACGACATGTGCGCACACAATACTAACAGAACGCTTGGCAAAACAAAGCTTTACTGAAGTAAACACAATGCATTCGGGGAAGTACTGAATATATATGACAATAAATGGAAGTAAAATATTTTAGCTCATGTTTAAATTAAATTTAAAGGGAGTCAATTAATGACACTAAACAACACTGTAAATGTTTCTGGAACATGTTTCAGAGACTTTGCCTTCATCCTCACTTTGCCTCCATCCTCAACTGGCCATCGACTGGTTCTCATTGGTGTAGTTGATATTTTGTCATAGGTCTCCTCTGGTGGCGGTTCAAGCAACTTGTTGAACAAATCTTTCTGGGTAATGTCGAAATTGAATACTTAGTTCCTATTTTTTGAGTGAAGATTTGTTCCCATGTGGATAGTTCTTGTTTTCCTGATGTATGTTTTAGTAGTTTTGGTTCTGGATTTATGTTGTGGTTTTTTTTTTCAAAAATGCGTGGCAACTGCTGATTTTTCTAATTGTTTATATTTTAAGTTTCTAAAGTGTTACTTTGCTCTTGTTTCTTAATTTCTTTTGGTTTTTGCAATATAAATTTGACTACAGTCACTGCATTCAATTTGTTATATACCAGATTTTTTGTTAGATGGAATGGCATCTTTGATGTGTCAGCAAATTAGGTTTTTTAAGGAGAAATGGTTGACTGGTGCTAGATTAATATTTTGTTTTTTGAAAACCTTTTTGAATTTATCATAGGCCCATGGATGGTAAGTGAATTTTTTTGAAAATCATATTAGTTTCTGTAGCTGAGAGATTTGTGGTTTCCTTTATTAGCTTCCTTTTTGCTAAGTTCACTTTTTTGTCTACTAATGATTTGGGAAAGTCATTTTTGTGCTATTTCAATAATTTTGTTGTATTCTGTTTTGTATTGTTCTGCTGTGAGAGGGATGTTGACCAGTCTGCATGCTAAACTATTCAAGATTGCCTGTTTGTGGGATCTTGGGTTGTAGCCATTAGCTTTTTTGTACTTGTCTGTCTGTGTTGGTTTTCTGTAAATGCCAAAGTTTATTCTGTTTTTATTTCTCACCGTTTTTAGATACAAAAATGGTAAATACTCGTCTTTTTATATTTCTACAGTGAACTTGATGCTTTTTTCTTGGATATTTAAAAGTTTTAGTGCATCACTGATGGTTCTCTTCGAGGTCGCACAGGGGGACCTGGCTGCCGGGGCTCGGCCGACGGGCCAGATCCAGCCCTGGTGCGGCCGGAACAGAGTGATTTGTTGAGGTGATTAGAGGCTGATCTCACCACCCAAGGGCATCCTTGGGGAGGCAGTAGCTCTTTCTCCTCCTGGACACACAGTGATCATATTGTCCTAGTGTGTTCACTAGGTGTTTTTTTTTATTGAGTGGAGGAAAAATCCATTTATGGATTACCACTGTGTTGGAGGGAAAAGTGGGGTATGTGGGCTTCACCTCAAGGGTACTACTCCACTAAAAAACCTCCACCGGATTGGGAAGGAGAAATGTGCTGTGGTACCGCCTTAAGCACCCCCGCATTCCAGGAGATGATCATAGCTGTCTCGCAGTGCGATTCAGCAGAGGGTGGTTTCTGATGCAGAGATACAGACTTGACATGAAGCGCAGCCTGATCCACTGCCTATTGTGGATGGTATTTGGTAGGATTCCTGGTGTTATTTGTTGGGAAGTTTATGGTAATTTATCACGTCGTAACGCTATGTCTTAAGTTTAGGTGTTTCATTGTCGTTGCAAGTAATACTTGCAAGCTTGTCAGTTGTGGTCTAATATACTTATTGCTATCATGGTACTAAATTATTCTCACTATATACTATCAAATGGTGGGTGGGGCTTGTGCTGCCCTGGCCAATGAGCGGGTGATGATCTGTGATTGGGCTGGTTGGTTTGAGCTATGTTTTCTGTCTGCTATTATGTTTTCTCGGATGTTGGTCTTTTTTCTGGTGTGACTAGAGTTGCTGTTTGCCAAGATGTTTACTTGGAGGTCTGTTCTTTGTCTGGGGTGACTAGGGTTGCTGTAATTGTAGGTGTTCCTAATGGCTGTTGTCCCACACACAACTACCCAAACCCACCATCCCTGAAACTCAATTTCTAAATTTAATGAGCAGCATATCTGTTGAATATCAGGCAGGCTTCGCAGCTGTAATAGCTGAAGCTTTAGCCCAACGACCGCAAAATATTCCCCCGGAAACGATCCTGGTGCACACAGTATTTATCTTTATGGGACGCTATGGCAGGCAAGAATAATAGCCTAGTTGATCTCCTCAGCCTCAAGATATGTTCATGGAACACCAACGGCCTCTGGAACAATATTAATGAGGTTAAAACTTTCATTGCAGTCAATAACATTCAAATTCTGCTAGTGCAAGAAACCCACTTAACTGGTACTCGGAAATGCACAATTCCTGGTATGATTTCTGATCGTTCCGACCGGGTAGATGGATATGGTGGTACAGCCATCTACATTAACCGCAATATCCAGCATCACAGAATACATATGGCAGCTACTGCAACTTTAGAAGCCACGGGAATCCAACTACCCTCTAAAAGAGGACCCATTTACATCTTCTTCCTCTACATTCGACCAGGCAGACAAATACAACATATCGAGCTGGATGCAGTTTTCTCAGGCGGCACACCAATGATAGCAATGGGTGACTCAAATGCTAGAAGTCCAATGTGGAACTCATCAATTAGGACGCATAGAGGAGTGGTGTTGGAATGATACCTGGAACGGGGAAATCTTGTTGCATTAGCCCCATCATTCGCAACCATTACCTACGGGGATCGCAGACCACCTGATTGGTTAGATATTGCTATCCTCCAAAACATCCGCGATCACTCAAGAATCTTCTCCATTCCAGAATACTCTTCCGACCATTACCCCTTACTGCTTATTTACCAAGCACGGACAATAACCAAAGCACCACCACACAAACCTAACCCTCGCCAAACAAATTGGAAGAAGTTCTCGGAACTTATGGCATCCATAAAAATTGAGACTCCTCCTTGCAACAGTATGGTAGAAGCTGAAAACCTTGCCACTACCATCACATCCAAAATGGCACAAGCTATGGCAGATGCCACTCCAACAAGGCGCAAATGCTGCAATGTACAGAAGCCACTACCTCCACATCTACGTCAACTTATAGCTGAGAAAAATAAAGCCAGGCGACGGTTACAGATAACACGAGATCCCTTACATAAAAGGGAATGGAACCAGTTGCAGCACATTGTTAAACTTGAGCTTACTGACTCCTCTAATGAGGAATGGGAACGTCGACTGAGTACACTTGATCCCCAAGACTCATCATTATGGCGAATGTCAAGGCGCTGCTCTGTATACCTTCCTCAGTTCCACCACTAACTGATGGAAGAAGAATGGCCCAGTCGACAAGAGAAAAGGTGGAATTTATGGCTGAATATTTAGCCTCTACATTTACGCCAGCCGACTAACAAGATCAGGATCTCACTGATGAAGTTGAGACAAAAGTCCAAAATTTCCTCGCCATACCGTACAGTGAGGATGATATCCAGTTGACTACAGTTGCTGAAGTCAGCAGCATATTAGACAAGGTGCGCCCTTACAAAGCAGCTGGGTTAGACAATTTGCCATATGCCGCCTTTAAGTCTCTCCCGACAGCCTGGCTGGAACTATTGGTACATCTTTTTAACAGTTTGCTTAAGCTGACATATTTCCCGTCTTCATGGAAACATGCTAAGATAATTACACTACCAAAGCCAGGAAAAGACCCGAAATACATCGACAGCCACAGACCAATAAGCTTATAACCGACTGTCAGCAAAATTTTTGAAAAAGTACTGCAGTCCCGACTTCAACAAGTTCTTGACCAACACAATGTGCTGAGACCAGAACAGTTTGGTTTTTGCCGCCAGCATTCCACTACACATCAACTTCTTCAGCTGGTGGGTGAAGTCATATGGGGATTCAACAATCGCCACTATGTTACAGCCCTCTTCTTAGATATTTCCCATGCATTTGACTCAGTGTGGCATGATGGCTTTCTGCATCGCCTCATCCAATACATCATACCATCTTATCTGATTCACCTAATACATACTTATCTAACAAACCGTTCCTTAGTCGTTGCCAGGGACGACATAATTTTCCAACCCTACACCATTAAAGCTGGCGTGCCACAAGGCAGCGTTCTTGGTCCCATCCTCTTCCTCACATACATAAATAACCTTCCTTCACTAATAGGCTGTAACCTATATTTATTTCCTGATGATATGGCCCTCACAACATCATCCAAAAGACATGGTATCGCAGTCCAGAGAGCACAACGCTACGCAGACATGCTGTCTGGTTTGTTACCTGGCGCCTGAGGATAAATGCCACCAAATCACAGGCTGTGACATTCACGCAACGTACGCTACAAGACGTACCACACCTCCACCTGGCAGGAGCAGAAATACATTGGTCCACGGAGCCCAATTACTTAGGAGTCACACTGGACTGGTGCTTAACATGGAAGAACCACATTGACAATTCAGCCAACCGAATACCCAAGAGAATGGCAAAGCTTTACCCTCTGTATAACAAAAAACTGCCAATGACTCTAGGCAATAAATTGCTCATATACAAACAAATCCTTCGACCTGCCCTGACGTATGCTTGCTCAGTATGGGGAGCTGCAGCAAAGACCCATCTCCACAAGCTACAAGTTCTGCAGAACAGATACCTCCGCACAGCAACTGCAGCCGACTGGTACATACCTAATGACAATATTCACAATGACCTATCTTTCCCCAAAATCACTGACTACATTCTACAAATTTCCCATAATTTCTACAACAACCTTCCAAACAGCTTTAATGAACTGATCAGAGGCCTCGGGGAATACGATATTGACCCTGGGGAAACGTACAAACACCCAAGGCTATTACTAGCAGCACCATAACTCCAAGACCATTAAGACTAACAGCATTATTTAATACTCAGACAATCCCAACGACTAAATCCATTGACTAATCATTACCTATTACTATTAATCATTACCTACTTATCACCACCATCTACCCATCGCCATTTCTTCAAAACTCACCACCAAGCCAGTAAGGGACAAGGTCCCGATATGGCAAGATGTCGAGGGTCCCTCTTCTGAGGAGGAGGTTCAACCCTCAACGACACCACTGTGCTTGCTTGGCTGTTGTCCACGCACTGCTTAGCTGTGGCCCGCAGTCTCTATTGTAATTCTGTGGATGCAATTTGATTTGGATGGCTTCCTTGATGATTCTGTCCCAATATCTGAGAGGATTTTCTAATACTTAAGTGTCTTCAAAGTTAATTTTATGTACTTCTTCCTCTATGCAATGCTTGGCCACTGCCGACTTATCCGGTTGTTGCAAGCGAATATTGTGTTTGTGTCTCTTGCACCTTTCTTCTATTATGCGTCCCGTTTGGCCTACATACACCCTACCACACTTGCAGGGAATCTTGTATACTCCCGGGAGCTTGAGATGGTGTATAAGATTCCCTGCAAGTGCGGTAAGGTGTATGTAGGCCAAGCGGAATGCACAATAAAAGAAAGGCGCAAGGAACACAAATGCAATATTCGCTTGCTACAACTGGATAAATCGACAGTGGTCAAGCATTGCATAGAGGAGGAAGTACATAAAATTAACTTTGAAGACACTGAAGTATTAGAACACACTAACAGATATTGGGACAGAATCACCAAGGAAGCCAAACAAATCAAATTGCATCCACAGAATTACAATGGAGACTGCAGGCTACAGCTAAGCCATGCGTGGACAACAGCCATTAGGAACGCCTACAATTACAGCAACCCTAGCCACCCCAGACAAAGCACAGACCTCCGTGAAAACACCTTGGTAAACAGTGAACCAGAGCCCGGCATTTAGCGCGTCAGGATCGCTCGACTCACTTGTAACGACGAGCATGAGACTTTACGGAACCGGATGACTTCATAATTCATGGCCCGCTCGCTCGGACTGAGAGAAGACCAGGTCACTAATAGCAGTGAGTGAGTGCTGACTGGGGTTTACCTGCACCCAGGGATGCTCCGGCTTCTCTTTTCTTGGTTTTTTTTTTTTTTGCCATTGAAGAATCCATAGGTTCATAGAGGAATTTGAGTATCACACTAGGTACATACAATAAGAAGCTATTAACAGTGAAGTAAACAAATATATACAAGCATACTCATTTGTAACTTGAAAAACTTCACTTATCATTTCTTAAAAGATAAGTGAAGCTTTTTAATATAATTTTGAGTCGAACTAATACTCAATGCTCCACTTATTGCTAGTATTTACCTAGAACACCTTTTGTTAGGATCTTCCTAATATCATCAGCTGTTGTCAACTAATGGACATCGGTTCGGTGAACTCCTCGGAGGTGATAGGTGCGTCTTGTGCTTAATTGTATCATAGTCCTTACACAATGGAATGAAGTTTTTTAAGTTACAAATTTTAATATTTGTATATATACAGTAGGTATGTATATTGTGTAATGTCTTTACTTTAGTCATCAATAATAATGATGATGATGATGATGATAGTAATGTCTCTTAGTAAAGAAAACTCTTAAACCTATCACACGTAAGCCTAGAAAGAGTACATGAAAAGAGTGGAAATAATCACATTAAGACTTTGTAAAAATTATGTACCATGCAACAAAAATTTAAACCTTGGGAATTTTTGAAACATTACATTGTACATAGCAGAACTTTATGTAAAAGAACAAAACTTGCACAGGTTTTTAGTCATTCTATGCATAGGAGAAAACCAATATTCTAAGAACTAACATTGCAACAACAAATATTTAATTACAAGATTTCACCGTCACCATGTCTCATGTGGTTATTAATTGGCATTTTCAGACGAAATGATTGTTCATCTGTTTGTTATGACAAGTCCTGCTAAACTGAAATTTCTTTCGCAGGAGCTACTTGTCGCAGGTACGTACAACACTTCCTTGGCCACTGAGGAGAGCAGTGGGAATGTTTCTGAGTGATCTTTCCACCATTTCAGAATGTCTTCACAGTTTGAATCACCTGTCGCAAGATAGTGTTACCTCGTCCATTGAAGGACCTCCTTTTCTCCATTTAGAAAATCTTCCATACTTAGGTGGGGAAGCTGCCAAAATTCCTTGTGCATCTTCGACTCTTATGCAAAGATGCATAAGAGATGAAAACAATGAATGTCCTCAAAATAGGTACGTAAGTGAAGCAGATGTGTAATAAATATGACTCTTCTATAAATTAATAATTATTTTGCTTCACTGTGGTGTTCCAATACAGTTAAATCTCGATATATGTGCAGCACATTTTTTCTGTTGTTTTATTTCCTGAAATAAAGGAACAAAGATGTTAAAATTTGATTGAAGTAGGTGGAAATGAAAATTATTATTTCAGTTTGGTGCGACAATATTTACCACAGAATCCTCCTCTTGTGGTGAGTAATGGTTAATGAGCTCAGATTTCCACAGAACTAATTGCAGGGTCGGCTCATCGGCTTCAAATTTTGCGGAACCCTCTTTGAAGGGATCTGAAAATTCAATCAGCTCCCCTACAAGACTTCTGTCGTAGTTCTCCATTTTACTCTCCATTTTACTGGAGTAACTGATTTATAATATATTCTTTTTGAGTATGCACAGACTTCAAATTTAAGAGGCGGGAATTCCAGTGAAAGTTGCACTCTTGTTGCAGGGATTTGATAAGTTTGTTTACAAACCCAGTGCATTTCATGTAAGCTGTAGTTTCCTTACCCGCCGATATGGAGGACCAGACCCTTGGTAAATGTTCTTTCAGGAAATCTTCTTTGAAGGTATTGTGAAGAACAGTGTTTAATATATGGGCTGCACAAAGAGGCCATTGGTCATTTTTCAGGGCTTGATATTACTACCTTGATCTGATACAAACTTAATTTTAATCAAGTTTTCTAAAGGTAAACCGATCGGCATCATTCTGTTCTCGATTTCTTTTCTCAAATTATCACCTGATTTGTTCTGATCAGGGAATTTCGCAGTCATAAGAACTACAGATTGGAATTTCCAATTTTACGAAATGTAATGGCCCTGATAGTTGTATAGCTGATTTTCTTGTAATCATCGGACCACATATCCCGTAGTGCATACTAGCAAACATTTTCCTGCTGCCTCGAGAACACAAGGAAGTGTGTCTTGTATTCGATCAGCAATTGCATGTACATTACAGGACACAGTGCATGGATCTGGTAGTACTTCATCAATGTCTGTTTCCATATTTAGCCCCGATTTGTACAGGATTCTGTGCCATAGTACGAAACCCTTTACCAGCAACAGTTTCGAATGGACAAATGTCACTCGCGCACATAAGTACACTGCTCCTTGTGATAGTCTCCTGGTCTTGTTTACTAACACTGACTGTAGCAGAAATGGAATGGGGAACCAAACACTTATGTCTAATCAGGCTTGGCGTTCCTAAGTTGTGAGAAAGCACTTTATTATATGTTTTGCACTGTGCAAATCTCAGTTTAATTCTTCCATTTGCTGTGTAAATTTCTTTGTAAGTCTCACATACTGAACTGGTACCCGACCCTTCTCTGGTAATATACACACCACTGAGCAGTTTGTGTTTAACGCTGTCAGCAGACTCCATTTCCATTTTCAACTCCCGCAATGCGACAGACAACTGAATAGTCAATCAAGTCACGATCGCGCTTGGCTCGGCTCAGCTCGGCTCAGGTTGGGTCACTCTACATAGTAAACAGCTAGGTAAGCAATGAACCTGCTGCCTTCTTCCTCTCCCTATATATTGACTCACGCTGCCGTTGCATCCGAGCATGGACATGAGTGATGCAAGAATTGCCGGTCTCTACAGTGAACACTCCCCCCCCCCCCCCCCGAGTAGAGGAAAAAATCCATTTATGGCTTTCCAATGTGTTGGAAGGCACAGTCGGGTATGTGGGCTTCACCTCAAGGGTACTACTCCACTACAAAACCTCCACCGGATTGGGAAGGAGAAATGTGCTGTGATACCGCCTAAAGCACCTGCGCATTCCAGGAGGTGATCTTAGCTATCTCGCAGTGCGATTCAGCTAGTGGGTTTCTGATGCAGAGATACAGGCTTAACATGAAGCCCAGCCTGATCCACTGCCTATTTTGGATGGTATTTGATAGGATTCCAGGTGTTATTTGTTGGGAAATTTAGGGTAATTTATCAGGCTGTAGCACTCTGTCTTAAGTTTAGGTGCTTTATTGTCACTGCAAGTAATACTTGCAAGCATTTCAGTAATAGTCTATTATACCTTACCGCTATCTTGCTAAACCTAAATATAAATCTAGTTTGCATTATCGGCATTTGCCTTTAATGGTCAGTTGTAATTATGTAATATGTTGTAAATATGCCGTCAGCATCGTTAAAGTGTGTGAAGACCTGCTTGGTTGATATTTTAGAGTGCGCACTCAGCGGGCGGCTTACCTATTCAATTGTATGTGCGAGCCTGTGCCACTCACAGGGGACCCTCTTTCCCCGAGGTTGCCTTTGCCAATGATTGGCACAATGACTTGAGGGCTGTGGAAGGTGTGTGTGTGTGTGTGTGTGGGTGTGTGTGTGTGTGTGTGTGTGTGTGTGTGTGTGTGTGTGTGTGTGTGTGTGTGTGTGTGCATGCGTGCGATCAGCGATGTAAATCAATTGGAAGGTTAACTAGGTTTTCCAGATATTGTTGTAGGTCTACCTCTGGCTCCTCGAGATTAATTGTTCTTTCAAAAAGAGACAGTGGCCTTGCATGTTTATCGTGTGTTGTGTCATATTCCCCTAGTGCCCATATTAGTTGATTGTGGTTTATGTTCTTCTCAAGTAGATTGAAGTCCATTTATGGACTTTTACTGTATTGGAGGGCACATTGGGAAGTGTGGGCTTCACCTTGAGGGTACTACTCCACTAAAAAGCCTCCACCGGTTAGGATTTCGTATTGGTTATATGGATTTTAGTGTTAGGTTATTGCGGTCCCTCATAGCACCTACATAGTTCAAGTGAGAGGTGCAATGCTGCCGCCCGGTGGGCGAGAGCGAGTGGATGTTAAATCTTAGGCATCAGTCATGACTAAGGGTCCTGACCATGGTTTCTAAGAGGCCTCAAGGAAAACATAAGGGGATATTGCGGTCCAGGATGACCTGGACATGTCTTACTGAGTAGGCTAATATGTTAAATCTAATGCGCTGCCTTTTTGGCAGCTGTCGCTTACATCATATATATGCACACATACACACATACATATACGCACATACATACACATACATGTATCGGTCATTAATTTTGTTTCTTGTAATGGAAGGATGTCTTATGAACTTAATTCTAATGCTTTGCCTTTATTTGGCAGTAGTCACTTGCGATATGCATATATATAGTTGTTAATTTTGTTCCTTTTAATGAGAAAAATGTCTTAAGTTTAGGTTTTCATACAGTAAATGTAGTCGTTTGAGGTCGTATAGTTTGCTTAAGCTTAGGTAGTAGACTTCTGTCTGGGAGGGGCTCCTTCCAGCGCGTCCAGTAAGCTACTAGCCGGTGGATATATACACTGATTGTCTACTCGAGTCCATTTGGCTGCTTGTTGTCCTCTGGTCGCTGTTAGTGCATGGGAGGCCTTCTCTTTAGGGTCCACCTTGGCTGTGTAGCGCAAGGGCTTCGAAGGCTGCTGTTTGGGCTGAAACAAGGAACAGAGAGGTGCTTGTTAGAGGTTAATTGGGTAATTCACAAGATTATCTAGATATTCATGAATGTCAGGTTCTGTGTCATTGAAGAAAAGTCTTCTGTCAAAGACTGAGAGAGGTCTTTTGTGTTTGTCTCAGTTGTGTAGGTCCCCAGTGAATCAATTAGTGGATTGTGTAGCTTTGGTAGATTTTCGTTCATGTCAAACGCAAGTTTCTTGATAAATTCTTCTATAGTGTGTATTTTAATTTCATTGTGAAGGATGTCTGCAGGTGCCGTTGAAGGAACCTTCGAAGCGATCCTTAGGATTTTGTTTTGTAGTGTCTGTAGTCTTTTAAAATGTGTTTTTGCGGTGAATCCCCATACTGGCGCAGCATAAGTTAAAATGGGTCGGATGAGTGTTTTATAAAGTGTTAACCCCATCTTGAGGTTTAATTGGTTGTTTATGTTTAGTAGAGGGTATAGCTTAGCCAATTGGCCCGCAGCTTTACCTCTTATTTGAGTGATGTGGAGGCGCCATGTTAGTCCCTGGTCCAGTTGAAGCCCAAGTCACGTGACCTTTGGGGTCTAGAGTATGTTCTCTCCGAATAGAGTGAGAGGCTGTTGGTTGTGTCTTGGGTATCTGGGGTGCCTGCATTTGGTGAACATAATTGCTTGGCTCTTAGAGGCATTCACTTTTATGCGCCATGTTGTGAGCCATCCCTCCATTGCTGACAGTGCGTTTTGGAGACGTGTGTGTAAGAACTTCGGTTTGAAGGATTGCATCATTATGGCTGTATCATCTGTGTAGACGTAGAGGGTTGTGTTGTGTGCTTTTGGCATGTCGTTAATGTATAAGTTAAATAGTACTGAGCCAAGTATGCTACCTTGAGGGACTTCTGCTCTTATTGGTCTTGGCGATGACATGCTGTTGTTTACGATGGATTGAAATTTCCGGTCTTTTAGATAGTTTGCAGTGAAGTTTATTAGTGAGTCAGGGATAGGGAGGGAGGCTAGTGAACTATATTAGTGAGTCAGGGATAGGGAGGGAGGCTAGCTTTTTGAGTAGTCCCGCATGCCTTACTTTGTCGAAAGCCGGTTCAACATCCAGGAATAAACCTCCTGTGGACTTTTTATGTTGAATCCGTGGCCATCAGCAGTTGGAGGGTTTGTGGAGTGTCTGGCCCGGAAGCCAAAGTGCTCTGGTATGAGTAATTCGTGTCTGATAATGGCTGAGTTCAGCTGTTTTAGGACTTCGTTCCAGAACTTTCCCTAGAGTATTTAGGAGGCTAATGGGTCGATAGTTGTTAGGGTTGGATAGATTTTTATTCTTTTTAGGGAATTGAAGGTCGTGGGCAAGTTTCCATCTATTGGGGAAAAGCCCGTTTGTTAGGGCATAATTATATATTTTTGCTAATAGTTGTATTGCGCTTTCTGGTAGATGTTTGAGTGGTACGTTGGGGATTTTGTCAGGCCCCGGAGATTTTCGGTGGGGTAGGTATCTTATAAGCCATTTTATTTCCGTCGGGCAGGTCTTTCGGACATGGTTGTGCACTTGTTGCTGATGCAGATGTTGAGTGTCCCTTTCTGTGTCCGCCGTAAAGTGCGGACAAGAAGGGGCTTTGTTGGGTGTAAGTATTTCCTGCAGTGTGTTTGCAAGGGTGCCTTTTGTTGGTCAGTGGTGGCGATTGTTTGGTTGTAGTGTAGGGGAGGTACGTTAACTTTGTCTCTTGTTAGGTGTCTAGTAATGCACCACACAGATTTGTGTTCATAGTCATTGTCTAGATCGTCAAGGGTTTGTTGTCATTGTTGGGCAGTGCAGTTTGAGTTTCGCTGCCTGTATAAGTTGTTTAAGGCTTGAAAGTTTTCGAGATCAGCTGGGTGACATGATCTTTGCCATTTGCGTCTGGCTGTATTTTGTTCTGCCGCAAGTTGCAGCAGATCAGAAGGTAATTTCCCTTGTTCATTTTTGGAATGTTTACTGGTACAGCAGTTATGGTCGCTAATTTGATTGCATCCTCAAGTTGAATTACTGCATTGTCTAAATCTTCCTTAGAATTGATAGTCGCCTGGGGAAGATTTTCGCCAATGATGCATTCAAATGTTTCCCAATCTGCTTTAGAGTAATTATGCCACGGGAGAGGCTGTGTCACTACTACGGAGCCCTCTAAGGAAATAATGACCGGGAGGTGGTCTGATGACAGATCGTTTTTTACCTGTAGGCTAATGCGTTGTGTCAAGTGCCTAGTTAACGCTATGTCCAATATGTCTGAAGAGGCATTTCTCGCAAAAGGTATATAAGTGGGTTTGTTGGGAGCATGTATTACGTAGTCCAAGTGGTTTTCGTGATGTAGGAGCGCTAATCCTGCTGCGTTGCTGGTTCTAATGTTCCAAATTTGATGTTTGGCATTAAGGTCAACGGCGATTAGAATTTTGTTTAGCTGCATAAGCTTGTCCACATCAGATGTGTCTAGGGCACCTGGAGGGTGGTACGCCGCAATTAGTAATGTCAATGAGATTTCAAGTGTGACATACACACCAACTGCTTCAATTGACGTGAGTTGTAGTGTAGCTACGTGGTGTGAAATGTTTTGTTTGATTGCTATTGCGGTCCCCCTCTAATGTCCCTGTCATTTCGGTGTAGATGGTACCCTGGTATGTTTAGTCTTATAGTTGAGTTTAAGTGTGTTTCGTTTAATAGGGCAATTTCAATGTCATTTGTCAGTAGGAAGTTTAACAGCTCAGTCGCGTTTATGTAGGCCTCTGCCATTCCGAGTACTTTAGTGAGTGGTTGCATGAGCATTCAAGAAATCGGGTGTGGTTAGTAGTTGGAAGAAATCTGCATAGGTAGAGATGAAGGAGCGGGTTTCATAAGGTTTGTCCAGCAGGCATTCCAGGATGTGGGTGATGGTTTCCCAGATGCCGTAGGTAGACATTCCCGTCTGGAGTACCTCCTGGTACATAGACCTCTGGAACTGCCGCTTCAGGTCCCCGGCCTGGGGGTCCTTCCAAGTAGGGTTCCTCGTTGGAGATGGTCGGGGGCATGGCTGTTGTGCTTTGTCACTCTTACCCTTTGACCTGCTTTCCCTGGCAGGCGACGGGTCCAGGGTAGGGTGGACATGGCTGGCTTGTTGAGGTACTACTCTGACGGGCACCTCATGGAGGCCGCACATTAGCCCACCGCCCGCTCTGAGCCTCTCCATCCCTGAGGTTGCACACCAGGGCTAGTTTCCGCTGGTACTCTGGACATGCCCAGTAGCGGGCCTCCCCGCAGGTGGGGGAACATTACAGGAGGCAGACTCGTGCAACTCAGCGCACTTGGAGCACACAGGGACGGCCATCGTGCACCTCGCCGCTGTGTGCCGCAGCTGCTGGCACCGGTTATACTGCACCAGGATCACAGGTCTCCTGTAGGGCTCAACTCTCACTCTGAACTGGAGCAGGAAATCCATTCGCTTCAGGCTCTCTAGGTCGTCCAATGTGGCTACATCCACCAGGTACATGGGCAGGGGGGGTTCTCGCTCGGTTGAAGCGACGCATCTGGACTACTCTCTTCACCGAGAGATGAAGGGATTCCAAGGTCCTTTTAAGATCATCCTCCACTCCATCGTAGACGATATTCTTGATGACTGCCCTGTACGTTTGGTGCCTAGCCTCTGGGGTCAGCTGGAACGGGAGCTTGCGCTCTCTGAAGAAGGCCACGACGTGGGCGTAGTCGACAGCTGAGCGGGTTTGGACGACGAAGTCCCCTATGACTTTTGCCCGCGGGGCCCAAATGACCTTGTTGTCGACGGGCCCTAAAACACTACACACTCACTACACACTCACTTGTGCCCACGAGATCACGTATCCTTCATTCGGGGAGGCGATGTTGAATTCCTCCATCAGTCTGCAAAGAGAAGCAGATACAATCTTTGAGACATAGATTGGAGATTTGAGTGCCACGTTGAGCGCATCGGCATAGGATCTGCGAGCACGGGGTGGTATGGGTGTTGGGTCTGGTCTGGATGATGGTCCAGGTTGATTGGTCGGGTCAGGTCTGGACGATGGTCCAGGTTAAGGAGTTGGATCAGGTCTGAATGACGGTCCAGTTTGAGCAATTGGGTCAGGTCTGGTAGAAGGACCAGGTTGAGTAGGAGCAGGTGTGGTAGGATGGGAGTGCGGTTGGCGGTTGGGTTGGCGGGTAGGAGAAGCGGAAAGTAGTGCATGAGGGCTCGCAGGCCTGGAGAGGGACGAGGAGCAGGATCTTGGTAGAGGAGTATTGATGGCAAGAGAAGATGGAAGAGTGGTAGGACACAGCTGTGGTATCGCGACTTGATAGCTTACCAACCAGGCTTCAGTTGGGGTGCACTGGGCTGGAGGAAGGGAGGATGGGTGTGTAGGAGTCGCAGTAGGCTGATGCAGTCGAGGTTCTTCCGGATGACTTTATTTACCACGAGTCATACGTAGCTCCGAAGAAGAGCATACCACGGGTTTCCCCTTGGACTTAGTCATGGTAGGGCTTGGTAGTTGTCGGTGAGATCGTGTTTGTTATCCTAAGCTAAGTAGAGAAGTAAGAATAAGAGAGTAAAAGCCTATTGGGGGCCCTAACCAGGAGCTTAATACTAGATAGCAAGAGGAAAATAGATTAAGTAAGAGAGAAAGAACAGCTAGTGGGCGCTGAGAAGCCCGAAGTACAGTGGACCTGCCCTAGGGCATCTTAGATTCCAGTTGGAGACTGTTGGCGGTAGTCTTGTACCTCTACCCAGCTAATCTGTTAAGTGCTCAGCAAGAACGGCAGGGAGTGGTCATAGATTCTCCAGCTACGCCACAAAGACCCACGCAGGCTCTGATCCCTTCTTCACGTCTGTCTTAAGCTAGTCAGGCTCTCCAGCAGTTTGCTTCTCATGATGTGTTCTCCTTGAACTCCATCCCCTTGAAGTGAACACAGCAACTCTAGTCACACCAGACAAAAGACCAACCTCAGAGAAAACACAATAGCGGACAGAAAACATAGCTCAAACCAACCGGCCCAATCACAGATCATCACCCGCTCATTGGCCAGGGCGGCACCATCATTTGATCGTATATAGTGAGAAGAATTCAGTCATTTCATCAGATCCTGAAGAAAGCCATGAGGTTTGCAATGGCCGAAAACTCAACGTTTATTTATTTGACATGGCTGATCACCCGCGAAACCTTGATTAATAAAGCTCACCATGAAACCTCCAAGTCTTACAAAAATTATGACAGCTATAAATATTCACTCATTTGCTTTGTGATTCTTTGATTTCTGAGTCCACTGCATTAGTTTCATTGCTAGTATTCTCTGATGTGTCGATAATTTCATCAATTGCATTTTCTATTACACCATCATTTCTCCAATATTTCATTTCCACTCCTGGAACTTCTTGCAATATCCTTGCTAATCCATTGCAGTTACAGAAGGGAATGCTTCTGTAGCAAGTTTCTGCAGATTTGTGGCTGACATATCACCAGTAACGTTGTCCTCTGAAAACATTCTTTATTTTTGCCCACGCCAGTGCAGTTGCATTCAGATCGCAGTTATACGGAGGTAGAGAAATAAGTGTGTGTCCCCTTTTGAGACCCATTACATCCATAACATAAGTCTTGCTCCTAGCTTTGTTGGCCTCTATTAAACTGTAGAGTGTAGTTTTTGTCATTTCATAATTACAGGCAATACCGTTTCTTTCCAACCAACGTATCATTGTTGCTTTCAGGTCGTAACTTGCAGGAGTTTTGTCCAACTGTCAAGAGTGATATGGTGCATTATCAATGATAAAAACTGATGACATTGGAAGGTTAGGACCTGTGAGCTAAACCATTTTTCAAAATTATGTGAATTCATTTGTCCTTGATAATCCCCTTGTGTGGACCTGGCCACAACTATTAATTGCGCCTCTTTAATAAATTCTCTTCTGGATCCAACACTGGCAACAATTAGTCTTTTAGAGGCACTTCCCCTAGCAGTGAAATCCAAAAGTCTTTCTCTTTTTGCCAGCATTTCCCAACTGTCCTATTATTGTCTATCCAAGATTCATCCAAATAAAATACTTTCCTGTTAGTATCTCTTACATTCTTTATCTGTATGAGGAAATGAGCATGCCAGTCAACGATGTCTGCTCTCTCCAGCAGTAACATGCGTATATTTTGCACTTTCTTCCACTCAAAGCTCTTGATTTTAAAAGTTTACGAAGAGAGGTTCAGCCCCAACTCCATTGTATTTTTTCTCTCAAGACAGGAATTAACTTATTTATTGTAGGAGCCACCTTTTGCACTGTGTAGAAATCTTCAGTTGTATCGTGAATAACTCACTTGTCAAATTCGTCAATCTGTAGTTTTCCTCGAAAAAGAAAAGAGGAAAAATACCGGTATAACTTTGGTAATGGAGGGAAATAGAAAGCAATGTAAAAATATACAAAGGGCTCAGAGCCAGCAATAAAGAAAGATAAAAGAGCAAGATATAAGGAAAAGGAGGAAGGCAAAAAGGAAAGCATAGAAGGGAAAAGAAGAAAGAAAGAAAACATCTGTATTATTTATTACCATACACATATCACATCCTTACCTGCTTTTTCCTGACATTTTCGGAAATTCATTGGGATGAGATGCACAAAACGATATAATATGCTCACAGTGCTGACGCTGTTTCCTATGTAAGCAGCAGCTTGTTCCATGGATTGGTTGAGTGAGAACATAAGCTGGTTATCCTTTTCTGTATCACAACTTTTGCTATTATTTTGCAGCCATTACTATGCACGATTATATGTGCGTGTTTCCAAGTTGGAGTTTGTTGCTCGGAAGGTACATATGATGAGGTTGGTGTGTCTAGCCATAATTACAAACTGGTTAAGCTGTAGTAATTAACCTTGAACTTGCACAAAACAATGAACACAGAAAACAGAGTGCGCGTAGAAGCTTAGCATAGTAGCCACTAAATAGATGTTAGAGTGTACTAGTGTAGTTTACCAAGTTGTCATCTGTGTTTACGGAGTTAGGCGAAACCTACCAAATGAGGACTTGGGAGCCGAACACTCAACTTACAGTGCGCATATAGTACACAAGGCCGAATAGAGTACAGATCTTTATTATTTTTCAGAATTTTACATACAGTATACAGTGTCTATTAAATCATCTTTATCGCATAAAAGCACTGAAGAAGTCATTAATCCAATTTTGAATTAATGCCCACTAAAAGAATTGTAGCCTGTGGTTAATCTTTCAGGAAAGTTTCAGTATCCAAAGACTAAAATTCTGGCAATGAAACGTAAATGGGTATCAAAGCATTGTTTCATCTTCCATTTTTAATTGCATGTGTGCAATATATCAAGAATACAGAAGTTTGCCAATTTTATTAAAGAGTAACTCTATATTTAAAATTAACAGTTTGTCATTTCTAGTAAAATGAAAAATTTATAATGTAAGTATGTAAGTGTAGTTACCACCATAAGTCACCTTTAAAACAGAGCAAGTATCTGCCTAAAAAAGAATTTTTATTGATGTATACTGTGCCTTATTTTGAAATCAGTATTTGTTTCCAACAGACAGGAAAATTAGTAAGGTCTACACCTCCGCCACCGTCACAACAGCAGCAGTCACAGCAGCAGCCAACCCCGCAGCCTCAACAGTCATCCCCACAACCTTCTCAACAGCAAATATCACCACCCCAGCCACAGACAGCTCAACAACAGCCACCTCCACCTCAGTTGTCACAGCAGCCCCAACCTCACCCACCACCACAAACGCAGCAGGCACCACAATCACAATCTGCCCCCCCACAACAAACTGCACCACCACCAAGGGCTGCAGGTGGTGCATATCTTCATCCTCCTCCATTTCAGCCTCCTGCTGGAGCACCAACACCTGTTGTATCACTGAATCAGCCGCCTCCAGGGGCTACTATAATGCACAATGCTGGATATCCCCCCACACAACAGCCTCCACTTCCACAGAGAGAACCCAAGATTAATGGAATGGATTCGAAGAGATCATCTCAACAAATCAGGCCAGGTAGTATAATTTTCTTTTTTAGGTTGGAGATCTGAAATAGTAGTGCGAGTTTCAGAAGAAACGCATATGTAAATGTTAATATAAGCAAAATATCAGCAGAGAATTTATGTACTTTGTTTTATTTTAAAACAATCACTAGCTTTAAATAACAAAGTGAATTGAAAAGCAACATTGAATAATTTCTTTTTTCATTAATATTGCAGCTGAAATGTTGAAATTTCACCTAGATGCAGTTTAAAAGCTTCCACTAGGGATGCTGTTCTTCTATTATTTATAGCTGTAGCAAGAACTTGCTAGCCTTGAACTATAGTTGCTTAAAACAATAAAAAACATAGAATTTTGTGGGCTTTCACGGCCGGAGTCATTTGGTAGATAATGATTATCTGGGCTTGTGGGCTGTGGTCTAATGGAAAATCTTCTTCCAGACGTTTCAGTCAAAGCTACGTCGAACATCCTCAGTGGCGTGGCTGTAACACTCTCGTATTCTTGGCTGCAATGATAGCAATATGTGTGTTACGGTCATACAAATGAGAATGTTCGATGCAGCTTCGAATGAAACGTCTGGAAGAAGATTTTCTACTAGTACACAGCCCACAAGCTCAGATAATCATTATCTACCATATAAAAAGCATAGTTGCTTGAACTATGCAACAGAGAAGGCACACATGTATCTATTATTCACTTATGAAGAGCAGTGAGGTGTAATACGATTTAGGCTAAGGATTATAACCAGAGTAAAATTCACAGGGACATGTATGGAGTATGTATGGAATAGTGTGCATTCTTTTAGGTGGCCATGATAACCTTTGTGATGCATCATGTTCTGTATGGCCGGCTACAGCTGCAAACATGGCTATTGAGGTGGCAATTCTGAACTGGCAAAATCCAATTGTAGATCTTATTGTATTGTGGATGAAACAGATTGGGGAAGAAAAAGATATGTAAATCAGTGTAACAGGGAGGAGAGTGAAGGAATGGCTTGGATTAGAGCGGTATCAATGTGCTTAAGGGGATTAAGTAGCAGGATAGAAATATGTGAATTATATGGAGAAACAGAAAACACAGTTCACATTCTGACAGAGGTCAAAGAGCTAGCAATATGGAGAGGAAGTATGGGAGAAGAAGTGGGAAAAGATGCAAACTAGAGAAGATGGCGGAAGGGTGACTGTTACTCAGCAATGCTAGAAGGTCTGGGAGTCAAGCAGGCTAGGTTAAAAAATGGAAACAAGCAATTTATGCAACTAGACTAAGAAAATATGTATGTAATGTAGATAAAAATATTGTAAATAGCAAGTTGTGTGAATAAATACTGTGACTTTGTGGGTTCGTGAAATTAAAAGTCCAATTGCACCACTGAAAAATGTTCTTTATTTCCACCGAATTACAATCGGAACACTTGCCGATTACATAGAATTACGTAATGCACACAATTACAATTCAGCAGTTCGTCTGTCACAGGTCCAATGCATGCAGTTATGTACACTTCTCCGATGCACGTACACAGTCCGTTTCCTCACTGGGTGATCCTCATGACTGCTCGACCAGAGCTGAACTGAACTCTCTCCAGCCCGGAGCATTGCTTATATAGGACCAACTGGCCAATCTAGAAGGTTCCGGATTAGATGAAATATCCTGTATGTTCGAGAACTCAGGGGGAGGTGAAAGAGACGGCACAGTGATGTTTTTCCAGCCACCCCTCGTTACCCCTATAAGACAAATGGGTGGGCATGACCGAACACCTACCGTCCGGCCCCACCGCCGGTCGACTCCACAAGGAAGTCCCGACATTCGGGTGACAATACTATTCTACACAAATAAAAGTATTTAGTAAATGTTCTCCACTTAACTTAAGAAGTCGACGACAATACTTTTATTAAGTTAAGTGGAGAATATTTACTAAATATTTTTATTTGTGTAGTGTTTGTTACTCCACTGTAAAGAGCTTCATTTTCTGTGTAATAAATACTATTCTATTCATTTTTTCATCCACAATATGAAGTTGTGTAAAGTTAATGCCTAAGAACCTAACAATCAAGAGCCAGCGAGTGATGGCTAGCTTGCATATTTATGGCACTATGCTTTAGAAAGGCATGATGTTCTTCACGACAACGCTTGTCCAAGTACTGTTCGTGAGAAAATCAACAATTCGGTTTGGAGGTATTCCAGCATTTGGGAGGTACAGTCCAGATCTAGTACCATCTGACTTTCATTTATTCGGTCCCATGAAGAAATTCCTGGCTGGTAAAATGCTTTGTTTCAGATTTAAAATTGAAAACAGCAGCTCCAACCATGGAATTCTATGAACAGGGTGTTTTGAAACTGGAATCATGATGAGAAACTTGCTGACTATATAGATAGAAAGAGACAAAAATAAAATAAAATAAAAATCTGCATACTATACCCTGGTACCAAATTTCTTAAACTGGGGTCAATACTCAGACTGTTATTAATTTATTAAAACATCAAAAACATATACAAAATATACACAATTTACAGATTATAAATTAAATAATATAAATAAAATATTTACAAATATTTTAAAATTTTACTCCCATCAAACAACACATTTCTAAAAATAAACAAAAATAAATTTCAAAAATATAATTAAAAATCAAACATTTTTCAATTCCATCCCTTTCAAAATTTTATAAATTTAATTAAAAAATTTACAAGAAATTCAAACATCATCCCAATCAAATAAACTTTTATAATTTATAATTATAAAAATAGATATTTTAAAACAAACATATTTTATTACTGGTGATCACTAACTTGGAAGATGGCAATATAATTAAATAATGTTTTCATATTCAAAAGAAAAGTAACTAGGGTGGGTCTTGGGCACATAGAATGTATGACTTGTTGAAGCAGATAGGTATGGGTAATTCTTGGATAAAAGCAGAATATGGGTATAGAGGCTTCTGGAAAGAAGTTAAGCTAAGATTAGAAGATATTGACAGACAAGACATTTTTGCGAATTCAAGTGACAAAAGCTCACTGATATTATATAGAGAAATAAAAGCAACCTGGGGGAGGGAAGGATATATAGATATATGTAGTAAGTTAGGACGAGAAGGTTTTGCTTGGGCGAGAACAGGAGTGAGAAACTTGAAAGGTATAGGTCAAGAGAGGGAGCTAGATAAATGTCCATAGTGTGGAGAAGAAAATGCAGATTTCCATTGTATATTAAATTGTAGTCAAACAAAGATTTGGAGAGAGCAGGCCTGGCTACCTAAATGGGACAATTTGGGGGGTGAAGTAGTAATTAGAAAAATTTTGTCAGTAAAAGGAGAAAAGAACAGGAGAAATATAGGGAATTATTTAGGGAAAGTTAAAGAGAGATGGCTGAGAACAATTAACAGAAAAATGTAGAGTGGGATAGGTGAAATGACAGAAAGTGTGAAAAGGAGCAGAGGGCCTCCAAAAACCTAGGGTTAGGTGTATGGGGACAGAATTACTATTCAATGGTGGGCAAGATGATAACATGATAGGATTTTCAGGATTTAGGAATATATAGCATATTTCAGTATGGATTTTATAATTGTAATTTTCATTTTGTATTTCTATTTGTTGATGTAAAAGGGAATAAATTACTAAATTACTAAATATTACTGGTTTCCAGTAACACATAACTGGTATTCCACTTATTAACTGTATTGTGACTTTGTGGGTTCGTGAAATTGAAAGTCCAATTGCACCACTCGAAAGTATTCTTTATTTCCACCGAATTACAATCAGAGCACTTGCCGATTACACAGAATTACGTAATGCACACAATTACAATTCACCAGTTCGTCTGTCACAGGTCCACTGCACGCAATTACGTACACTTTTTCAATGCACGTCCACAGTCCGTTCCCTCACTGGGCGATCCTCACGACTGCTCAACAAGAACTGAACTGAACTCACTCACTGCAGCCCCCTTTTATAGGGATATCACTGTTTCTCGAAGTCTCTCGTTTCAGTGAATCACCGCAAAGGTTCCAGACGGCCGGGAGAGGGGGAAGAGGCAGCCAGCGACCAGTGACACTTTCCTAATCATCCCCTCAGTGACTGAGAAAAATGGGTGGGCGTGATCCAAATGCCTCTGGTCCCCTACCCAGCTGTCAGTTAGTCGTGCTTTCCGATAATTGGGTGACAGTATTTTAAAACTCTTCATAAAAATTTTGCCACTGGTAGCCAGCGGCTACCTTTATTACTGGTATTACTACTTTACTACTGTACTTTACTTGGTACACTACTACTTTACTAAACAAAAATATTATATCCACACAGAACTTTCAATTACAAATTAATTAATTTCCCACTACAAATTTTGGATATAAACAATTATTAATTTAATTTTAAAAAACTATTAAAATATTCTTTCAAGAAATTAAAATTTAAAAACAAAAATATTATTAATTTTTTATAACATGTCAAAATTATTATTAACAATCATAAATTAAAATCTTTATAACTTAAAAAATATATACAAAATTACTTTAATTTTCTAAAAATCATTTTAAAAAATGTTCTCACGATTTATTAAAATTTAAAAACAAAACTTTTAATACTCAAAATTAATGTTCACTTCCAGTTAAAAATTACAAATTTTAAAACAAATTGTTTTAAATTAAAACAATTTTAAAACTTAATTTATTGATATTCAAATAGTAAACTTATTTAAAATTCAAAAGTTAATTTCATAAATTTTAATATAAAATCAGATATTAATTATTATTTAAAGCATTTACATTTACAGACATTTATCATACATTTAAACCTTTGTAACTTTAAAATATAAAAAGGTTTATGTGTTTGGAGGAATTTAGTAACAGTGACGTCAGAATTAATCTCAGAAACTATTTGTAATTGGTTTATTAATACTCGTCACTTACTTGTTTATATTTACGATAGACCAGTTTTAAAGACAGACCTTAACCAGAGTCAAAGAGCACCTTAGAAACATCATATTGAAACAAGAATATAAGTCAGCAGTAGCATTTCACTTTTGGAATGAAAACCATGACATTGATCCAAATCCAAAATTATTAAAAGGAGTGATAAACCAAAATAAATTGACAACATGGGAGAACATATTCATATGGAAAAATAAGGATCGCGTAATGAACTTTGAAATCCCACCAGTAGATAATTTGATAAAGAAGTTCATAGTTCCACCACCAGAGAGAGAGCAGACAACAACAGGTGCCAGTTGGAAAGAGATAGAAAATGGAGGCGAATGTCTTTGAAACTAGTCTCTCATAAATATAAACAAGTAAGTGATGAGTATTAATAAACCAACTACAAATAGTTTATGACATTATAAAAAGGTTATCTAATTTTCTAGAATAATACTTGTGAACATGCTTCACAAATAATAATTACGATTTAAAAAAAAATACCAACATTATGCAACTTCTTATTCAAAAGAAAATAAATCACTTATCTAAACCAACAAATATACAAAATAAGCAATTCCTTTCTTGGAAGTGTTGAAAACGGTGTTGTTATGATAAATTTAATACAAAATAAGTCTCGAACTTTTCCCTACATTTTAACACTTTATCCACTATCATAATTTTATTATAAAAGGTATTTTAATAAATTTTTTCCTACATGCTATCACTATCCACTATCACTATCAATTTTATTGATAAAAATATTTTAATAAACTTTTCCCTACATTTTAGCACTTTATTCACTATCACTAGCAATTTTATTAATCTATAAAAATTAACACATTATTAAATTTCCTCCCTTCACTTTATGACTCACTTTCATTATCACTTCCATTTCATTCATTCATTATTTTCTGTAAATATACTTGTAACAAGTTTCTGACAATGTCAGGAATATACAATTAATTTACATGATAAAATGTTTACAAATGAAAGGTAGATAAGTTGCATGAAATACTCATAAATTAATCATAGACTGTAATTAAAAGTCGGTCAGTTTATATAAACATTTATCAATTAACAAGTGTTTCAATTTGTTTAGAAATTGTTTAGTACTTTAGTTTAGTACTTTATAGACATTGGTAATTTATTATAAAATATTTGACCCATTATAAAAACATCCTTACCAGTTGATTTTTTTACCCTCCTTATCCTGTAATAATAATTATTATTCCTTGTATAACAGCGATGTACATATTTTGTTTTTATATTCTGCTTATCAATTGAAAAAAGAATAGCTTTATAGAGTGAGTAAATCGTAAGTATTGTTGCGAACCCAATCGCGATAGCGTGGCTAGGGTACACAAAGAGCCTGGAGATAAGGAGTATGCTGGAACAAATAAAGATAGCGCGAGATAAAGGACTTGCTGGCACAGATAAGGTTTCCCATATGGAACATTCTGGTGATGTCTTGATTGTTTTATGGAACATTCGATATCTTATTTGTTCCAGAAATCTCTCGAATTTATCAATGAGGTATTTAAGGGAGTCAGTCGCAAACAGAGTACTGCTCTAGTAAACAGTTGTGAACAGATGTAACGAGAGTCAATGTTGTAAACAGGTGTAATCAGAAGCTGTTGTTGTGGTCATCGACCTTGGTAGATTGTGTATGTGATGTAATACTGCTACTGTGAGTGTATTTCTATGCAAATAAAGAACATTTAGAATTTCGGCAAATTGGACTTTTAATTCAACGAACCCACAGTCACAGTATATTATTTTGTTTAAATATATTCGTACAAGAATCAGTGTTCATAAGATTAAACATAAATCTGAATACATTTTTTCTGCAGGAATAAGTCTATCGAGTAGCACTTGGACAACAATCCCAAATTTCAATTCCGTATGACAATTATGTAAAAATAATGCCATAATAAAATCATTTTTAATAAATAAAAATCACCTATTGGCTTAAAATGCCTCATTATTAAAATAGATTTACTAAGTTTTTTTACGTATATGATAAATATGCGTATTGATAAGATGGATCATAATGCTGTCACCTTGATGGTGCCATGTCTGTTCCACCATACTGATTCACAATGTTATAGCCTCCATGTCTGCACAGCCATTTATTCCTCGCTGCTGAGTGTTGATATATTCATGCTGTGGAACATTATCTATCTCTCGTCTGCTGTCCTCTGGAACCTCCCTAAAGCGGTTGGCTGCCAAAATGTTGTTGTGTACGTTAACAAAAGTATATTTAATCTCCATATTTTCTCTAACTCACATTCTTTGTAGATAAATTATATGGCTCCCCTGACAATCTCTTGGGCCTGATTCTCCTTTCAACCCAATCATATCGTCCTGTTAATGTATAATATTCTCTCCTATTATTTATTTCATTATTTTCATCATTTGCTCCTTCTTAAATATCCTCTTCTATATCATCTGAATTCATATTACGATTAATTATATCATTGCCCAGATCTTCTTACAGAAATTTCCTTTTGCACCGGAAAAATACTCTTTGCAAAATGTTTATTTAAATTGTTTGTTTACTATTTGTGTTGCTCATGGATTGCAGATGGCAAAATAAATCTTTGTCTCGAATAATATATATCCTATAACCTTGTAATGATCTGGCTTCTTCAATTAAATGCGCATATTTTTAGCATTCATTTTCTAGCATGTCTTGTATGTTATATATATCGCATATATCAGTAGGTGTTTTGCTATATGTGCCGTAAGGGGCATGTCCTGTCAAAAAATGAATTACTCCTTTTGAATAATTGAAAGTTTTGTATTTATATTGTAATCCTTCTCTGATATTTCCAAAAATATAATATGTTCTCTTTCCTTCTTTCATATTATCCCATTCCTCTTGCCACATTTGTAATTTATTCTTCACTTCCCATGTTTTCTGATAACCATTCAGTATTTCAAATACCTTTCTTTGATTTCCTTTTTTTATCCAAAGCATGCTCCGTGATAACGTAGAGTAGTCTATAGGCCAAATGCTTGTAATTACTAATAATGCCATAGTTGGTGTTGTATTAACAGCTCCAGTAAACCTTAACTATATTTTCCTCTGAGAACCTTTTAGAAGGTTACGCATTATGATAATTTTAGCTCTATGCCCTCAAATCGCTGCTGCATAGGTTGTTATTCAACCAAAGATACTCGGAAGATACATGGTTAGTTTATTCAATGGGATTTTGAAATCAAATTGAGCTAACCTAGCAAGTTTAAACACTTTTTCTGCCTTTAACATAATCTGTATGATATTTAAAACTTAATTTCTCATTCAGAAATATTCCTAAATATTTCATTTCTTTGAAGCATTTTATGGGTTATTGTCAAATTTTATGATTGGATTTCGCTTAAATGTACCTTTTAAAACCATATATCCTGATTTAGCTGATGAAATCTTTATTTTTTATTTTCTACACCAATTTGAAAGTTCATGTAATAAATTATTTCCTCTTTCTTCCAGCACTTTTCTTGAATTGGCTTACACTAAGAATACAATATTATCTACATACACCACTATCTTAAGGCACATATTATTGCTCTTAATTTGATCCACTGTTTCCAAAATATCCCAGAATGTCGGTAGGTCCTTGGATTGAACCCTGGGGGCATCCTTTGGTAAGCTTTTTGTAATCTTATTTACGCCAACAAGTTGTACTTTTCAATTTTTACAATAATCCTCTAAGATATTGTATAGCGTTCTTGGATAATTAAGTTGTCAGAGTATGGCTGAAAAAAGGGGCAAACTTATGTTATCAGAAGCTGCAGAAATATCCACAAATATTGCCATAACATATTTTGATTTGAGGGTAGCACTAATAACAGATTTTATGGCACATTCTGTAGATTTTCCTTTCCTGAAACGGTACTGGTCCTCATTAATAAACACTGGATAAAACACCAATATAAATATAAAAGTTATAACAAAGTGTATATTGGTGTTATATCCAGTGTTTCATCTGTGGTTACAACTTTTTATAAATATCCTGATGATGGAAGCGATACACACTCCATGAAACGTTGATATCTAATTGTCTTTTCACCTGGCTGGTTGCCCGAGAAGAAAGTGAGCATATTTGTCACCAGGAAAGCTTCAGGTCTTATTTTAAAATATGTCCAGTTTGTGCATTTGTATTTAATGCTACCTATTAAACCTATTTAAAAAGAATTATTGTATGTTGCTTTTGGATCATGCCAAGTATATTTGGTGTTCATTTGCATGCTTTAATTTGTATAAAATTTCAGTGACACTTTAGCTAAAGGTGTTTTTAATCTTTTAAGAGTGTAATAAACACCAGAAAACTTGGGATATGCTTTTTCTGTTTTCATGTAATTTGGGGCAGTCTTCACTATGTGATGGTCCAAAGTAGGGTTGGTTTATTCTGGTATTGATCCATTTCACAGTAATCTTATCAGTGTTTAATAAATAAATAACTTTTAAAAAAATCTCTGTCGACAGATGATTGCTATTTTTCTGATAATTTTTTGTTTAATTTTTTTAGGACCAAGAGGTGCATTTCCTGTGTCTGAGCCTCCACAGTATCCAGCAGAACCACCTCAGCAAGGACCATTGCCTTCAAGAATGGAACCTAAGTTACCACATCATGGAATAGTAACTCCAGGGGGACTTCCACCAGCACCTTTTGCTACCAGCAACAGCAGTGCTATAGCCCGCAGCAATACCCCAACTGGAGTGCCTCCTCAAGTCCTTGCTGTTCCACCAACTGTAGTGGCAAGTACACCTTCTGTACCTCCTCCATCTGCGGTTGTAACTACCCCTGTTGTTCCAGTCCAACAGCCACAGCCAGCACAACAGCCTCCACAGCCTGTAGTTGACAATATGGCAGCTATGAAGGTCACTTCACCATCTGAGCAACCTACGATAGTCCAGAAAGTTCAGAATAATGCCAGTCTTAGTAATGTTGTTGCTGCAAACAAGATGCCTCAGCCACAAAGGGGTAAGTAGAAAATATATGATTAAATCAATCACTAATCTCTGTTTCATATAACCTTGCCCCACTGACATGTATCACTCCGCGTGCAACTAACTTCCCCCTCATCCTAACTGGCTAATGCTTTCGCGCCATAGGCAGTGCCTTCCAGTCACATTGAAACCTGCAGTAAACATCATAATTGCCAGGAAGATAGAAATAAGAATATGAAGGCATGCAAAAATAATGAAGCTTATAATGAAACTGAGCAAGTTGAAACTGGATGAATGATCAATGAAACTGGAACAAGTTTATAATGAAAGGCCTTTGGACTTTTCCACTGGGATATTTTTTAACCAGCACACAATGTGTGCCACACATACCTTGCAAAATTGCTTGTCTTTCAGTCTTAAAAGTCGTGTCACACCATACTTGTCGTGTGTCCTTCATTCACCGAAGTCTCGTCAAGGTAGTATATTTTGCGATTTGGACAATTTGATTGTCCTTAAATAATGCCTTCGCCACACAGCATATCACCCCTGGAGTGGTAAGTTTTCCTGTTGCCTCAGTTTCATGTTGCGATGTTCCTACGCATCTAACACACATGTAAGTTCAGCGCACAGCTGTTCGACTTCTCTCACTGACAAAGACGGATTCTTCTCTGTGAGTGCATTAAATACATGCAACACAATTCTTTTTTCGCCGCTTTCTAAAGGTTTTGCCTTGCGATGATTCAGCTAAAAACTGGCGGTAAACTCTGCCATTATACATATAATAAGTACACGCGCAATAAACGATCAATAATATAATTTAGCTCTCGCATTCGGCAAAGCACACTGTCGAATGGCGATATATGACTAATGCGTTCAAAACATGGTCAGTGATAAAAGTGATATAAACAAATATGTCATCACTACCACTAAATCACGTGCTATCGTGCCATGTGCTTGAGAGCAAAGGAACCTCCTCTTTACTTTGTTTAAGAATTAACATGTATTTCAGATAAATCAACTCCTTTGCGTAATATATTTCATTGAAACAGTTACGAAAGTATAAATTTGACAATTCTCTTCCAACATATAAAGACATACTACCATGTTAAATGACGAACTAATTTTTACCGCACAACAGTCTGCACCATAACAGCAGCCAATGAGATGTGATAAGGTCACGTGACAGTTAAGAGATACGGGGCAAGCTTACATGAAACAAGGATTAAATACACTAAATCAATGTATGAAGTAGCGACTTTCTCTCTTTCTCTCTCTCTCTCTCCATCTCCCTCTCTCTCTAAAACACACACACACACACACATAGACACACACAGTGCTTATAATTGATGTGCATAAATTTGTTTTCCTTTGAGTAAATGGTCAAACTATAGCAAATAATTTATCTACCACTAGTAACATTATCATGATATAACAAAAAATAAGCAAGAAATGAGGACCTATGTTGCTACTGCTTAGTAGCAAAATGTGTTCATTTTACTATCATTATAAAGTTAGTTATTGTTTATAAGAATTACATGTTGGTAAAATTCAGCTTCAGTATTTATTTGCCGCTTATTGATTCATACCTTGATATCTTGATCATGACTTCTTTTGTTACAAGCTTCTATTTCTTTGAAGAAGTTGGGAAGCATAAATCACTTTAAACCTAATACTACAACAAAATCAGGAAATTCAGGCTTTAGATAATTTTTCTCCTCCGAGTTTTCCTTTTCATTGTTACCCTAATTTATGTGTTTTTAACATGTATATCATAATAGCTGCTATGCGTTCATAACAGTTGCTCATTGGTGGTGATGTTTACTCTTGCAGATTGTGTTAATTTTGGATTTTCTGTTTAACTTACACCATCAGATTTCTACCCAACTCCATAGATTGTTTCTGCAAAAGAATAACTTCAAGTTATTATAGGCCATTGCATAAATAATTTCATTGTATGAGTACAGTTTATTGTAGGTACCTTACCACTAAGTGTTAACAGTGTATTGCTCACAATCTACTGTGATATTACAAGAAATAACTGAATAAATTGAATTTATAAATACAATATATTATATTGTAATATACAAAATAACTGTACAGGTGTTGATGAACTACACCGAAGTAATTGTGGCAATTGTAGACGTGACTAATATAAACAAGTTGAGATAGGCAATGTATTGTCTACGGCTAAGAATTATGCAGTTAATTGTATTAAAGCTAATTGAGATCAGATGCTGATAAGTTGGTATTTAAACAAGGTGGGTGAAATTATTGGATTAGAATGTCTTTAAAACTGCTTCCGAGTATAGAAATATCAATACTTAGTAGCTTGTTATTGGTGTTCTCAAAATTTAATGCCTTAAATATCTCGAAAAATCTCGAACTAATCATCTGCCAGTGCGACACTGAATAGTGATTTATGCTGTCCTTCTCGCATCATGTAGCCTACTTTAGTGGGGCTTCTATAATTGCTCTGGTGGCCCAATCGGTAACGCCGAAAACTGGTGTTGTATAGGTCAGTGTTTCTCAAACTCAAGGACCGCATTATCATCTGTCAACTTGTTTGCGGACCCCCATAGTTTGGCAACTCAATTTATATGAACAAGTCTACTTTTAGTTAAGTTTTATAACTGGAATTTAAATAATTACTGTATGTATAATTAAGGATATTTTCTTGTATATTTAGTTTTAAATTTATTTAATAATAAATTAAAAATTAAAGTTAAAGTAAATAAAATAAACTTGTGCACACAATGTATTTTAAATGAAAATATATATTTTAAAGTTTTATTTATTAAAATTATTATTATTATTATTATTATTATTGTTGTTGTTGTTGTTGTTGTTATTGTTATTGTTGTTGTTATTGTTATTGTTATTGTTATTGTTATTATTATTATTATTATTATTATTATTATTATTATTATTATTATTATTATTATTATTATTATTATTATTATTATTATTATTATTATTATTATTATTATTATTATTATTATTATTATTATTATTATTATTATCATCATCATTTTTATTATCATTATCATTATCATTATCATCATCATCATCATCATCATTATTATTATGATTATTATTATTATTATTATTATTATTATTATTATTATTATTATTATTATTATTATTATTATTATTATTATTATTATTATTATTATTATTATTATTATTATTATTATTATTATTTATTATTATTATCATTATCATCATCATCATCATCATTATTATTATTATTATTATTATTATTATTATTATTATTATTATTATTATTATTATTATTATTATTATTATTATTATTATTATTATTATTATTATTATAACTATTACTATTATTATTACTATTACTATTATTACTATTACTATTATTATTATTATTATTATTATTATTATTATTATTATTATTATTATTATTATTATTATTATTATTATTATTATTATTATTATTATTATTATTATCTCCTCAAGCTTCCAATCCAGTGTTGTGTCCACACATTGCTCCGGTTCTGTCTGTGCTTACACCTACACAAACTTTCCACTCAAGACCTTGCTGTGAAATAAATCCATCAAGTGTCTTAAAGACATCCTCAGCAGTATTATGCAAGACTTCCCTACAAAACAATAGGTCTTAAACTTCCTCATGTTCGTAATGTACAAAAGATAACAAATGAGACTTGTCAGTGAAATCAGTACTTTCGTCAAGTTGTAAAACATACATTGTTGTCAATTTTAACCTCATAATTAGCTGGTCCAGGACATTTTGAGACATCATCAATTCTACGTTTAACTTAATCATTTGATGGTGGGACTGTTCAGCCCTTTGGCAGCTGAGTCACCAATCATTATGCTATATATCTGATTAGCTGCTGGCAATATAAATTCCTCTGCAATGTTATAAGGCTTGCCACATTTAGCAATGGGTAGCGCTACTTCATAGGAAGCTAATGTTTTTTCACCACAGGTTCCAGTAGAAATTTTTTGTAATTTACATTTACTCATTCTCATCTCTTTACTTTTTATTTTAAAATAATTGTCTTACCAATGCAATCCAAATGTTTCGTCTCTGAATGTCTTCGTAGCTCAACAGGCTTCATTGTGCCATTGGACAGTACCTACATCATAACACAAAACACATTGAGGTTGTGGTTCATCTTCAGTTCCAGCTAAAACAAATCCAAAAGTTAAATATTCTTTGCTGTATTTTCGCCATTTTACTTTTTGCAGATCAGCAGAACAGCAACTAGCTCTACTAGTTGACTCACTACTACAATTTGCCTCATGATTACTAGTTATTGTAGGATCCAGTCTGTAACCAACAATTCATGGCGAACGATGTGAATAAACTCTCATAATTCACAATTACAAACTATCAAGACAATTAAACACTATCATCACTGGCTTCAATGCAGCGAGAACGACTGGTAGCTGGTACCAGTGACAGCGCTGACTCATGCCTCCCTCCGCAGGCTAGGCTGACTTCACCCACACCGCAGCTAACTGCTCACGCTAGGTATGGTTGCGTCGCTGGTATTATAACGCTGCACTACACACTCCCAACTGTTAGGTTGATTGCACCTCTCTGCTGCGTTTCATCGTTACGGCAAAGTTGCATACAAATATTAAGTAAAATGTATGTAAATAGAGTCGACATGAAACATTTTGAAACGAAAATCACTCAGGATACAATAATTCTATAACCTAAATATAGAACTATAAATTTAAAAATTCAAAATTAACGTAGTGTATAAATAGGTCTAATGCATTCAAAACAAAAAAGGCGGTTACTATATGTATATAGATTTGCATAAATATAATCATTAACAAAATTCAGGAAATAATTTATTATGATATGTAAGTAATAATCATATATAATTATTGCTGATTACAAGTAGAACAATAGGTAAATATTAAGCATTAATTTTAAACAGAATATAGAATGAAATACAAATTCATGCAAATAATTAAACAGCTTAGTAATATGATGAGGTGTTCCTAAAATTGTGAAAAATCAACAAGCCAAAACAAAAGACACCGCAGGAATGTTGTAAGAAAATGGTATAACATAATGTAGCAGAGAAAAAAATGATAGAAAATATATTCTAAGGATATAGTGAGTCACTTCACAGAGTTTTAGTAGGAAAGATTCCAACAGGGATAGAAAGCAGCAACATCTATTGAATATATGTAGCAAGAAAAATTAACTCCTCAATTAAGAGTAGAGTGATGTGAGCTCCACATGAGCTCAGTTATCCTGAAAAGCTAAAGTTTCATTTTCTTGCGTGCAGCGTTATCTTTAAAAGATAATGTTTTATGACGATTAAATATTTCCAGCATCATAATAGATAAAAATTATGAAGTTATTAAAATAATAATTTTAAAGTGAGCTTTCCACAGTCTGTCAAATGCTGTTTCCATCATTTCCCTGTATCACTCATCTGCAACAACGGAGAAACTAAATAGAACTAGAGAAGCTCTTTTTCAACTTCTTTCTGGTACCACCCTCTTCACATTCCATCATCACAATTGCCTAGTTTCTATCTCTCAGTAGTAACAAAGGTCCTTCCTGTTCCTTACATTTCTATGCTTGTAATTGGGAGATACTAACTACATGCTCTCCTTGGTAAGCCACAATCTCATTAGCCCTTTATCCTTCTCCAATAATTGTCAACATTCAGACCCTAGGATAATAAGGCTACACCACAGCACTCTATGTCCTCATTAACACTATCTAAAACTATGACAGCATTTTTCCCAATAACGATGACATTGTGGCAGATAACAAGAGTTAATCCTTCTTTAACCATGTGGCATACAGTGTGTTTCAAAGAGCACTGTAACTGGTGACCGGACGGAAACCAGGAGATCCGTGGTTCATATCCCGGTCATGGCATTGAATTTTTCATGTTGACTCTATCAATAGCCTTAGCCTATATACGGCTAGTGTGAAAAAATTTTCAATTTCCCTCAATTAACTAAAACATATGTAGTTCGGCACCAATCAGTTAAGTGACTCAGTAAATACAATATTACCTTTTCTATAGCTTTAATTCAACATTGTAACTAGACTTAAGGGACTCCACTTGGTGACCCACTGACAGCCCCTCGCTGACCCCCTGGGGTCCGCGGACCATACTTTTGAGAAACACTGGTATAGGTCATTGGTTAAATTCCTCACATGCAGTTATTTTTTTTCTTTGTGTTTTTAATACATAAATCCTAATAGGAAGAAATGATTCGTAACTAAGAACATGAAGCTGATTCACCAGTGCAATAACACTACTGTGATTTAAACCATGTTTATCCTGTCCGATGGAAGGGATGGAAGTCTCTGGTGTATGAAACATCTATTCAGAAGACCTAACTGACCGAATAGCAGCATATGGGCATATGAAGTTACTTGACACACACAAAGAATTTTGAACACAGTACGAAAGTCATTCCTTCGCCGCTTGTATTGAAAATGCAGGTCGCCATTTTGAGCAGTTCCTATAAACCTGATGTAAAGATGCCAAAATGTTACTGTATTGGAACACCACAGTGAACAAGATGGCAGCAGCAACTCCAGAACTACCCACACCAAGGGATCAAGCTTTAGTCGCAGTATAGCTGATGATGTGAATAAGAGTACACGAAACATATCTTCAATATTGGACTTTGTGGCTTCGTAAAATTACAAAGTTCAATTACACCAGTTAAAAATGTTCATCTCCAACTTATTCCAATGTCACAATTACAATTTCGTAATGTACACAATTACAACTAAGCCAGTTCGTCTTTCCATGTACACTTGGCGCGCCTTACACTACTGCTCGCCACGACGCACTCAACACAACTGACCGTCGCCTCGCTTGTATTGATCGGCGGCCCGAAGTTTCTCGAGATTTCCTTTTATGGAGGGGGAAAACATTCTCGAAGCTTCGCCCTACAGGCAGCAGCAGGAGGGGGAAACGAAGACTCAGCTACCCCTGCGGTCTCCCCTCCCTCCACCGGCCTTCATTTATTGATCGGCATAGTGAGTTTGCCGCTTGGGTAACACTGCTCCCTCCGCAAGGCTGGTCGTCCCGAACAGCACCATCGTAGCAGGCCAGCCGATCCAGGTGTACCACCAACATCTTTCCTCGGAGCACCTTCTGGATGCGGTGGACCACGCCGTTAATCCTCTTCACCACACGGTTCGGTCCTTGCCATGGCTGCTGAAGCTTCGGGCAGCGTCCCTTGGTCCGGGTAGGGCGGTACAACCAGACCAGGTCACCTTGCTGGAACCCTTGGCTGTTGGCCTGCCTATCGTATCGGGTTTTCATGCGGTCGCTCGCCTTCTGGATGTTTAGGCAAGCCGTCTCCCGCATGTCGTGGAGGTGGTCCACCAGGTTCTCCACATACTGGGTCGCTGGCTGTTTCACCACCGGAGGACTTCCAAAAGCCAGGTCACAGCTCGGATAACACCCTGGTTGAAGGAGGCTCGGGTCCCGTTCCTATGGGTTCAGGACTAATAGGAGTAGAACCTCTGGGTTCAACCCGGAACAGCACCCCCTCTCTGGTCTTAACCGAGTCCCTATGGGCCCAGTAAGACTTGTAGGTGGCGCTTCTCGGTGCGATGTCCGCCCAGGTTGGTCTCTTCCCTGCCTCCACTTCCCTCAAGTGTGGCCCCAAGTCTGCGTCCGCCAGCTGCTCCCTTCTCAGGCCTGCGCTATCCCAGTCATCCGCAGGCACTGCCGTGACTACTCGAACTGCTGCGGCACGCTCTTTCTCCTCCACTCTTGTGCATTGGCCGCACTCTTCTGGACAGGGTCTTCGGGACATAGCGTCCGCGTTACCGTGGCTCTTCCCTCTGCGATGTTCCGAGGTGAAGTCGTACCCCTGCAGCCTCTGAACCCAACGTGCTGTCTGGCCTTCCAGGTTCTTAAAGCTCAATAGCCAATTTAGGGCGGAATGGTCAGTCCTCAGGTGGAATAGCTGACCGTACACGTACTTGTGGAAGTGCTCCAAGGTCTTTGCTACCGCCAATAATACTCGCCGGGTGACGCAGTAGTTCTTCTCTGCCTTGGATAGCGTCTTGCTGTAGTAGGCTATCACCCGCTCATGGCCGTCCTGGATCTGCGATAGGACGCCTCCAATGCAATGGTCGCTGGCGCCGGTGTCCACATTAAAGCGCCACCTGGTTGTGGAAATCCCTGTCAGGCGGGTGAGGGGTTTGGCGATGTTAGAGAACCCCTTTATGAAGCGTCGGTAATAACTGCACAGCCCCAGAAAACTGCGCAACTCTTTTTTATCCTTTGGGCGCGGCCAATCTCTCACAGCCTGTGTCTTCTCCGGGTCTGTGGCCACTCCGGTTGCTGAGACTATGTGGCCCAAGTAGTTCACTTCCTGACGGAATGCTGGCACTTCTTCGCGTTCAGCTTCAAGTTGGTCGCCTGCAATCTCTGTAGCACCTTACTCAGATTCTCGAGATGGTCTGCAATAGTTTTACCGACGATTATGATATCGTCCATGCATAGCAGGCAGGTGTCGTAAGTCAGTCCTCTCATCACTGACTCCATGAGGCGTTGGAAGGTAGCTGGTGCGTTACAGAGGCCAAAGGGCATAATGTGAACTGCCAGAGCCCTTGGCCCGTCGAGAATGCGGTCTTCTGTTTGTCTCTCGGATATAGAGCTACCTGTCAGTAGCGCGACTTCAGGTCCAGGGTCGAGAACCACTGTGCACCTGCTAGCGTGTCCAGGATGTCGTCAATCCTGGGTAAGGGGAAGCAGTCCTTCCGGGTGACAGCGTTCAGCTTCCTGTAGTCCACGCAGAAGCGTAGTTCGCCGTTCTTCTTCGTCACCAAGACTACAGGGGAACACCAAGGGCTGTCAGACTCTTCAATCACTCCCCTGGATCTCATGTCCTCCAGCATGTCTCGTACCGCCCCTTGCTTCGCCAGCGGAACGCGTCTATGTGGTTGCCGAATAGGCCGGGCATCCCCGGTGTCGATGCGGTGAAACACTTTGTCCGTGCGGCCGTAGTCACTATCACCTTGGCTGAAGACACGCTGATACCGTCTCAGCAGTTCTCGAACTTTCTCTAGCTTTTCTGCGGTCAGGTGGTTGGCCGCCCTCTCCAGTAAACCTTCTAGCCGGGGCCCCAGGTGCTGCGTCGGCACCGGCTCCTGTGTGTTGTCGATTGCTGTTACGCTCACCACGGGCTCGCACGTTCCCAACTCCGTCCAGGCCTGGACGTCGTGATCGGTGTCCGTTGGATTTAGCAGTCTCACTGGCACCTCCTCTCGGCACGGCAGCAATGCCCTGGCTACACACAGTCCGTGTACAGGCGTCTTCTGGTCCAGCATCATGTTCCTGGTTCTGCGGCCTTCCAGTCGCGCCGTCACCACCACCTCGCTCCACGCGGGGACAACCACGTCTTCGTTCAAGACGACTCTGCAGATTCCAAGGCGCTCTTCGGGTTGACGGAGTATAACCTCTTCTCCGTTGAGCCGCAGGACCTTCCTGCCGACGTCGACCATCGCCTTGTGGCTCCTGAGGGCATCCAGTCCCAGAATCACCTCCTCAGCCACCTTCGCGACCAACACCCACAGACGCACGGCACTCCGTCCCAAGGTCAGCTCCGGCAGGGCCTCCTGCTTCACAGGCAAGGTGTCGCCCGATGCCGTCACAAGCTGGTATGGTCGGCTCGGCTTCTTTGTCGGCAAACCCTTCGCCACGTCAGGTCTGATGATGGTCACGGCCGCCCCGGTGTCCGCCAGCACGCGGCATGGCTTTCCTCTTACCCAGGCGTCCGCAATGTGGCTGTCATCCATCCGCCGTCTGACGACACGGATTGTCACTCGAGGGGATGGTGGTGATGGCGCCGACGTGCCCCTCTGCATGCCGGGCCTTACTCGTTCTTCCGGCTGCCCTTCCTGGTGTCGGCAGTCTCTCTCCAGGTGTCCGGGCTGTCCACACCCCCAACACATGGCACTAGTAGTTCACCGGCGTCCCTCGGCTGGTCTTGTGTCTCCGGCGTAGCGCACACTGCTCGTTCTCGACGACGGGATAGCTGTTACCTTGGCCGCCTCCATCCTTAATGCTGCCGAGAGCGCCTCGTGGATTGTTTTATAATCGCCGAGCGTTAGGCGCTGACGAATCTCCGTGTCCCGTACCCCGTCAACGAATGTGTAGGCAGCTTCCCGGGATACGAACTCTGGTGGTAGGTCGACTGGGGCCTTGCTAGCCAGTTGTGCAACTGCCAGGGCGAACTCGTGCAGCGTCTCCCCCGGCTGCTGTGACCTTGCCTTTAGCTGGCGGCGGTACGCTGCGGCTAAGCGGTGGTTTCCGAAACGATTCTCCAGGGCCTCCCAGATGTCCTTGGGCGCCGCCGTTGTCTGCACCGCGTTTAGAACTTCCGCGGCTCGTCCCTGGAGGCTGGCTGTTAACTGTGTGGCTTCCTCCTCGGGTGACCATTTGTTGTCTTTGGCCACGGCGTCGAATTGGCGGCGGAAGACCTCAAACGTTGACGCGCCGTCATATTTCGGAGGTTTGACGCGCGCCGATGTTGTGTCGCGTCCCGGTGCGTCAACCTTGAAATCCTTCAACCTCCTGCCGACGATGTCCTCCACCATGGCGCTCAGGGACTTGACGCTATTGTCGGTCTTTCCTTCCAGCTCATTAACGCGGCTCGCCAGGTTTTCGACGCGCTCGCCTAACTCTGTGACGTCTTCTTTTACGCCGGTCAGCTGCTCTTCGAACTTCATGACAAGGGCCTCGTTTGCCGCTTTCATCTCCGTGGTCAATTCGGTCATCTTCGCGGTCCGGTTGTTATTTGCGGCCTCCGTCTTTGCTGTTAGTTCCGCCTTCATTTCTTCCTTCTCGGCGATGTTGTCGTTGGCCGTCTTCATTTCTGCCAGTTTCTCGGTGATGTCATTGGCAGTCTTCATTTGTTTCAGTTCGGCGGCCAGGTTATTATTTGCCGCCTCCGTCTTCGCTGTTAATTCGCTCATCTTTTCCAAAAGCTTTTCCAATGCCGATTCCATGTCCGTTATCCCACTTCCTGACGCCAGTTGTGACTTTGTGGGTTAGTAAAATTACAAAGTTCAATTACACCACTCAAAAATGTTCTTAATTTCCACCTTATTCCAATGTCACAATTACAATTTCGTAATGTACACAGTTACAACTAAGCCAGTTCGTCTTTCCACGTACACTTGGCGCGCCTTACACTACTGCTCGCCACAACTCACTCAACACAACTGACCGTCGTCTCGCTTGTATTGATCGGCGGCCCGAAGTTTCTCGAGATTTCTTTTCATGGAGGGGGAAAACATTCTCGAAGCTTCGCCCTCCTTCGGGTATCAGGAGGAGGGGAAACGAAGACTCAGCTACCTCTGCGGTCTCCCCTCCCTCCCCCGGCCTTCATTTATTGATCGGCATCGTGAGTTTGCCGCTTGGGTAACGTAAGTGAAATTGATGTGTAAAAAATATGACTCATACTGATGTAAAGACTTGCATTTACTTTTTATTTTATGTAAATTTGTTATCCCTTTAAGGATAGGCATCGGTGAAGTTTCGTCAAAAATGACAAATGGCATTTTCCGTCTTTTGCCTTAAAATTGTTTAAACATTGTAGTTTCAGAATCTGCCATCAGTTACGCCCTTGTTCCATTTAAATAGCCGCTACGTCATTATTTAAATGCCTGTGTGCAGGTGGGCATAGCCATTTATATTGCCTTTGCTAGTGTTTTGGAAAGAAATTGATGAATTCTCATGTTTAAACAATGCGGTTTGATTGCTAACACTGTGGTAATGTGCAGCGACATCTTCTGGATGTTTGTGAAAGATACTGAATATATTTGCTTCCGTTTTCATTTATTGTTTTCCATTACATTTGAAAGTGAGCAAACAATTCCACATGTAGTGTTTGTGAAGTATGGTTTACATGCAAGTGAAAGCTGTGGATAGCAGCTTATATTAGATTACTATTGTTTAGAATAGGAATAAAGCCTGGTTTAACAATATATTGCTTTCTTGTTGCAACAGTAGGTATATAATTCATACCAGGTTAGGTTAGGAGTACAGTGCCTATTTTGAAGCAAAATATACTGAAACATTAACAGCAGGTAATGATACTAGAATGCTCTGCTTGAGGTAGATGATAAGTGAAAACATATTATAGCCCAAGAGTTATCAGTGATTCTAGTAGTTCACCTTTTACTGTAAATAGAAGAATGGTTGCTGCATTTCAGGGCATTTTGTAAGGGTCATATTTTTATGCAGAAGTTTTGTATGACCGTTGGTATGAATTGCATGATATGCTACAATTTCCATCTCATAGACAAAACTAAAGAGATTAATTAATACTATTTTACTGGAGAGTTACATCAAAGGAGAAACACAGAATGCTAATAAAACTTGCATGAAGTAAATGTCAGAAAGAAGTTTTTGAATCAAGAAATAAATTGCAAATTGCAGTGACTGCAGCTGTTAGTGAATTTAATATGGGTTATAAAGTTAGTCTAAATGTTGAGTAAAAGTTGAAGCAAGCAAAGTAAGTTCTGTTAGCAGGAAATTTAGCAGCATTGGGGATAGATGAAAGCTAAATCAAAGTTCTCAAAGTTCATTGAGCAAATATAAATCTCCCAGGAAGCAGTTAGAAGTAACTAAATTAAAAGAAGAGGATAATAAACTAGCTGAGTGGTCTTCATATAGTGCAGGAGGGTTTTGAAACATAGAAAAAAAATGTTGTTTATATTTAGAGCTTCAAACTAAAATTTTCTTTGTGTCCAATTTTTAGCACTTTTTTAATACTGTTAATACTCCAGGCACTGAAGTTTTCCATGAATTTCTTTAAGTTTTGCATATATGTATTTTCCTAGATAAGTTTTCAATAAAAATTGCCAGCATTATGGCTATATATTGTTGCATCCAGGGTTGTAAGGGGGATAAAGGACTTATAAACCTAAGCCACAACTAGGAACGAAGCTACTGGAAGGATTGGGGAAATCAGATGGTAGAGCTAATTGGTAGGGGTTGAGGACATGCAAAGGGTTAGAGATAACACATAGTGTCAAATCACATTAACAAAGATATTCTATAATTTGATAGAGCAGAACAAGGATTTCTCCCTCATCTTGAAGAGATCAGAAGTGCAATTGAAATGTTATATAAATTATAGCATAATGAACTGTCTTTGGTTCAGGGTTGCGTAGGATCTGAACAAGTGGATGATTCTCTCCTGTATATCTAAGTCCTGTAGCAGTGTTGAGGTCCCAGTTCTTGTCTGGCTCAGATAGCATCAGCGGGCTAACTAAACAAATGAACCATCGAAAAATCCCCTTTTTTACTTATCCCCAATATTAAACAGACCTTTCTCCCAAAATTACTGCTAACTCCCCTTTTAGCGCTTCGTATGACTAATATTGCACAATATTGCTGCTCATGGTGCAATATAGGTTTACCTGGAAATGACTTGCCTAAACTTTCTGTCGACACAGCGGGAGACCTGACTGCAGTTCCATGACTGTACCTTTTTTGACCACATGACTCATACCTAACATGCTCCCACATTAAATTTAAAGGGAGTCAATTAATGACACAAAACAACACTTACATTTTGGTGTCATTAATCGACTACCTTTAAATTTAATTTATTATAACAGCACTGTTTTCAACACTTCCAAGAAAGAAATAATCCCACATGTCTAAACTTGCAACTACAAGAAATGAAATGTTAAATTGCAATAATTAGAATTCTTTCCAACATTTGTTCAGACCCTATACACAACAATATCAAAAACTTAATAATAATTGGTATTGAAAACAGAAAATTGAAAAAAATTCAAGAAAATTCCATCATTTTTCTAAAATTTTCGCCTCCAGAACCATTAGACATAGGCAAATGAGTACATACAGTTTTGTAACTATTATCTACAGGAACCAGAATCCAAAGTTTCAATCACGTATAAAAAATATTGTAGAGAATGTAACATGTTTCCTAATGTAAAGAAATTGCAGCAAAAAATTCAATTATCTTTTTGTTTTGAAAACTATTGTGGATAGAAAAATTATATAAAAATAAGCCAAAGGCAACCAAATTAAAGAGAAAGAAGGCTATAAGATAGCTGAATGGCATGCATATGATGCATGGGGATTTCAAAGTAAACAAAGTAATGTTATTTCTATCTAAATCTTTAAACTCATTTTTCTCCGCTTTCAATTTGTCAACATTTTTCTATTTTCAAAATGCTCGAACTTCTGCAAATCTCAATGGACTTGTATGAAACTTTGTATACATATTCCTAAATAAATGCTTAATAAAAGTTGGTATTTTTGCTGATTTATATTCAATAGTTTATTATTGAATTTTAAATCAAATTTGCAAAACAAATAGGGAAAATTTAATATATTCACACATAAAAATTTGTTTCTCCAAACTTACTTGATACACACTTTAAAAGTATCGCAACTTTTATCAATAATGTACATAAAAACCTGAATCTAAAATTTAAAGTTTCTAAAAGAAAAACTCTAGACTTGGGACGTTTTATATAGGTAACATACAAAAATTATACTATAAAAAGCATTAATTTTTTTTTTTTTTTTTTTTTTTTTTTTTTGAAAAGCTATTTAAGTTAGATGAATTTTGAAAGCTTAATTAGATTTCCTACACCCCGTCTAATGACAAAATTTCAAGTAATTCTGATTTAAACTCTGGATTTTAGCATTTTTCACAGATGCCTCCCCTTAAACCACCTTCCATTTAGACATACAGCATGGAAAAGTATTTAGCAGGATTCAGCCTTTGTTAGGACGAATTGTAATTAATTGCACTGACAAGGTGAAATCACTCCGTAAAAAGCATATATTTATACAGGAATCACAATTTTAGACAAAAATTAAGGAGACTCAAACTTATTAAGTTATAGATGAGTCATATTTATTACACATCAATTTAATGGGAGGTATCTGTGAAAAATGCTAAAATCCAGAGTTTACATCGGAACTGCTTGAAATTTTGTCATTAGTTGGGGTATAGGGAATCTAGTTAAGCTTTCAAAATTAATCTTACTATCTTAAATAGTTATACAAAATGTCCCAGGTCATACAGTTTTTCTTTTAGAAACTTTAAATTTTAGATTAAGGTATCTCTGCACATCTGTTACAAAAGTTGCTATACTTTTAAAGTGTGTATCAAGTATTTTTGGAGATTTTTTTTGTGGGAATATATTAAATTTTTCTTAATTTTTTTTTTTTTTTTTGCAATTTTGAGATTTAAAATTCAATAATAAATAAACTATTTAATTTAGATCAACACAAATACCAACTTTTATTAAACATTTATTTAGGAATATTTATGCAAAGTTTAATACAAATTTGCTGAGAATTGCAGAAGTTGGAGCAGTTTTAAGATACAAAAATGTTCAAAAATTGAAAGTGGAGAAAAACTAATTTAAAGATTTACATAGAAATTATACTACTCTCTTTACTTTGAAAACTCCATGCATCTTCTGCAGGCCCTACAGCTATCTTATTACCTTCTTTCTCTTTAATTCGTTTACCTGCGGCACTTTTTAATATAATTTTTCTATCTACGATAGTTTTTACCAAAAAATGTTAATTTAATTTTTTGGGACAATTTCTTTACAGTGGGAAACATATTACATTCTCTACAATTTTTGTTATAAATGATTGGAACTTTGGATTCTGGTTCTGTTAGATAATAGTTACAAAACTATATATGTATATACTCATTTGCCCATGTCTAATGGTTCTGGAGGAGAAAGTTTAAGGAATATGATAGAATTTTCTTGAATTTTTCTCAATTTTTTGTTTTCATTACCAATCATTATTAACTTTTTGATATACAGCCATAATGATACCAATTTATACATATATGCAAAATTTCAAGAAATTCATGGAAAACTTTAAGTGTCTGGACTATAGGGAGTATTAAAAATGCTAAAATTTGGACATAAAGAAAAATCTAGTTAGAAGCTCTAAATATAAACACTTTTTTTCTAAACTTCAAAACCCTCCTGCACTATATCAAGACCACTCAGCTAGTTTATTATCCTCTTCTTTTAATTTAGTCACTTCTAACTGCTTCTTGACAGATTTATATTTACTCAATGAACTTTGAGAACTTTGATTTAGCTTTCATCTATCCCTGATACTGCTAATTTTCTTGCTAACAGGACTTACTTTGCTTGCTGTAACTTTTGCCTTAGCATTTAGTCTATCTTTATAACCCATATTAAATTCACTAACAGCTGCAATCACTGCAATTTTCAATTACAAAAACTTCTTTGTGATATTTACTCCATACAAACTTTCATTAGCATTCTGTGCTTCTCCTTTGATTCAACTTTCCCATAGAATAGTTCTAACTAATCTCTTTATTTTTGTCTATGAGATGGAAATTGTATGTAGAATAATTCATGCAATTCATACCCATGGTCATACAAAACTTCTGCATAGATATATGACCCTTACCAATGCCCAGAAATATAACCATTCTTCTTCTTACATCAAAAGGCGACCCATTAGAATCACTTAACTCTTGGGCTATAATGTTTTCACTTAACATTTACATCAAGCAGAGCATTCTAGTATCACTACTTACTATTGTGGCTAGATAACCTTAAAGTTTCATTATATTTTGCTTCGAAATAGTCACTATACTCCTAACCTAACCTAGTATGAATCATATACCTACTGTTGCAACAAGAAAGCAATACAATGTTAAATCAGGCTTTATTCCTATTCTAATCAATAGTAACTTAATATAGGCTGCTATTCACAGCTTTCACTTGCATGTAAACCATATTTCACAAACACTACATGTCAGTGGAAATGTTTGTTTACTTTCAAAAGTGGTAAGTGGCAAATAATATATAAAAATGGTAGCAGACAGGTTCAGTAGCTGTCCCAAATATCCAGAAGATGACTCTGCACATTACCACAGTGTATGGAATCAAACCGTGTAGTTTGAACGTGAGAATTCCATCAATTTCTTTGCAAGACGCTAGCAAAAGCAATATAAATGGCGCTAGGGCCTGACTGATGGTAGATTCTGAAACTATAATGTTTAAACATAATGTTAATGCAAAAATCGGAAAATATCGATTTTTGTTATTTTTGACGAAATTCTACCGATGCCTCCCCTTAATTTACGTACCTATATAGAGGACATGAACTCCAGAACTACCCATATCACTGGATCAAGCTTTAGTCACATTAGAGCTGATGATGCAAACAATAATTCACGAAACATGTCCTCAATATAGGTACATAAGTGAAGCTGATGTGTAATAAATACGACTCATCTATAATTTAATAATTGTTTCGCCTAGGGGTCCCGGGTTCGATTCCTGGCAGTGGGGTTGGGGATTTTTCTCCAACCAAGATAATTCCCCATCTTCCCCTGAGTCTGGAAGTATGAATGAGAGTGTGAATGTGTGCGTGATCTAATGATTAGAAACCAAAAGATAACGAGTTAGCACCTTCAGTATGTTCCAAAGGAGAAAGGCCACTGATATGACCATAGCAGTTAAATGGAACAAGCAAAAAAAAAAAAGTTTCACTTCACTGTGGTTTCCAATTCAGTTAAATTTCAAAAGACTCAAACTTGTTTACCTTTCATTTGAAAGCTAACGTCATAACCATTGGGCCAGAGAGAGTGCTCCGACACCTCTCTTCATTTTCGTGTGTTGTGCATTCAAATGGTATCATAGCAGTGGTGTACTGGTACTTAAAACACTTACAGCCATAGCTTCCACATTTGAACCAACAGGCCATAGGTCTCCTTTCTCAATTACTTGTTTGATATGTCTGAAAATATTTCGGTGTAGTTCATTAACACCCCGTATATTATAATATATTGCTTATATTACTTAATATATTATGCACATTGCATACGTATTTTACTTTACCTAGTTATATAAATTACTTGCTTCCTGCTTTTACACTACTTGACTCAGTTTGCTTGGCTCTCAAGCCTTGTAACATCGCTGAGTAACATGACATGTGCTCCATCAACTAATCTAATTTCATTACCGTCTCTCCTTGTCCCAGCATTTTTTCTTTTCCAGTAGTTATTTTCTCATCCACTTCTCTTTAGCTTTACAAATCAAGTGCCCCATATTACTATTTCTACTTTCATTTTTCCTGTAACCATTCTTATAGCTATCATTTCACTTTGCATTTTTTTCCATTTCTTCTCCCACACATTCTGTTTCCATACTGCTAGTTCTCTGCACCATGTCAAATAATGAACTTTACTCTTTCTCCACGTAATTCACATGTTCCTTTTCGCTTCCTCTTAGCCCTCTTTAATACATTGATCCTGTTCTTATCCAAGCCATTTTTCCCTCTGCTGTCTGTTACATTGCTCCATTTTATTACTTTTGACTTTCCCCACATTTCTACAGCATACATCATCTTTGACTCTACCAGTATATCATACATTCTCTGTAACCATTCGCTTGACATATCAAGTTTGAGTTTGCATATTCTTATTCCTCATAATGCTGCCTTTTCTTTGGCTACCTCCTACCTGTCATGTGCTTCCCATTAGCTGAATAAATAGTTAAAAGCACTGCAAAATCAAACCAATAATAGTAAACCTCTCAAACGACAGATGCTACAAAATGTTATTTGATATAAATTATATGTTACAAAGCGATCTATTTTTTGTGTGCAGAATGTGTTTCATCTGTCTTATAGTTAACCCAATATACCAAATTTCCTCTGAATGAAAGGCATTTTATGAACTATTCCTAAGTAATTTATGACTCATGCTTTTTTCATAATATATGGTACCATTTTGGATCTAAATGGTTAGATTATTTTTTCAGAAAAATGAAAAACTAATAATTTATCACATTAGAGTAGTTAAAATTGGGGATTTTTCAAAATCTGTTACCATCTTTGGCAAACTTAAATACCAGTTTTGGTAAGATTTCTCTGACTGTTTATGACCAGCGTTTCCCAGAAATTTTGACACACAGATGGATGTAAACAGAAGCAGATAAATCTATTTGGGAAAACGAAAAAGAAAAAAACACTATTTGTAGTTGGATTTTAACACTTTGTCACTTACGTGGTGGTGGTGGCGGTTGTGGTGATCCAATAAATCATTTGTACATTGCACAATTGACATTGGACAAGTCATATACTTAATACTACTTACACTGACTATAATTCATCTAAATTGTACAAAACACTTATTAAATACTCTTTTAACTTATATTTACACACTTTTTACAGCTACCGGTAATCTATTCAATAGAATTGCCCCTCTTGTATTGACATCCTTTTCCATGAAACTCATATTTGATCTAAATAGGTTAGTTATTTCTTGTATTATGGTTGTGTACTTGACCATTTCTTATTAATGGTTGTTTTGTTATATACAGTATATTTCTACAAACCTACAGAGAATAAATGGTTAGGAATAGTTATAAATAAAAGCATTGTTAACGGTAAATGTTTTACTTAATTTTATTAATTATTTTAAAATTTAAGATATTTTTGGATTTGATCCAAATCTAATTTCATGTGTAAAGACTAATATTGATTCATACCTTTTAAAACTTGTAACTTCACTCACATCCTTTTACAAAATCAGGAACGTTTTCGAGACTGTTGCAGTCTCATCATCAGCTGATAAACTTACAAGTAAAAAAGAGGTACACTGCAGCCGACACAGTTTTTAAAAAATGCCTGAAACTCAAACTATCTCCGATGTTTGTATGTAAAATAGTTTGTTATAATCAGAACAACCAATATCAAAGAACCACAGAAAAAGGTATACTAAAATTGGAAGGAAAAATAAGTCAATGGGAATTAGAGCTATACAGTCTTCATGCATTTCTATGTAATCACTTATTCTCGCAAGTTTGGCTGAACTTCGAATCGCACTTTTACGAGAAATTGATCAATTTAATGAAATCCAAAAATAAAAAGTTAAACAGGAAACTCAAACAGCTTCAACGAAATCAATAAAAACCATGGGTCCCCCTATCAGGAAAAACTAACAGCATAACAAAAGAAATGCTAAACCTGTCTTCAGAAATGATTTCAAAGTCAGAAATGAATCTATTACAAAAAGGCCTCAATACGCGCATCAGTTTTTCCTCACAGGTACACGAATACATAGCAGATACCGAAATAGCAACAATCACCTTTCGGAAAGCAGAATAAATACCTAAGGAACAATAACCTTGACAATACTTTCAACCTCCAAAATGTCTTCATTGAGCCTTTTATATTTCCAGAAATAAAACAAGCCATAAGGACACTAAAAAATAAAAAGAGCCCAGGTCCTGATAATATACATCCAGAGCTACTAAAAAATTTAGGACATGAAGCACTTCACACCCTTCTAAAAATTTTCAATAACATTTGGTCCACCCGAGATATACCAACATTGTGGAAAAAAGCAAAAATAATACCCATCAAGAACAAAGGAAAACTGGCACAATCCATAGATAGTTACAGACCGATTACATTAACTTCAAACATTGCAAAACTTCTAGAAAGAATGATAGCTACAAGACTGACATTTTACCAGGAAACACAAAACATATGAGTCCCAGAACAAGCCAGGTTTAGGAAAGATAACTCAGCAATACATCAGGTTGTAAGACTTACACAAGACATTAAACAAAATTTTAATAAAAATAAGACTTCTCTAGCATTATTTGTTGATTTCAAAGGTGCATTTGACGCAGTATGGCGAGAAATGCTACTATACAAAATGAAATCATATGGCATATCAGGTCACATGCTATATTGGTTTCAAGCCTTCTTATCTCATAGATGGTTTGCAGTGCATTACAAAACAGCCACATCCAAATGAAAACAAACCCGAGTTGGATTACCCCAAGGATCTGTTACAAGTGTTATTCTCTTTAATACGTTTACAAACAACCTAGCAGATGCACTGAAGAAACTAGATAACATAAAAGTGGGAATGTATGCTGACGACCTAGTAATATGGACCTCGGAGAAGAATATAAGTTCTGGGAAACATTATAAAAAGTTACAAAAAACAATGGAGAATACAATTATAATACTGGAACAATGGACTAACCATTACAATATGGAGATATACACAGAAAAAAAACCAATATCAACTGTTCACAATGCATCACAAAACAGAAAATATGTCTGCAAATCAATAACAAAATTTTACAAGAAGCATCCACAACAACATATCTAGGAATAGAACTAGAACGGAAATTATCAATGAAAGAACATGTAAAAAATGTAACAAATAGGAACAACAAAAAGAACATCTAAAAATGCCTAGCAGGAAAAAAATGGGGTGGAAATATGGTCCTCCTTAATAACACATATAAAACATACATAAAACCCAACTTACCATTTGGAGGAGAACTGCTGGCAACAATAAGCAAGGAACTCAAAAGGAGGAAAATAGAAACCTCACAAAACAATTCACTGAGAATAATAACAAGAGCTGTGAAAAAAACACCAACTGCCATACTACAGAGCTTCACAAAAATATGGCCATAGAACTGGAACATGAACTAAAGGCAATTACCCTAGCACAAAAACTGCTAGTTAACAAAAATAGACACAAGTGGTATCACACAGCAGATAATATCAGCAATCTAAAAACTCAAACAAGCTTCAGAACATACATCAATAACTCAAAACACAAGAACATAATAACAACAAATATAACAATAGGGGAAACAAGCCCAACAGAATATATGCACATACATTATAAGATGGGATTGTAAATTATAAAAACAAAACAACAAGAAACATCAAAGAAATAAGAAGTTTAATTAAAGCTGTCAAATCAAGAAACCATGTCACCCTGCAATGGATTCCAGCCCACGTTGGACTTTTACATAATCAACATGCTGACCAACTAGCAAAAAAGGTGCAATTCAAAGTATAAAACCTGTAAGACAAACTGAAATTAATAAACAATTAAACAACATTAAGCTACATTTTAAAAGACAGCAGAGACTTGATGAAGAATATAAACTAAAAGACAAGGATTATAAGAACATGGTAGACAAAGCTGACATACAAAAACTACCGAGACAAGCTGCAGTGGCCCTATTTAGAATGGAAACTGGCCATGACTGTCTTGCAGAACACCTTTATAAAATACACGGCATACCCAAATGTACTATCTGTAAAGAGGATGTCATCATGAACAAACACCATTTGGACAAATGTAATGGTCTGAAAAGTGGGAACCTACAGGCCTTATATTGGGAAGCTAGAGGGAAAATGATGCAAATCAACTAATCCCAAGTGTCATTAGTCGTCAACAACAACAACAACAACAACAACCTTTTGGAAAGTGACAAAATAATGCTCAGAGAAAAATGCCACAGAATAATTGTCTCCATTAATGAAGAAACCTCAAAATTTGAAATTTCAAAAAGAAATTAGGGAACTGAATAAAAAAGCAATAACCATAGTAAAAGCAGACAAAGGCAATTCCCTGGTTTTATTAGATACAGTCTACAATAAAAGAATGATCCAATTACTTGAAAATGATTATGCAGAAAATCCAAAGGACCCCCTAGCTGAATACCAAAACACAATGGAAAAAGCTTTAAAAAACTGTCACCTAGTACAGATGAATTATATGTAATAAAAACACATATTTCAATTTTACCAAGAATACTGTGACTTTGTGGGTTCGCGAAATTAAAAGTCCAATTGCACAAACTCAAAGTTCTTTATTTCCTCCGACTTACAGTTGAACACTTGACAATTACACAGAATTGCGTAATGCACACAATTACGATTCACCAGTTCGTCCGTTACAGTTCCACTGCACGCTCACAGTTACGTACACTCTTGCGATGAAAGTACACAGTCTTCTCGTCCATTCACTGCCACGGCGCTCCTACGATGCTCGTCAAGCACTGACTGACCTCCAGGCCGAGGCGTTGCTCATATAGGACAAACTGGCCAATCTAGAAGGTTACGGATTAGATGAAATATCCTGTAAGTTCGAGAACTCAGGGGGAGCGGAAAGAGATGGCACAGTGGTGTTTTTCCAGCCACCTCTCGTTACCGCTGTAAGACAAATGAGTGGGCGTGAACGAACGCCCACCGTCTCCTGCTGCTGCCGGCCGGTTTTATAGGGAGTTCCGACGTTCGGGTGACACTGCTCCCCTCTCAAAGCTGGTCGTCCCGATCAGCACAATCATATCGTGCCAGGCGATCCAGGTGTACCACCACCATCTTCCCTCGGGGAACCTTCTGGATGAGGTACACCACGTCGTTAATCCTCTTCACCACCCGGTACGGTCCTTGCCATGGCTGCTGAAGCTTCGGGCAGCGTCCCTTGGTCCGGGTAAGACGGTACAACCAGACCAGGTCACCTTGCTGGAACCCTTGGCTGTTGTCTTGCCTGTCATACCTGGTCTTCATGCGGTCGCTCGCCTTCTGGATGTTCTGGCGAGCCATCTCGTGCATGTCGTGGAGATGGTCCACCAAGTTCTCCACATACTCGGTCGCTGGCTCTTTCGCTTCCGGAGAGCTTCCAAAAGCGAGGTCACAAGAGAGGCGTAACTCTCGGCCGAACATTAAGCTGGCTGGCGTCATCCCAGTTGTGTCGTGTGTAGACGAGCGGTAGGCCAGCAAGAACAGAGGCACCATGACGTCCCAGGCTCGCTGGTGGCTGGCCACGAACTTCCTCAGGTGTTCTTCTAAGGTCTTGAAGTATCTTTCCACCATGCCATCTGATTGGGGATGTGGAGCGTCGTGCGGGTCTTGTTCACCCCAAGCCTTTGTAGTGCCTCCTTCATCAGGTTGGACTCAAAATTGGTGCCCTGGTCACTGTGCAGCTCTAACGGTACCCCAAATCGACAGAACACTTGCTCCACGAGGCAGTCTGTGATTGTCCTTGCCTCTTGTTTCGGGATGGCATACACCTCCGGTCACTTGGTGAAGAAGGCCACGACCACCATCAGGTACTTGTTGCCTCGGTCGGACATCGGAAATGGTTCAGCTATGTCGACGGCGATCCGTTCAACTGGCGCTCCGACGTTATACTGCTGCATGCGACCCCGGCTCCTAGTCTGGGGGCCGCAACTCCCTGCGCACACGTGACAATGACGGCACCATCTCTCAGCGTTTGCTCGGAGCCTCAGCCAGTAGTAGCGCTGCCGTAGTTTGTCAATCGTTCGGTTCGTTCCCAGGTGTCCTCCTGAAGTACGGGCGTGCACTTCCTCCAAGATTTCCGGGACCTTACTCCGGGGAAGTACCAACTGTTCTCTCTGCGTCTTCCCATCGGGTTATTCCCATACCCGGAAGAGCACGCCCTCTCTGGTCTTCAACGAGTCCCATTGGCCCCAGTAAGACTTGTAGGTGGCGCTCCTCTGTGCGATGTCCTCCCAGGTTGGTCTCCACCCCGCCTCCACTTCCCTCAAAAGTGGCCCCAAGTCTGTGTCCGCCAGCTGCTCCATCCTCAGGCCTGCGCTAACCCAGCCATCCGCAGACACTACCGTGACTACCTGGACTGCTGCGGCACGCTCCTTCTCTTCCAATCTTGTGCACTGGCCGCACTCTTCTGGACAGTGTCTTCGGGTCATGGCGTCAGCGTTACCGTGGCTCTTCCCTTTCCGATTTCCGAGGTGAAGTCGTACTCCTACAGCCTCGGGACCCAAGGTGCTGTCTAGCCTTCTAGGTTCCTAAAGGTCAATAACATGGCTAGGGCGGAATGGTCAGTCCTCAGATGGAATGGCTGACCGTACAGATACTTATGGAAGGGCTCCAAAGTCTTTACTACCACCAGTAACTCTCGTCGGGTGAAGCAGTAGTTCTTCTCTGCCTTGGATAGCGTCTTGCTGTAGAGGCTATCACCCGCTCATGGCCGTCCTGGATCTGCGATAGGACACCTCCAATTCAATGAACGCTGGCGTCGGTGGCCACATTGAAGGCGCCACCCGGTTGTGGGAAACCCAAAATTGGAGCACTGCACAGGGTCTCCTTCAGGTGCTGGAAAGCGTCTTCGGCGTCCTCCGTCCACACATAAGGCCGGTGTTCCTCTCTCAGGCGGGTGAGGGGTTTGGCGATGTTGGAGAACCCCTTTATGAAGCCGCGGTAATAACTGCACAGCCCCAGGAGACTACGCAACTCTTTCTTATCCTTTGGGCGCGGCCAATCTCTCACAGCCTGTGTCTTCTCCGGGTCTGTGGCCACTCCGGTTGCTGAGACTATGTGGCCCAAGTAGTTCACTTCCTTGCAGAAGAGCTGGCACTTCTTCGCGTTCAGCTTCAATTTGGTCGCCTGCAGTCTCTGTAGCACCTTACTCAGATTCTCGAGATGGTCTTCAAAAGTTTTACCGACGATGATGATGTCGTCCAGGTACAACAGGCACGCGTCGTAAGTCAGTCCTCTCATCACTGACTCCATGAGGCGTTGGAAGGTAACTGGTAGCGTTGCAAAGGCCAAAGGGCATAACCGTGAACTGCCAGAGCCCTTGGCCTGTTGAGAATGCGGTCTTCTCCTCTCTTGTGTCTTGTGCTACCTGCCAGTAGCGCGACTTCAGGTCCAGGGTCGAGATCCACTGTGCACCTGCTAGCGTGTCCAGAGTGTCGTCAATCCTGGGTAAGGGGAAACAGTCCTTCCGGGGGACAGCGTTCAGCTTCCTGTAGTCCACGCAGAAGCGTAGTTCGCCGTTCTTCTTCGTCACCAAGACTACAGGGGAACACCAAGGGCTGTCAGACTCTTCAATCACTCCCCTGGATCTCATGTCCTCCAGCATGTCTCGTACCGCCCCTTGCTTCGCCAGCGGAACGCGTCTAGGTGGTTGCCGAATAGGCCGGGCGTCCCCAGTGTCGATACGGTGAAGCACTTTGTCCGTGCGGCGGTAGTCACTATCGCCTTTCTGAAGACGCGCTGGTATCGCCTCAGCAGTTGTCGAACTTTCTCAAGTTGTTCTGCGGTCAGATGGTCGGCCACCCTCTCCAGTAAGCCTTTTAGCCGGAGCCCCAGGTGTTGCGTCGGCACCTGCTCCTGTGTCTTGTCGATTGCTGTTACGCTCACTACGGGCTCGCACGTTCCCAACTCCGTCCCGGCCTGGACGTCGTGATCGGTGTCCGTTGGATTTAGCAGTCTCACTGACACCTCCTCTCGGCACGGAAACAATGTCCTGGCTACACAGTCCGTGCACAGGCGTCTTTTGTTCCAGCATCATGTTCTTTGACCGCTGGCCTTCCATTCGCGCCATCACCACCACCTCGCTCCACGCGGGGACAAACACGTCTTCGTTCAAGATGACCCTGCAGATTCCAAGGTGCTCTTCGGGTTGACGTAGTATAATCTCTTCTCCGTTGAGCCGCAGGACCTTCCTGCCAACGTCGACCATCGCCTCGTGGCTCCTGAGGACATCCAGTCCCAGAATCACCTTCTCAGCCACCTTCGCGACGAACACCCAAAGACGTACGACACTCCGTCCCAAGGTCAACTTCAACAGGGCCTCCTTCTCCACAGGCAAGGTGTCGCCTGATGCCGTGACAAGCTGGTATGGTCGGCTCGGCTTCTTTGTCGGCAAACCCTTGGACATGTCAGGTCTGATAATGTTCATGGCTGCACCAGTGTCCACCAGCACGCGGCACGGCTTCCCTCTCACCAAACCGTCCGCGATAAGGCTATCAACCATCCGCTAGCTTACGGCGCGCATTGTCACTCGATGGGATGGTGGTGATGGCGCCGACGTGCCCATCTCCACGACGGCCCTTACTCGTTTTCCGGCTGCTCTTCCTGGTGTGGGCAGTCTCTCTGCAGGTGTGTGGGCTGTCCACACCCCCAACACTGGCCACTAGGCGTTCGCCGGCATCCCTCGGCTGGTTTTCTGACTCCGGTGTAGCGGCCACTGCTCGTTCTCGACGTCGGGATATCTGTTACCTTGGCCGCCTCCATCCATAATGCTGCCGTTAGCGCCTCTTGGATTGTTTTATTATCGCCGAGCATTAGGCGCTGACGAATCTCCGTGTCCCGTACCCCGTCAACGCATGTGTAGGTTTGCTTCCCGGGATACGAACTCTGGTGGGAGGTCGACTAGGGCCTTGCTAGCTAGTTGTTCAACTGCCAGGGCGAACTCCTGCAGCGTCTCTCCTGGCTGCTGTGACCTTGCCTTTAGCTGACTGTGGTACGCTGCGGCTAAGTGGTGGTTTCCTAAACGATTCTCCAGGGCCTCCCAGATATCCTTGGGCGCCGCCGTTGTCTGCACCGCGTTTAGAACTACCGCGGCCCGTCCCTGGAGGCTGGCTATTAACTGTCACCTCCTCCTCTGGTGACCATTTATTGTGCTTGGCCACTGTGTCGAACTGGCGGCGGAAGACCTCAAATGTTGACGCGCCGTCATATTTCGGAAGTTTGACGCGCGCCGATGTGTCGCGTCCCGGTGCGTCGGCCTTCAAATCCTTCAAACTCCTGCCGACGACGTAGTCCATCATGGCGTTCACGGACTTGACGATGGTGTCGGCCTTCCCTTCCAGGTGGTTAACGCGGCTCGCCTTGTCCTTGACGCGCTCGTCTACTTGGCCCATCCGCTTGCCCAGCTCCGTCACGTCATCCCTCACGCCGGCCAACTGTTATTCAAATTTGGCGGCAAGAACCTCGTTTGCCACCTTCATTTCCGTGGTCAGTTCGGCCATCTTTACACTCATTGTCGTGGCCAAGTTGTTGTTTGCGGTCTTCATTTGTTTCAACTCTGCGGCCAGGTTGTTATTTCGCTTTTGTTTTTTCAGCGAAGTTTTCATTTCCGTCTTCATTTCCTTCAACTCGGCGGTAAGTTTGTCGTTGGCCGCCTTCATTTCTGTCAGATTCGCGCCCAGGCTATAATTTAACGCTTACATTTCCGAGGTCAGTTCGGCCTTCATTTCCATCATCTTCTCCAAAATCTTTTCCAATGCCGCGTCCATAGCTGTAATGTTCGGTGATGTTGTGGGTCCGCTTCTTGACACCAGTGTGACTTTCTGGGTTCGGGAAATTAAAAGTCCAATTGCTTAAACTCAAAATGTTCTTTATTTTCCCCGACTTACAGTTGAACACTTGCCAATTACACAGAATCACGTAATGCACACAATTACGATCCAGCAGTTCGTCCGTACAGTTCTACTGCACGCTCACAGTTACGTACACTCTTCCGATGCACGTACACAGTCTTCTCGTCCGTTCACTAGCACGGCGCTCCTACGGTGCTCGTCAAGCACTGACTGACCTCCACGCCGACGCGTTGCTTATGTAGGACCAACTGGCCAATATAGAAGGTTCCGGATTAGATGAAATATCCTGTAAGTTCAAGAACTCAGAGGGCGCGGAAACAGGCGGCACGGTGGTGTCTTTCCAGCCACCCCTCGTTACCGCTGTAAAAAAAATGAGTGGGCGTGGTGGAACGCCTACCGCCTCTTGCTGCTGCCGGCCGGTTCTATAGGGAGTTCCGACGGTGGGGTGACAATACAGTCCACCAAAAATACACAAATGACAATAGCATGAGACCAATCATTACTCAAATCAATGCTCCAACATAACATTTAGCTAAATGGAATTGTCAAGAAATTAAATTCCTTCAAGACTTTGTGTTATGACATAACGTTTTAGGCTGGTTATTCCTTATTGAGAAAGATGAATGTCAGGTAACTATGAGCACTATTGAGCCTGGCCTCATTTATACTTTAATTTACTCACTTTGTTTTATGACATAACGTTTTAGGTTAGTTATTCCTTATTGAGAAAGATGAAAGTCAGGTAAGTAAACTCTATATAGCCTAGGTTCATATATACTTTAATTTACTCACTTTGTGTTATGCCATAACCTTTAAGGTTGGTTATTCCTTATTGAGAAAGATGAAAATCAGCTAACTATAAGCTCTATAGAGCCTAGGCTCATTTATACTTTAATTTACTCACTTTGTGTTATGACATAACGTTTTAGGTTGGTTATTCCTTATTGAGAAAAATGAATGTCAGGTAACTATAAGCCCTATAGAGCCTTGGCTCATTTATACTTTAATTTACTCACTTTGGGTTATGGCATAACGCTTTAGGTTGGTTACTCCACATTGAGAAAGATGAAAGTCAGGTAACTATAAGCTCTATAGACCCTGGGCACATTTAAACATTACTTTACTCACTTTGTGGTATCAGATGAAGCTTTAGGTTGGTTACTTCTTATTGACAAAGATGAAAGTCCGGTAATTATAAGCTCTAAAGACCCTGGGCTCATTTAAACATTAATTTACTCACTTTGCGAAGGGACATAGCGTTTTATTTAGATATTCCTTATTGAGTAAGGTGAAAGGCAAGTAACTTAAGATCTATAGACCCTGGGCTCATTTTAACATTAATTTACTCACATTCCGAGCGGTTATTGGTTATTCCTTTTTTATACGTTTAAAATATATATCTATGCATATAGATATATATATTTTATCTTTTCCTTATTAAACCGATTTTTATTCTTTCCGTGTAATAACCTATCTGCTTTCTGTAGATTCACACTAATACACTATACACATAAACACCCATGCCCAGGGCGGGACTCGAACACCCGACCCTCTACACTGTGGAACGCTAGAGACATACGTTCTAACGACCATGGCTGCGAGGGCCGGCAATTCCATATTGAGGTAGATGAAAGAGAGGTAAATTTATGCTCTATTGACGTTGGACTCATTTTAACATTAATTTACTCCCTTTGTGTTGTTACATGACGTTTTAGGTTGGTTATTCCTTTTCGAGAAAGATGAACCTCAGGTACCTTAGAGCTCTATAGATCCTGCGTTCATTTAAACATTAATATACTCACTTTGTGAGAGGACAGAATGTTTAAGGTTGGTTATTCCTTATTGAGAAAGATGAAAGTCAGGTAACTATAAGCTCTATAGAGCCTGTGCTCATTTATACTTTAATTTAATCACTTTGAGTTATGACATAACGTTGTAGGTTGTTTATTTCTTATTGAAAAAGATGAAAGTCAGGAAACTATAAGCTCTCTAGACCCTGGGCTCATTTAAACGTTAATTTACTCACTTTGCAATGGGACATATCGTCTTAGGTTGTTTATATCGTATTAAGAAAGATGAAAGTCAAGAAACTTTAAGCTCTATAGAACTGGGGCTCACTTTAAAATTAATCTACTCTCTTTGTGAGAGTTGATAACGCTATAGGTTAGTTATTCCTTATTGAGAAAAATGAAAGTCAGGTAAGGATTAAGTCTGGGCTCATTTATTTTTTAATTTACTCACTTTGTGTTATGACATAACATTTTAGGTTTGTTATTCCTTATTGAGAAAGATGAAAGTCAGCTAACTATAAGCTCAATAGAGAGTGGGCTCATTTATACTTTAATTTACTCACTTTGTGTTATGACATAACTTTTTAGGTTAATTATTCCTTATTGATAAAAATGAAAGTCATGTAAATGTAAGCTCTATAGAGCCTGGGCTCATTTATACCTAATTTACTCACTTTGTGTTATGACATAACATTTTAGGTTTGTTATTCCTTATTGAGAAAGAAGAAAGTCAGGTAATTATAAGCTCAATAGAGAGTGGGCTCATTTATACGTTTATTTACTCACTTTTTGTTATGACATAACGTTTTATGTTGGTTATTCCTAATTGAGAAACATGAAAGTCAGGTAACTTTAAGATCAGCGATCATTTATACTTTAATATACTCACTTCGTGGTATGACATGACGGTTTATGTTGGTTACTCCATGTTGAGAAATATGAAAGTCATGTAACTATAAGCTCTTTAGTCCCTGGGCTCATTTAAACATTACTTTACTCGCTTTGTGGTATAAGATGAAGTTTTAGGTTGTTTATTTCTTATTGAGAAAGATGAAAGTCAGGTAATTATAAGCTCTATAGACCCTGGGCTCATTTAAACATTAATTTACTCGCTTTGCGAGGGGACTAAGCGTTTTATTTAGATATTCCTTATTGAGAAAGATGAAAGGCAAGTAACTTTAAGATCTATAGACCCTGGGCTCATTTAAACATTAATTTACCGACTGTGCAAAGAGAGATGAAGTTTTATTGGTTATTCCTTTTTTTATACGTTAAAAACATATATCTATGCATATAGATATATTTTTTTATTTTTTCCTTATTAAACCGGTTTTTATTGTTTCCGTTTAACAACCTATCTGTTTTCTGTAGACTCACACACATACACTATACACATATACACCCATGCCCAGCGCGGGACTCGAACCCGCGACCCTCTAGGCCGTGGAACGCTAGTGACATACCTTCTAATGACAATGGCTACGAGGGCCGGCAATTCCTTATTGAGACAGATAAAAGTCAGGTACCTTACTCTATAGACCCTGGGCTCATTTAAAAATTAATTTACTCACTTTGTGATGTAACATGACGTTTTGGGTTGGTTATTCCTTATTGACAATGATGAAAGTCAGGTAACTTTAAGCTCTATAGAACCTGGGCTCATTTAAACATCAATTTACTCACTTTGTGCCGTGACATGACGTTTTAGGTTGGTTATTCAATATTGACAAAGATGAAGGTCAGGTACCTTAAGGCTCTATAGACCCTGGGCTCGTTTCATTATTAATATACTCAATTTGTGAGGGCACATAACGTTTTAAGTTGGTTATTCCCTATTGAGAATGATGAAAGTCAAGTATCTTTAAGCTCTGTAGATCCTGGTCTCATTTAAACCTAATATACTCACTTTGGGTTGGGACATAACGTTTTAGGTTGATTATTTCTTATTAGGTTATTTCATATTGAGAAAGATGAATGTCGATTAACGTTAAGCTCTATAGATCCTGGGCCCAATCTAACATTAATTTACTTACCTTGCAAGGGGACATAAGGTTTTAGGTTGGGGAATCCTAATTGAGAAAGAAGAAAGTCAGGTAACTTTAAGATTTGGGATCATTCATACTTTAATTTACTCACTTTATGTTATGACATAACGTTTTAGGTTGGTAACTCCATATTGAGAAATATGAAAGTCAGGTAACTATAAGCTCTATAGACCCTGGGCTCATTTAAAATTTACTTTACTCGCTTTGCGGTATCAGATGAGGTTTTAGGCTGGTTATTTCTTATTGAGAAAGATAAAAGTAAGGTAATTATAAGCTCTATAGACCCTGGTCTCATTTAAACATAAATTTACTCACTTTGCGAGGGGACCTAGCGTTTTGTTTTGATATTCCTTATTGAGAAAGATGAAAGGAAAGTAACTTGAAGATCTGGAGACCCTGGGCTCTTTTATACATTAATTTACTCACTTTGCGAGGGGACATAAAGTTTTATTGGTTATTTCTTTTTTTATGTGTTAAAAATATATATAGACACATTTTTTTATCTTTTCCTTATTTCACCGGTTTTTATTGTTTCCGTTTAATTACCTGTCTATTTCTGTAGATTCACACACATGCACTATACACATAAACACCCTTGCCCAGGGCGGGAGTTGAACACGCGACACTCTACGCGGTGGAACGCTAGAAGCCTACGTTCTAATGACCATGGCTACGAGGGCCGCCAATTCCTTATTGAGGTAAATGAAGGTCAGGTACCTTTAAACCCTAAAGGCCCTGGGCTCACTTAAAATTAATTTACTCACTTTGTAAAGTGACATGACGTTATGGGTTGGATATTCCTTACTGAGAAATTTAAAAGTCATGTATCGATTAGCTCTGGGCTCATTCACACTTAAGTTAACTCACTTTGTGTTATGACATAACGTTTTAGTTTGGTTATTCCTTATTGAGAAAGATTAAGTCAGGTAACTCTGAGCGCTTTATAGGCTAGGCTCATTTGTACTTTAATTTACTCACTTCGTGTTATGACATAACGTTTTAAGTTGGTTATTCCTAATTGAGAAAGACGTAAATAAGGTACCTTTAAAATCTGGGATCATTTATACTTTATTAAATTTTAGATGAGTCGCATTTTTTAACACATCTGCTTCACTTTCGTTATACTTTAATTTACTCAATTTGTGTGATGACATAACGTTTTATGTTGGTTATTCCTTATTGAGAAAGATGAAAGTAAGGTAACTTTAAGATCTGGGATCATTTATACTTTAATTTACTCACTTTGTGTTACGACATAACGTTTTAGGTTGGTTAGTCCTTATTGAGAAACATGAATGTCAGATAACTATAAGCTCTGGGTGCACTTATACCTTAATTTACTCACTTCGTGGTATGACATGACGTTTTAGGTTAGTTACTCTATGTTGAGAAATATGAAAGTCAGGTAACTATAAGCTCTATAGACACTGGGCTCATTTAAACATTCCTTTACTCGCTTTGTGGTATGAGATGAAATTTTAGGTTGGTTATTTCTAATTGAGAAAGATGGAAGTCAGGTAATTATAAGCTCTATAGACCCTGGGCTTATTTAAACATTAATTTACTCACTTTGCGAGGGGAAATAGTGTTTTGTTTACATATTCCTTATTGAGAAAGATGAACGGCAAGTAACTTTATGATCCATAGACCCTGGGCTCATTTAAACATTAATTTATTCACTTTGCGAGGGGACATGACGTTTTTGGTTGGCTATTTCTTAATGAGAAGAATGAAAGTCAGGTAACTACAAGCTCTGTAGACCATGGGCTCATTGAAACATCAATTTACTCACTTTACGGTATGACATTTTATTTTAGGTTGGTTATTCCTTAATGAGAGAGATGAAAGTCAGGTGACTTTAAGCTCTCTAGACCCTGGGCTCATTTAAACATTAAGTTACTCACTTTGCGAAGTACATAACGTTTTAGGTTGTTTATTCCTTAATGAGGAAAATGAAAGGCAGGTAACTAAAAGCTCTGTCGACCATGTTCTCAGTTAGACATTAATTTACACACTTTACGGTATTACATGACATTCTAGGTTGGTTATTCCATAATGAGAAAGATGAAAGTCAGGTAACTTTAAGCTCTCTAGACCCTGGGCTCATTTAAACATTAATTTACTCACTTTGTGGCATGACATGACACTTTAGGTTGGTTTTTCCTTATTGAGAAAGTTGAAAGTCGGGTAACTTTTAGCAATATAGATCCTGGCCTCATTTAAACATTAATATATTTATTTTGCGATGGGACATATGGTTTTAAGTTGGTTAATCCTTAATGAGAAAGATGAAAATCACTTAAGTTTAAGGTCTATTAACCCTGGGGTCACTTAAACATTAATTTACCCACTTTGTGAGGGGACATCAGGCTCTAGGTTGGTTAATTCTTATTGAGGAAGATAAAAGCATGTAAATATAAGCTGGGCTCATTTTAACATTAATTCACTCACTTTGCGAGGCACATAACATTTTACGTTGGTTAATCCTTACTGAGAAAGTTGAAAGTCAGGTAACTTTATGCGCTATAGACCGTGGCCTCACCTAAACATTAATTTATTCATTTTGCAATGTGACTTAACGTTTTACGCTGGTTATTCCATATTGGGAAAGATGAATGTCATGAAACCTTAAGCTCTATACACCTTGTTCTCATTTATACATAAATTTACTCATTTTGTGTTATGACATTACGTTTTTGGTTGGTTATTCCTTATTACAATGATGAAAGTCAGGTAACTTTAGGCTCTATAGACCCTGGGCTCGTTTAAACATCAATTTACTTACTCTGTGACGTGCCATTACGTTTTTGGTTGGTTATTCCTTATTGAGAAAGATGAAATTCAGGAAACTATGTGCTCTGGGCACATTTATACTTTAATTTACTTACTTTGTGGTATGACATGTCGCTTTAGGTTGGTTAATCCATATTGAGAAAGATGAAAGTCACGTAACTATAAGCTCTCTAGACCCTGGTCTCATTTAAACATAATTTTACTCACTTTGTGGTATGAGATAAGGTTTTATGATGGCTATTCCTTATTGAGAAAGATGAAAGGCAAGTAACTTTAAGCTATATAGACCCTGGGCCCATTTAAACATTAATTTACGCACTTTGCGAGGGGACATAACGTTTTAGGTTGGTTATTCCTCTTTTTATACGCTAAAATATATATATCTATGCCTATAGGTATATATTGTTTTCTTTTCCTCATTTAACCGGTTTTTATTGTTTCCGTTTAACAACCTATCTGTTTTCTGTAGATTCACACAAATACACTATACACATATACACTCATGCCCAGGGCGGGACTCGAACCCTCGACCCTCTAGGCGGTGGAACGCTAGTGACATACGTTCTAATGACAGTGGCTACGAGGGCCGGCAATGCCTTACTGAGACAGATAAAAGTCAGGTACCTTTCTCTATAGACCCTGGGCTCATTTAAAAATTGATTTACTCACTTTGTGATGTGACATGACGTTTTGGGTTGGTTGTTCGTTATTTACAATGATGAAAGTCAGGTAAATTTTAGCTCTATGGACCCTGGGCTCATTTAAACATCAATTTACTCACTTTGTGGCGTGACATGACGTTTTAGGTTGGTTATTCAATATTGACAAAGATGAAGGTCAGGTACCTTAAAGCTCTATAGGCCCTGGGCTAGTTTAAACATTAATATACTCAATTTGTGAGGGCACATAATGTTTTAAGTTGGTTATTCCCTATTGAGAATGATGAAAGTCAAGTATCTTTAAGCTCTGTAGATCCTGGTCTCATTTAAACACTAATATACTCACTTTGGGTTGGGACATAACGTTTTAGGTTATTTCTTATTAGGTTGCTTATTTCATATTGAGAAAGATGAAATTCGATTAACGTTAAGCTCTATAGATCCTGGGCCCAATCTAACATTAATTTACTTACCTTGCAAGGGGACATAAAGTTTTAGGTTGGTAAATCCTAAGTGAGAAATAAGAAAGTCATGTATCGATTAGCTCTGGGCTCATTCATACTTTAGTTAACTCACTTTGCGTTATGACATAACGTTTTAGTTTGGTTATTCCTTATTGAGAAAGATGAATGTCAGGTAACTCTGAGCGCTATATAGGCTAGGCTCATTTTTACTTTAATTTACTCACTTCGTGTTATGACATAACGTTTTAAGTTGGTTATTCCTAATTGAGAAAGACGTAAATAAGGTAACTTTAAAATCTGGGATCATTTATACTTTAATTTACTCAATTTGTGTGATGACATAACGTTTTATGTTGGTTATTCCTTATTGAGAAAGATGAAAGTAAGGTAACTTTAGGATCTGGTATCATTTATACATTAATTTACTCACTTTGTGTTACGACATAACGTTTTAGGTTGGTTAGTCCTTATTGAGAAACATGAATGTCAGGTAACTATAAGCTCTGGGTGCATTTATACCTTAATTTACTCACTTCGTGGTATGACAAGACGTTTTGGGTTAGTTACTCCATGTTGAGAAATATAAAAGTCAGGTAACTATAAGCTCTATAGACACTGGGCTCATTTAAACATTCCTTTACTCGCTTTGTGGTATGAGATGAAATTTTAGGTTGGCTATTTCTAATTGAGAAAGATGGAAGTCAGGTAATTATAAGCTCTATAGACCCTGGGCTCATTTAAACATTAATTTACTCACTTTGCGAGGGGAAATAGTGTTTTGTTTACATATTCCTTATTGAGAAAGATGAACGGCAAGTAACTTTATGATCCATAGACCCTGGGCTCATTTAAACATTAATTTATTCACTTTTCGAGGGGACATAAAGTGTTATTGGTTATTTCTTTTTATACATTAAAAATATATATCTATCCATATAGATATATTTTTTCATTTTTTCCTTATTTAACTGGTTTTTATTGTTTCCGTTTAATTACCTATCTGTTTTCTGTAGATTCACACACATATACTATACACATATACATCCATGTCCCGGGCGGGACTCGAACCCGCGACCCTCTACGCGGTGGAACGATAGAGACATACGTTCTAATGACCATGGTTACGAGGGCCAGCAATTCCTTATTGGGGTGGATGAAAGTCAGGTACTTTTAAGCTCTATAGACCCTGGGCTCATTTAAACATTAATTTACTCAACTTGTGATGTGACATGACGTTTTAGGTTTATTATTTCATATTGAGAAAGATTAAGGTCAGGTACCTTAAAGCTCTATAGACCCTGGGCACGTTTAAACATTAATATACTCACTTTGTGAGGGCAGGGAACGTTTTAGGTCGGTTATTCCTTATCGAGAATGATGAAAGTCAAGTATCGTTAAGCTCTATAGAACCTGGGCTCATTTAAACATTAATTTACTCACTTTTTGAGGGGACATGACGTTTTTGGTTGGCTATTTCTCAATGAGAAGAATGAAAGTCAGGTAACTACAAGCTCTGTAGACCATGGGCTCATTTAAACATCAATTTACTCACTTTACGGTATGACATGATATTTTAGGTTGGTTATTCCTTAATGAGAGAAATGAAAGTCAGGTGACTTTAAGCTCTCTAGACCCTGATCTCATTTAAACATTAAGTTACTCACTTTGCGAGGTACATAACGTTTTAGGTTGTTTATTCCTTAATGAGGAAAATGAAAGGCAGGTAACTAAAAGCTCTGTCGACCATGTTCTCAGTTAAACATTAATTTACACACTTTACGGTATTACATGACATTCTAGGTTGGTTATTCCATAATGAGAAAGATGAAAGTCAGGTAACTTTAAGCTCTCTAGACCCTGGGCTCATTTAAACATTAATTTACTCACTTTGTGGCATGACATGACATTTTAGGTTGGTTTCTCGTTATTGAGAAAGATGAAAGTCGGGTAACTTTTAGCAATATAGATCCTGGCCTCATTTAAACATTAATTTATTCATTTTGCGATGGGACATATGGTTTTAGGTTGGTTAATCCTTAATGAGAAAGATGAAAATCACTTAACTTTAAAATCTATTAACCCTGGGGTCACTTAAACATTAATTTACCCACTTTGTGAGGGGACACCAGGCTTTAGGTTGGTTAATTCTTATTGAGGAAGATGAAAGCATGTAAATATAAGCTGGGCTCATTTTAACATTAATTCACTCACTTTGCGAGGCACATAACATTTTACGTTGGTTAATCCTTACTGAGAAAGTTGAAAGTCAGGTAACTTTATGCGCTATAGACCGTGGCCTCACCTAAACATTAATTTATTCATTTTGCAATGTGACTTAACGTTTTACGCTGGTTATTCCATATTGGGAAAGATGAAAGTCATGTAACCTTAAGCTCTATGCACCTTGTTCTCATTTATACATAAATTTACTCATTTTGTGTTATGACATTACGTTTTTGGTTGGGTATTCCTTATTGACAATGATGAAAGTCAGGTAACTTTAAGCTCTATAGACCCTGGGCTCATTTAAACATCAATTTACTTACTCTGTGACGTGACATTACGTTTTTGGTTGGTTATTCCTTATTGAGAAAGATGAAATTCAGGAAACTATGAGCTCTGGGCACATTTATACTTTAATTTACTTACTTTGTGGTATGACATGTTGTTTTAGGTTGGTTAATCCATATTGAGAAAGATGAAAGTCACGTAACTATAAGCTCTCTAGACCCTGGTCTCATTTAAACATAATTTTACTCACTTTGTGGTATGAGATAAGGTTTTATGATGGCTATTCCTTATTGAGAAAGATGAAAGGCAAGTAACTTTATGATCCATAGACCCTGGGCTCATTTAAACATTAATTTATTCACTTTTCGAGGGGACATAAAGTGTTATTGGTTATTTCTTTTTATACGTTAAAAATATATATCTATCCATATAGATATATTTTTTCATTTTTTCCTTATTTAACTGGTTTTTATTGTTTCCGTTTAATTACCTATCTGTTTTCTGTAGATTCACACACATATACTATACACATATACATCCATGTCCCGGGCGGGACTCGAACCCGCGACCCTCTACGCGGTGGAACGATAGAGACATACGTTCTAATGACCATGGTTACGAGGGCCAGCAATTCCTTATTGAGGTAGAAGAAAGTCAGGTCACTTTAAGCTCTATAGACCCTGGGCTAATTTAAACATTCATATACTCACTTTGTGAGGGGACATAACGTCTTAGGTTGGTTATTCCATTCATTCAGAGAAAAGTTGAAAATCGGGTGTCTTTAAGCTCTATAGACCCTGGGCTCATTTAAACATTAATTTACTCACTTTGTGTGGGGAAATAACGCTTTAGGTTGGTTATTCCTTACTGAGGAAATTCGATTAACGTTAAGCTCTATAGATCCTGGGCCCAATCTAACATTAATTTACTTACCTTGTAAGGGGACATAAAGTTTTAGGTTGGTAAATCCTGATTGAGAAAGAAGAAAGTCATGTATCGATTAGCTCTGGGCTCATTCATACTTAAGTTAACTCACTTTGTGTTATGACATAACGTTTTAGTTTGGTTATTCCTTATTGAGAAAGATGAATGTCAGGTAACTATGAGCGCTATATAGGCTAGGCTCATTTGTACTTTAATTTACTCACTTCGTGTTATGACATAACGTTTTAAGTTGGTTATTCCTAATTGAGAAAGAGGTAAATAAGGTAACTTTAAAATCTGGAATCATTTATACTGTAATTTACTCAATTTGTGTGATGACATAACGTTTTATGTTGGTTATTCCTTATTGAGAAATATGAAAGTAAGGTAACTTTAAGATCTGGGATCATTTATACTTTAATTTACTCACTTTATGTTACGACATAACGTTTTAGGTTGGTTAGTCCTTATTGAGAAACATGAATGTCAGATAACTATAAGCTCTGGGTGCAATTATACCTTAATTTACTCACTTCGTGGTATGACATGACGTTTTAGGGTAGTTACTCTATGTTGAGAAATATGAAAGTCAGGTAACTATAAGCTCTATAGACACTGGGCTCATTTAAACATTCCTTTACTCGATTTGTGGTATGAGATGAAATTTTAGGTTGGTTATTTCTAACTGAGAAAGATGGAAGTCAGGTAATTATAAGCTCTAGAGACCCTGGGCTCATTTAAACATTAATTTACTCACTTTGCGAGGGGAAATAGTGTTTTGTTTACATATTCCTTATTGAGAAAGATGAACGGCAAGTAACTTTATGATCCATAGACCCTGGGCTCATTTAAACATTAATTTACTCACTTTTTGAGGGGACATGACGTTTTTGGTTGGCTATTTCTTAATGAGAAGAATGAAAGTCAGGTAACTACAAGCTCTGTAGACCATGGGCTCATTTTAACATCAATTTACTCACTTTACGGTATGACATGATATTTTAGGTTGGTTATTCCTTAATGAGAGAGATGAAAGTCAGGTGACTATAAGCTCTCTAGAACCTGGGCTCATTTAAACATTAAGTTACTCACTTTGCGAAGTACATAACGTTTTAGGTTGTTTATTCCTTAATGAGGAAAATGAAAGTCAGGTAACTAAAAGCTCTGTCGACCATGTTCTCAGTTAAACATTAATTTACACACTTTACGGTATTACATGACATTCTAGGTTGGTTATTCCATAATGAGAAAGATGAAATTCAGGTAACTTTAAGCTCTCTAGACCCTGGGCTCATTTAAACATTAATTTACTCACTTTGTGGCATGACATGACACTTTAGGTTGGTTTTTCCTTATTGAGAAAGTTGAAAGTCGGGTAACTTTTAGCAATATAGATCCTGGCCTCATTTAAACATTAATTTATTCATTTTGCGATGGGACATATGGTTTTAGGTTGGTTAATCCTTAATGAGAAAGATGAAAATCACTTAAGTTTAAGGTCTATTAACCCTGGGGTCACTTAAACATTAATTTACCCACTTTGTGAGGGGACATCAGGCTTTAGGTTGGTTAATTCTTATTGAGGAAGATGAAAGCATGTAAATATAAGCTGGGCTCATTTTAACATTAATTCACTCACTTTGCGAGGCACATAACATTTTCCGTTGGTTAATCCTTACTGAGAAAGTTGAAAGTCATGTAACTTTATGCGCTATAGACCGTGGCCTCACCTAAACATTAATTTACTCATTTTGCAATGGGACTTAAAGTTTTACGCTGGTTATTCCATATTGGGAAAGATGAAAGTCATGAAACCTTAAGCTCTATGCACCTTGTTCTCATTTATACATAAATTTACTCATTTTGTGTTATGACATTACGTTTTTGGTTGGTTATTCCTTATTGACAATGATGAAAGTCAGGTAACTTTAAGCTCTATAGACCCTGGGCTCATTTAAACATCAATTTACTTACTCTGTGACGTGACATTACGTTTTTGGTTGGTTATTCCTTATTGAGAAAGATGAAATTCAGGAAACTATGAGCTCTGGGCACATTTATACTTTAATTTACTTACTTTGTGGTATGACATGTTGTTTTAGGTTGGTTAATCCATATTGAGAAAGATGAAAGTCACGTAACTATAAGCTCTCTAGACCCTGGTCTCATTTAAACATAATTTTACTCACTTTGTGGTATGAGATAAGGTTTTATGATGGCTATTCCTTATTGAGAAAGATGAACGGCAAGGAACTTTATGATCCATAGACCCTGGGCTCATTTAAACATTAATTTATTCACTTTTCGAGGGGACATAAAGTGTTATTGGTTATTTCTTTTTATACGTTAAAAATATATATCTATCCATATAGATATATTTTTTCATTTTTTCCTTATTTAACTGGTTTTTATTGTTTCCGTTTAATTACCTATCTGTTTTCTGTAGATTCACACACATATACTATACACATATACATCCATGTCCCGGGCGGGACTCGAACCCGCGACCCTCTACGCGGTGGAACGATAGAGACATACGTTCTAATGACCATGGTTACGAGGGCCAGCAATTCCTTATTGAGGTAGAAGAAAGTCAGGTCACTTTAAGCTCTATAGACCCTGGGCTAATTTAAACATTCATATACTCACTTTGTGAGGGGACATAACGTCTTAGGTTGGTTATTCCATTCATTCAGAGAAAAGTTGAAAATCGGGTGTCTTTAAGCTCTATAGACCCTGGGCTCATTTAAACATTAATTTACTCACTTTGTGTGGGGACATAACGTTTTAGGTTGGTTATTCCTTACTGAGGAAATTCGATTAACGTTAAGCTGTATAGATCCTGGGCCCAATCTAACATTAATTTACTTACCTTGTAAGCGGACATAAAGTTTTAGGTTGGTAAATCCTGATTGAGAAAGAAGAATGTCATGTATCGATTAGCTCTGGGCTCATTCATACTTAAGTTAACTCACTTTGTGTTATGACATAACGTTTTAGTTTGGTTATTCCTTATTGAGAAAGATGAATGTCAGGTAACTCTGAGCGCTATATAGGCTAGGCTCATTTGTACTTTAATTTACTCACTTCGTGTTATGACATAACGTTTTAAGTTGGTTATTCCTAATTGAGAAAGAGGTAAATAAGGTAACTTTAAAATCTGGAATCAGTTATACTGTAATTTACTCAATTTGTGTGATGACATAACGTTTTATGTTGGTTATTCCTTATTGAGAAATATAAAAGTAAGGTAACTTTAAGATCTGGGATCATTTATACTTTAATTTACTCACTTTATGTTACGACATAACGTTTTAGGTTGGTTAGTCCTTATTGAGAAACATGAATGTCAGATAACTATAAGCTCTGGGTGCATTTATACCTTAATTTACTCACTTCGTGGTATGACATGACATTTTAGGTTATTTACTCTATGTTGAGAAATATGAAAGTCAGGTAACTATAAGCTCTATAGACACTGGGCTCATTTAAACATTCCTTTACTCGCTTTGTGGTATGAGATGAAACTTTAGGTTGGTTATTTCTAATTGAGAAAGATGGAAGTCAGGTAATTATAAGCTCTATAGACCCTGGGCTCATTTAAACATTAATTTACTCACTTTGCGAGGGGAAATAGTGTTTTGTTTACATATTCCTTATTGAGAAAGATGAACGGCAAGTAACTTTATGATCCATAGACCCTGGGCTCATTTAAACATTAATTTACTCACTTTTTGAGGGGACATGACGTTTTTGGTTGGCTATTTCTTAATGAGAAGAATGAAAGTCAGGTAACTACAAGCTCTGTAGACCATGGGCTCATTTAAACATCAATTTACTCACTTTACGGTATGACATGATATTTTAGGTTGGTTATTCCTTAATGAGAGAGATGAAAGTCAGGTGACTATAAGCTCTCTAGAACCTGGGCTCATTTAAACATTAAGTTACTCACTTTGCGAAGTACATAACGTTTTAGGTTGTTTATTCCTTAATGAGGAAAATGAAAGTCAGGTAACTAAAAGCTCTGTCGACCATGTTCTCAGTTAAACATTAATTTACACACTTTACGGTATTACATGACATTCTAGGTTGGTTATTCCATAATGAGAAAGATGAAATTCAGGTAACTTTAAGCTCTCTAGACCCTGGGCTCATTTAAACATTAATTTACTCACTTTGTGGCATGACATGACACTTTAGGTTGGTTTTTCCTTATTGAGAAAGTTGAAAGTCGGGTAACTTTTAGCAATATAGATCCTGGCCTCATTTAAACATTAATTTATTCATTTTGCGATGGGACATATGGTTTTAGGTTGGTTAATCCTTAATGAGAAAGATGAAAATCACTTAAGTTTAAGGTCTATTAACCCTGGGGTCACTTAAACATTAATTTACCCACTTTGTGAGGGGACATCAGGCTTTAGGTTGGTTAATTCTTATTGAGGAAGATGAAAGCATGTAAATATAAGCTGGGCTCATTTTAACATTAATTCACTCACTTTGCGAGGCACATAACATTTTCCGTTGGTTAATCCTTACTGAGAAAGTTGAAAGTCATGTAACTTTATGCGCTATAGACCGTGGCCTCACCTAAACATTAATTTACTCATTTTGCAATGGGACTTAAAGTTTTACGCTGGTTATTCCATATTGGGAAAGATGAAAGTCATGAAACCTTAAGCTCTATGCACCTTGTTCTCATTTATACATAAATTTACTCATTTTGTGTTATGACATTACGTTTTTGGTTGGTTATTCCTTATTGACAATGATGAAAGTCAGGTAACTTTAAGCTCTATAGACCCTGGGCTCATTTAAACATCAATTTACTTACTCTGTGACGTGACATTACGTTTTTGGTTGGTTATTCCTTATTGAGAAAGATGAAATTCAGGAAACTATGAGCTCTGGGCACATTTATACTTTAATTTACTTACTTTGTGGTATGACATGTTGTTTTAGGTTGGTTAATCCATATTGAGAAAGATGAAAGTCACGTAACTATAAGCTCTCTAGACCCTGGTCTCATTTAAACATAATTTTACTCACTTTGTGGTATGAGATAAGGTTTTATGATGGCTATTCCTTATAGAGAAAGATGAACGGCAAGGAACTTTATGATCCATAGACCCTGGGCTCATTTAAACATTAATTTATTCACTTTTCGAGGGGACATAAAGTGTTATTGGTTATTTCTTTTTATACGTTAAAAATATATATCTATCCATATAGATATATTTTTTCATTTTTTCCTTATTTAACTGGTTTTTATTGTTTCCGTTTAATTACCTATCTGTTTTCTGTAGATTCACACACATATACTATACACATATACATCCATGTCCCGGGCGGGACTCGAACCCGCGACCCTCTACGCGGTGGAACGATAGAGACATATGTTCTAATGACCATGGTTACGAGGGCCAGCAATTCCTTATTGAGGTAGAAGAAAGTCAGGTCACTTTAAGCTCTATAGACCCTGGGCTAATTTAAACATTCATATACTCACTTTGTGAGGGGACATAACGTCTTAGGTTGGTTATTCCATTCATTCAGAGAAAAGTTGAAAATCGGGTGTCTTTAAGCTCTATAGACCCTGGGCTCATTTAAACATTAATTTACTCACTTTGTGTGGGGACATAACGTTTTAGGTTGGTTATTCCTTACTGAGGAAATTCGATTAACGTTAAGCTGTATAGATCCTGGGCCCAATCTAACATTAATTTACTTACCTTGTAAGCGGACATAAAGTTTTAGGTTGGTAAATCCTGATTGAGAAAGAAGAATGTCATGTATCGATTAGCTCTGGGCTCATTCATACTTAAGTTAACTCACTTTGTGTTATGACATAACGTTTTAGTTTGGTTATTCCTTATTGAGAAAGATGAATGTCAGGTAACTCTGAGCGCTATATAGGCTAGGCTCATTTGTACTTTAATTTACTCACTTCGTGTTATGACATAACGTTTTAAGTTGGTTATTCCTAATTGAGAAAGAGGTAAATAAGGTAACTTTAAAATCTGGAATCAGTTATACTGTAATTTACTCAATTTGTGTGATGACATAACGTTTTATGTTGGTTATTCCTTATTGAGAAATATAAAAGTAAGGTAACTTTAAGATCTGGGATCATTTATACTTTAATTTACTCACTTTATGTTACGACATAACGTTTTAGGTTGGTTAGTCCTTATTGAGAAACATGAATGTCAGATAACTATAAGCTCTGGGTGCATTTATACCTTAATTTACTCACTTCGTGGTATGACATGACATTTTAGGTTATTTACTCTATGTTGAGAAATATGAAAGTCAGGTAACTATAAGCTCTATAGACACTGGGCTCATTTAAACATTCCTTTACTCGCTTTGTGGTATGAGATGAAACTTTAGGTTGGTTATTTCTAATTGAGAAAGATGGAAGTCAGGTAATTATAAGCTCTATAGACCCTGGGCTCATTTAAACATTAATTTACTCACTTTGCGAGGGGAAATAGTGTTTTGTTTACATATTCCTTATTGAGAAAGATGAACGGCAAGTAACTTTATGATCCATAGACCCTGGGCTCATTTAAACATTAATTTACTCACTTTTTGAGGGGACATGACGTTTTTGGTTGGCTATTTCTTAATGAGAAGAATGAAAGTCAGGTAACTACAAACTCTGTAGACCATGGGCTCATTTAAACATCAATTTACTCACTTTACGGTATGACATGATATTTTAGGTTGGTTATTCCTTAATGAGAGAGATGAAAGTCAGGTGACTATAAGCTCTCTAGAACCTGGGCTCATTTAAACATTAAGTTACTCACTTTGCGAAGTACATAACGTTTTAGGTTGTTTATTCCTTAATGAGGAAAATGAAAGTCAGGTAACTAAAAGCTCTGTCGACCATGTTCTCAGTTAAACATTAATTTACACACTTTACGGTATTACATGACATTCTAGGTTGGTTATTCCATAATGAGAAAGATGAAATTCAGGTAACTTTAAGCTCTCTAGACCCTGGGCTCATTTAAACATTAATTTACTCACTTTGTGGCATGACATGACACTTTAGGTTGGTTTTTCCTTATTGAGAAAGTTGAAAGTCGGGTAACTTTTAGCAATATAGATCCTGGCCTCATTTAAACATTAATTTATTCATTTTGCGATGGGACATATGGTTTTAGGTTGGTTAATCCTTAATGAGAAAGATGAAAATCACTTAAGTTTAAGGTCTATTAACCCTGGGGTCACTTAAACATTAATTTACCCACTTTGTGAGGGGACATCAGGCTTTAGGTTGGTTAATTCTTATTGAGGAAGATGAAAGCATGTAAATATAAGCTGGGCTCATTTTAACATTAATTCACTCACTTTGCGAGGCACATAACATTTTCCGTTGGTTAATCCTTACTGAGAAAGTTGAAAGTCATGTAACTTTATGCGCTATAGACCGTGGCCTCACCTAAACATTAATTTACTCATTTTGCAATGGGACTTAAAGTTTTACGCTGGTTATTCCATATTGGGAAAGATGAAAGTCATGAAACCTTAAGCTCTATGCACCTTGTTCTCATTTATACATAAATTTACTCATTTTGTGTTATGACATTACGTTTTTGGTTGGTTATTCCTTATTGACAATGATGAAAGTCAGGTAACTTTAAGCTCTATAGACCCTGGGCTCATTTAAACATCAATTTACTTACTCTGTGACGTGACATTACGTTTTTGGTTGGTTATTCCTTATTGAGAAAGATGAAATTCAGGAAACTATGAGCTCTGGGCACATTTATACTTTAATTTACTTACTTTGTGGTATGACATGTTGTTTTAGGTTGGTTAATCCATATTGAGAAAGATGAAAGTCACGTAACTATAAGCTCTCTAGACCCTGGTCTCATTTAAACATAATTTTACTCACTTTGTGGTATGAGATAAGGTTTTATGATGGCTATTCCTTATTGAGAAAGATGAACGGCAAGGAACTTTATGATCCATAGACCCTGGGCTCATTTAAACATTAATTTATTCACTTTTCGAGGGGACATAAAGTGTTATTGGTTATTTCTTTTTATACGTTAAAAATATATATCTATCCATATAGATATATTTTTTCATTTTTTCCTTATTTAACTGGTTTTTATTGTTTCCGTTTAATTACCTATCTGTTTTCTGTAGATTCACACACATATACTATACACATATACATCCATGTCCCGGGCGGGACTCGAACCCGCGACCCTCTACGCGGTGGAACGATAGAGACATATGTTCTAATGACCATGGTTACGAGGGCCAGCAATTCCTTATTGAGGTAGAAGAAAGTCAGGTCACTTTAAGCTCTATAGACCCTGGGCTAATTTAAACATTCATATACTCACTTTGTGAGGGGACATAACGTCTTAGGTTGGTTATTCCATTCATTCAGAGAAAAGTTGAAAATCGGGTGTCTTTAAGCTCTATAGACCCTGGGCTCATTTAAACATTAATTTACTCACTTTGTGTGGGGACATAACGTTTTAGGTTGGTTATTCCTTACTGAGGAAATTCGATTAACGTTAAGCTGTATAGATCCTGGGCCCAATCTAACATTAATTTACTTACCTTGTAAGGGGACATAAAGTTTTAGGTTGGTAAATCCTGATTGAGAAAGAAGAATGTCATGTATCGATTAGCTCTGGGCTCATTCATACTTAAGTTAACTCACTTTGTGTTATGACATAACGTTTTAGTTTGGTTATTCCTTATTGAGAAAGATGAATGTCAGGTAACTCTGAGCGCTATATAGGCTAGGCTCATTTGTACTTTAATTTACTCACTTCGTGTTATGACATAACGTTTTAAGTTGGTTATTCCTAATTGAGAAAGAGGTAAATAAGGTAACTTTAAAATCTGGAATCATTTATACTGTAATTTACTCAATTTGTGTGATGACATAACGTTTTATGTTGGTTATTCCTTATTGAGAAATATAAAAGTAAGGTAACTTTAAGATCTGGGATCATTTATACTTTAATTTACTCACTTTATGTTACGACATAACGTTTTAGGTTGGTTAGTCCTTATTGAGAAACATGAATGACAGATAACTATAAGCTCTGGGTGCATTTATACCTTAATTTACTCACTTCGTGGTATGACATGACGTTTTAGGTTAGTTACTCTATGTTGAGAAATATGAAAGTCAGGTAACTATAAGCTCTATAGACACTGGGCTCATTTAAACATTCCTTTACTCGCTTTGTGGTATGAGATGAAACTTTAGGTTGGTTATTTCTAATTGAGAAAGATGGAAGTCAGGTAATTATAAGCTCTATAGACCCTGGGCTCATTTAAACATTAATTTACTCACTTTGCGGTGGGAAATAGTGTTTTGTTTACATATTCCTTATTGAGAAAGATGAACGGCAAGTAACTTTATGATCCATAGACCCTGGGCTCATTTAAACATTAATTTACTCACTTTTTGAGGGGACATGACGTTTTTGGTTGGCTATTTCTTAATGAGAAGAATGAAAGTCAGGTAACTACAAGCTCTGTAGACCATGGGCTCATTTAAACATCAATTTACTCACTTTACGGTATGACATGATATTTTAGGTTGGTTATTCCTTAATGAGAGAGATGAAAGTCAGGTGACTATAAGCTCTCTAGAACCTGGGCTCATTTAAACATTAAGTTACTCACTTTGCGAAGTACATAACGTTTTAGGTTGTTTATTCCTTAATGAGGAAAATGAAAGTCAGGTAACTAAAAGCTCTGTCGACCATGTTCTCAGTTAAACATTAATTTACACACTTTACGGTATTACATGACATTCTAGGTTGGTTATTCCATAATGAGAAAGATGAAAGTCAAATATCTTTAAGCTCTGTAGATCCTGGTATCATTTAAACACTAATATACTCACTTTGGGTTGGGACATAACGTTTTAGGTTGATTATTTCTTATTAGGTTGGTTATTTCATATTCAGAAAGATGAAATTCGATTAACGTTAAGCTCTATAGATCCTGGGCCCAATCTAACATTAATTTACTTACCTTGCAAGGGGACATAAAGTTTTAGGTTGGTAAATCCTAATTGAGAAAGAAGAAAGTCAGGTAACTTTAAGATCTGGGATCATTTATACTTTAATTTACTCACTTTGTGTTATATCATAACGTTTTTGGTTGGTTATTCCTTATTGAGAAAGATGAATGTCAGGTAACTATAAGCCGCATAGAGCCTGAGTTCATTCATACTTTAATTTACTCACTTTATGTTATGACATAACGTTTTAGGTTGGTAACTCCATATTGAGAAATATGAAAGTCAGGTAACTATAAGCTCTATAGACCCTGGGCTCATTTAAAATTTACTTTACTCGCTTTGCGGTATCAGATGAGGTTTTAGGTTGGTTATTTCTTATTGAGAAAGATAAAAGTAAGGTAATTATAAGCTCTATACACCCTGGTCTCATTTAAACAAAAATTTAGTCCCTTGCGAGGGGACATAGCGTTTTGTTTAGATATTCCTTATTGAGAATAATGAAAGGCAAGTAACTTGAAGATCTAGAGACCCTGGGCTCTTTTATACATTAATTTACTCACTTTGCGAGGGGACATAAAGTTTTATTGGTTATTCCTTTTTTATGTGTTAAAAATATATAGACATATTTTTTTATCTTTTCCTTATTTAACCGGTTTTTATTGTTTCCGTTTAATTACCTGTCTATTTCTGTAGATTCACACACATGCACTATACACATAAACACCCTTGCCCAGGGCGGGAGTCGAACACGCGACACTCTACGCACTGGAACGCTAGAAGCCTACTTTCTAAAGACCATGGCAACGAGGGCCGCCAATTCCTTATTGAGGTAAATGAAAGTCAGGTACCTTTAAACTCTAAAGACCCTGGGCTCATTTAAAATTAATTTACTCACTTTGTGAAGTGACATGACGTTATAGGTTGGATATTCCTTACTGAGAAATTTAAAAGTCATGTTTCGATTAGCTCTGGGCTCATTTATACTTAAGTTAACTCACTTTGTGTTATGACATAACGTTTTAGTTTGGTTATTCCTTATTGAGAAAGATTAAGTCAGGTAACTCTGAGCGCTATATAGGCTAGGCTCATTTGTACTTTAATTTACTCACTTCGTGTTATGACATAACGTTTTAAGTTGGTTATTCCTAATTGAGAAAGACGTAAATAAGGTAACTTTAAAATCTGGGATCATTTATACTTTAATTTACTCAATTTGTGTGATGACATAACGTTTTATGTTGGTTATTCCTTATTGAGAAAGATGAAAGTAAGGTAACTTTAAGATCTGGTATCATTTATACTTTAATTTACTCAGTTTGTGTTACGACATAACATTTTAGGTTGGTTAGTCCTTCTTGAGGAACATGAATGTCAGATAACTATAAGCTCTGGGTGCATTTATACCTTAATTTACTCACTTCGTGCTATGACATGACGTTTTAGGTTAGTTACTCTATGTTGAGAAATATGAAAGTCAGGTAACTATAAGCTCTATAGACACTGGGCTCATTTAAACATTCCTTTACTCGCTTTGTGGTATGAGATGAAATTTTAGGTTGGTTATTTCTAATTGAGAAAGATGGAAGTCAGGTAATTATAAGCTCTATAGACCCTGGGCTCATTTAAACATTAATTTACTCACTTTGCGAGGGGAAATAGCGCTTTGTTTACATATTCCTTATTGAGAAAGATGAACGGCAAGTAACTTTATGATCCATAGACCCTGGGCTCATTTAAACATTAATTTATTCACTTTGCGAGGGGACATAAAGTGTTATTGGTTATTTCTTTTTATACGTTAAAAATATATATCTATCCATATAGATATATTTTTTCATTTTTTCCTTATTTAACTGGTTTTTATTGTTTCCGTTTAATTACCTATCTGTTTTCTGTAGATTCACAGACATAGACTATACACATATACATCCATGTCCCGGGCGGGACTCGAACCCGCGACCCTCTACGCCGTGGAACGATAGAGACATACGTTCTAATGACCATGGTTACGAGGGCCAGCAATTCCTTATTGGGGTAGATGAAAGTCAGGTACTTTTAAGCTCTATAGACCCTGGGCTCATTTAAACATTAATTTACTCAACTTGTAATGTGACATGACGTTTTAGGTTTATTATTTCATATTGAGAAAGATGAAGGTCAGGTACCTTAAAGCTCTATAGACCCTGGGCACGTTTAAACATTAATATACTCACTTTGTGAGGGCAGGTAACGTTTTAGGTCGGTTATTCCTTATCGAGAATGATGAAAGTCAAGTATCGTTAAGCTCTATAGACCCTGGGCTCATTTAAACATTAATTTACTCACTTTTTGAGGGGACATGACGTTTTTGGTTGGCTATTTCTTAATAAGTAGAATGAAAGTCAGGTAACTACAAGCTCTGTAGACCATGGGCTCATTTAAACATCAATTTACTCACTTTACGGTATGACATGATATTTTAGGTTGGTTATTCCTTAATGAGAGAGATGAAAGTCAGGTGACTTTAAGCTCTCTAGACCCTGGGCTCATTTAAACATTAAGTTACTCACTTTGCGAAGTACATAACGTTTTAGGTTGTTTATTCCTTAATGAGGAAAATGAAAGGCAGGTAACTAAAAGCTCTGTCGACCACGTTCTCAGTTAAACATTAATTTACACACTTTACGGTATTACATGACACTCTAGGTTGGTTATTCCAGAATGAGAGAGATGAAAGTCAGGTAACTTTAAGCTCTCTAGACCCTGGGCTCATTTAAACATTAATTTACTCACTTTGTGGCATGACATGACATTTTAGGTTGGTTTTTCCTTATTGAGAAAGATGAAAGTCGGGTAACTTTTAGCAATATAGATCCTGGCCTCATTTAAACATTAATTTATTCATTTTGCGATGAGACTTAACGTTTTGCGCTGGTTATTCCATATTGGGAAAGATGAAAGTCATGAAACCTTAAGCTCTATACACCTTGTTCTCATTTATACATAAATTTACTCATTTTGTGTTATGACATTACGTTTTTGGTTGGTTATTCCTTATTGACAATGATGAAAGTCAGGTAACTTTAAGCTCTATAGACCCTGGGCTCATTTAAACATCAATTTACTCACTCTGTGACGTGACATTACGTTTTTGGTTGGTTATTCCTTATTGAGAAAGATGAAATTCAGGAAACTATGAGCTCTGGGCGCATTTATACTTTAATTTACTTACTTTGTGGTATGACAGGTCGTTTTAGGTTGGTTAATCCATATTGAGATAGATGAAAGTCACGTAACTATAAGCCCTCTAGACCCTGGTCTCATTTAAACATAATTTTACTCACTTTGTGGTATGAGGTAAGGTTTTATGATGGCTATTCCTTATTGAGGTAGAAGAAAGTAAGGCACTTTAAGCTCTATAGACCCTGGGCTAATTTAAACATTCATATACTCACTTTGTGAGGGGACATAACGTCTTAGGTTGGTTATTCCATTCATTCAGAGAAAAGTTGAAAATCGGGTGTCTTTAAGCTCTATAGCCCCTGGGCTCATTTAAACATTAATTTACTCACTGTGCAAATGGACATAAAGCTTTATTGGTTATTCCTTTTTTATACGTTAAAAACATATATCTATGCATATAGATATATTTTTTTATTTTTTCCTTATTTAACCGGTTTTTATTGTTTCCGTTTAACAACCTATCTGTTTTCTGTAGATTCACGCGCATACACTATACACATATACACCCATGCCCAGGGCGGGACTCGAACCCACGACCCTCTAGGCGGTGGAACGCTAGTGACATACGTTCTAATGACAGTGGCTACGAGGGCCGGCAATGCCTTATTGAGACAGATAAAAGTCAGGTACCTTTCTCTATAGACCCTGGGCTCATTTAAAAATTGATTTACTCACTTTGTGATGTGACATGACGTTTTGGGTTGGTTATTCGTTATTTACAATGATGAAAGTCAGGTAAATTTTAGCTCTATGGACACTGGGCTCATTTAAACATCAACTTACTCACTTTGTGGTGTGACATGACGTTTTAGGTTGGTTATTCAATATTGACAAAGATGAAGGTCAGGTACCTTAGAGCTCTATAGGCCCTGGGCTCGTTTAAACATTAATATACTCAATTTGTGAGGGCACATAACGTTTTAAGTTGGTTATTCCCTATTGAGAATGATGAAAGCCAAGTACCTTTAAGCTCTGTAGATCCTGGTCTCATTTAAACACTAATATACTCACTTTGGTTGGGACATAACGTTTTAGGTTGATTATTTCTTATTAGGTTGGTTATTTCATATTGAGAAAGATGAAATTCGATTAACGTTAAGCTCTATAGATCCTGGGCCCAATCTAACATTAATTTACTTACCTTGCAAGGGGACATAAAGTTTTAGGTTGGTAAATCCTAATTGAGAAAGAAGAAAGTCAGGTAACTTTAAGATCTGGGATCATTTATACTTTAATTTACTCACTTTGTGTTATATCATAACGTTTTTGGTTGGTTATTCCTTATTGAGAAAGATGAATGTCAGGTAACTATAAGCCGCATAGAGCCTGAGTTCATTCATACTTTAATTTACTCACTTTATGTTATGACATAACGTTTTAGGTTGGTAACTCCATATTGAGAAATATGAAAGTCAGGTAACTATAAGCTCTATAGACCCTGGGCTCATTTAAAATTTACTTTACTCGCTTTGCGGTATCAGATGAGGTTTTAGGTTGGTTATTTCTTATTGAGAAAGATAAAAGTAAGGTAATTATAAGCTCTATAGACCCTGGTCTCATTTAAACAAAAATTTAGTCACTTTGCGAGGGGACATAGCGTTTTGTTTAGATATTCCTTATTGAGAATGATGAAAGGCAAGTAACTTGAAGATCTAGAGACCCTGGGCTCTTTTATACATTAATTTACTCACTTTGCGAGGGGCATCAAGTTTTATTGGTTATTCCTTTTTTATGTGTTAAAAATATATATAGACATATTTTTTTTATCTTTTCCTTATTTAACCGGTTTTAATTGTTTCCGTTTAATTATCTGTCTATTTCTGTAGATTCACACACATGCACTATACACATAAACATCCATGTCCCGGGCGGGACTCGAACCCGCGACCCTCTACGCCGTGGAACGATAGAGACATACGTTCTAATGACCATGGTTACGAGGGCCAGCAATTCCTTATTGGGGTAGATGAAAGTCAGGTACTTTTAAGCTCTATAGACCCTGGGCTCATTTAAACATTAATTTACTCAACTTGTAATGTGACATGACGTTTTAGGTTTATTATTTCATATTGAGAAAGATGAAGGTCAGGTACCTTAAAGCTCTATAGACCCTGGTCTCATTTAAACAAAAATTTAGTCACTTTGCGAGGGGACATAGCGTTTTGTTTAGATATTCCTTATTGAGAATGATGAAAGGCAAGTAACTTGAAGATCTAGAGACCCTGGGCTCTTTTATACATTAATTTACTCACTTTGCGAGGGGCATAAAGTTTTATTGGTTATTCCTTTTTTATGTGTTAAAAATATATATAGACATATTTTTTTTATCTTTTCCTTATTTAACCGGTTTTAATTGTTTCCGTTTAATTACCCGTCTATTTCTGTAGATTCACACACATGCACTATACACATAAACACCCTTGCCCAAGGCGGGAGTCGAACACGCGACACTCTACGCACTGGAACGCTAGAAGCCTACTTTCTAAAGACCATGGCAACGAGGGCCGCCAATTCCTTATTGAGGTAAATGAAAGTCAGGTACCTTTAAACTCTAAAGACCCTGGACTCATTTAAAATTAATTTACTCACTTTGTGAAGTGACATGACGTTATAGGTTGGATATTCCTTACTGAGAAATTTAAAAGTCATGTTTCGATTAGCTCTGGGCTCATTTATACTTAAGTTAACTCACTTTGTGTTATGACATAACGTTTTAGTTTGGTTATTCCTTATTGAGAAAGATTAAGTCAGGTAACTCTGAGCGCTATATAGGCTAGGCTCATTTGTACTTTAATTTACTCACTTCGTGTTATGACATAACGTTTTAAGTTGGTTATTCCTAATTGAGAAAGACGTAAATAAGGTAACTTTAAAATCTGGGATCATTTATACTTTAATTTACTCAATTTGTGTGATGACATAACGTTTTATGTTGGTTATTCCTTATTGAGAAAGATGAAAGTAAGGTAACTTTAAGATCTGGTATCATTTATACTTTAATTTACTCAGTTTGTGTTACGACATAACATTTTAGGTTGGTTAGTCCTTCTTGAGGAACATGAATGTCAGATAACTATAAGCTCTGGGTGCATTTATACCTTAATTTACTCACTTCGTGCTATGACATGACGTTTTAGGTTAGTTACTCTATGTTGAGAAATATGAAAGTCAGGTAACTATAAGCTCTATAGACACTGGGCTCATTTAAACATTCCTTTACTCGCTTTGTGGTATGAGATGAAATTTTAGGTTGGTTATTTCTAATTGAGAAAGATGGAAGTCAGGTAATTATAAGCTCTATAGACCCTGGGCTCATTTAAACATTAATTTACTCACTTTGCGAGGGGAAATAGCGCTTTGTTTACATATTCCTTATTGAGAAAGATGAACGGCAAGTAACTTTATGATCCATAGACCCTGGGCTCATTTAAACATTAATTTATTCACTTTGCGAGGGGACATAAAGTGTTATTGGTTATTTCTTTTTATACGTTAAAAATATATATCTATCCATATAGATATATTTTTTCATTTTTTCCTTATTTAACTGGTTTTTATTGTTTCCGTTTAATTACCTATCTTTTTCTGTAGATTCACAGACATAGACTATACACATATACATCCATGTCCCGGGCGGGACTCGAACCCGCGACCCTCTACGCCGTGGAACGATAGAGACATACGTTCTAATGACCATGGTTACGAGGGCCAGCAATTCCTTATTGGGGTAGATGAAAGTCAGGTACTTTTAAGCTCTATAGACCCTGGGCTCATTTAAACATTAATTTACTCAACTTGTAATGTGACATGACGTTTTAGGTTTATTATTTCATATTGAGAAAGATGAAGGTCAGGTACCTTAAAGCTCTATAGACCCTGGGCACGTTTAAACATTAATATACTCACTTTGTGAGGGCAGGTAACGTTTTAGGTCGGTTATTCCTTATCGAGAATGATGAAAGTCAAGTATCGTTAAGCTCTATAGACCCTGGGCTCATTTAAACATTAATTTACTCACTTTTTGAGGGGACATGACGTTTTTGGTTGGCTATTTCTTAATAAGTAGAATGAAAGTCAGGTAACTACAAGCTCCTTAGACCATGGGCTCATTTAAACATCAATTTACTCACTTTACGGTATGACATGATATTTTAGGTTGGTTATTCCTTAATGAGAGAGATGAAAGTCAGGTGACTTTAAGCTCTCTAGACCCTGGGCTCATTTAAACATTAAGTTACTCACTTTGCGAAGTACATAACGTTTTAGGTTGTTTATTCCTTAATGAGGAAAATGAAAGGCAGGTAACTAAAAGCTCTGTCGACCACGTTCTCAGTTAAACATTAATTTACACACTTTACGGTATTACATGACACTCTAGGTTGGTTATTCCAGAATGAGAGAGATGAAAGTCAGGTAACTTTAAGCTCTCTAGACCCTGGGCTCATTTAAACATTAATTTACTCACTTTGTGGCATGACATGACATTTTAGGTTGGTTTTTCCTTATTGAGAAAGATGAAAGTCGGGTAACTTTTAGCAATATAGATCCTGGCCTCATTTAAACATTAATTTATTCATTTTGCGATGAGACTTAACGTTTTGCGCTGGTTATTCCATATTGGGAAAGATGAAAGTCATGAAACCTTAAGCTCTATACACCTTGTTCTCATTTATACATAAATTTACTCATTTTGTGTTATGACATTACGTTTTTGGTTGGTTATTCCTTATTGACAATGATGAAAGTCAGGTAACTTTAAGCTCTATAGACCCTGGGCTCATTTAAACATCAATTTACTCACTCTGTGACGTGACATTACGTTTTTGGTTGGTTATTCCTTATTGAGAAAGATGAAATTCAGGAAACTATGAGCTCTGGGCGCATTTATACTTTAATTTACTTACTTTGTGTGATGACAGGTCGTTTTAGGTTGGTTAATCCATATTGAGATAGATGAAAGTCACGTAACTATAAGCCCTCTAGACCCTGGTCTCATTTAAACATAATTTTACTCACTTTGTGGTATGAGGTAAGGTTTTATGATGGCTATTCCTTATTGAAGTAGAAGAAAGTAAGGCACTTTAAGCTCTATAGACCCTGGGCTAATTTAAACATTCATATACTCACTTTGTGAGGGGACATAACGTCTTAGGTTGGTTATTCCATTCATTCAGAGAAAAGTTGAAAATCGGGTGTCTTTAAGCTCTATAGCCCCTGGGCTCATTTAAACATTAATTTACTCACTGTGCGAATGGACATAAAGTTTTATTGGTTATTCCTTTTTTATACGTTAAAAATATATCTATGCATATAGATATATTTTTTTATTTTTTCCTTATTTAACCGGTTTTTATTGTTTCCGTTTAACAACCTATCTGTTTTCTGTAGATTCACGCGCATACACTATACACATATACACCCATGCCCAGGGCGGGACTCGAACCCACGACCCTCTAGGCGGTGGAACGCTAGTGACATACGTTCTAATGACAGTGGCTACGAGGGCCGGCAATGCCTTATTGAGACAGATAAAAGTCAGGTACCTTTCTCTATAGACCCTGGGCTCATTTAAAAATTGATTTACTCACTTTGTGATGTGACATGACGTTTTGGGTTGGTTATTCGTTATTTACAATGATGAAAGTCAGGTAAATTTTAGCTCTATGGACACTGGGCTCATTTAAACATCAACTTACTCACTTTGTGGTGTGACATGACGTTTTAGGTTGGTTATTCAATATTGACAAAGATGAAGGTCAGGTACCTTAGAGCTCTATAGGCCCTGGGCTCGTTTAAACATTAATATACTCAATTTGTGAGGGCACATAACGTTTTAAGTTGGTTATTCCCTATTGAGAATGATGAAAGTCAAGTACCTTTAAGCTCTGTAGATCCTGGTCTCATTTAAACACTAATATACTCACTTTGGTTGGGACATAACGTTTTAGGTTGATTATTTCTTATTAGGTTGGTTATTTCATATTGAGAAAGATGAAATTCGATTAACGTTAAGCTCTATAGATCCTGGGCCCAATCTAACATTAATTTACTTACCTTGCAAGGGGACATAAAGTTTTAGGTTGGTAAATCCTAATTGAGAAAGAAGAAAGTCAGGTAACTTTAAGATCTGGGATCATTTATACTTTAATTTACTCACTTTGTGTTATATCATAACGTTTTTGGTTGGTTATTCCTTATTGAGAAAGATGAATGTCAGGTAACTATAAGCCGCATAGAGCCTGAGTTCATTCATACTTTAATTTACTCACTTTATGTTATGACATAACGTTTTAGGTTGGTAACTCCATATTGAGAAATATGAAAGTCAGGTAACTATAAGCTCTATAGACCCTGGGCTCATTTAAAATTTACTTTACTCGCTTTGCGGTATCAGATGAGGTTTTAGGTTGGTTATTTCTTATTGAGAAAGATAAAAGTAAGGTAATTATAAGCTCTATAGACCCTGGTCTCATTTAAACAAAAATTTAGTCACTTTGCGAGGGGACATAGCGTTTTGTTTAGATATTCCTTATTGAGAATGATGAAAGGCAAGTAACTTGAAGATCTAGAGACCCTGGGCTCTTTTATACATTAATTTACTCACTTTGCGAGGGGCATCAAGTTTTATTGGTTATTCCTTTTTTATGTGTTAAAAATATATATAGACATATTTTTTTTATCTTTTCCTTATTTAACCGGTTTTAATTGTTTCCGTTTAATTATCTGTCTATTTCTGTAGATTCACACACATGCACTATACACATAAACATCCATGTCCCGGGCGGGACTCGAACCCGCGACCCTCTACGCCGTGGAACGATAGAGACATACGTTCTAATGACCATGGTTACGAGGGCCAGCAATTCCTTATTGGGGTAGATGAAAGTCAGGTACTTTTAAGCTCTATAGACCCTGGGCTCATTTAAACATTAATTTACTCAACTTGTAATGTGACATGACGTTTTAGGTTTATTATTTCATATTGAGAAAGATGAAGGTCAGGTACCTTAAAGCTCTATAGACCCTGGGCACGTTTAAACATTAATATACTCACTTTGTGAGGGCAGGTAACGTTTTAGGTCGGTTATTCCTTATCGAGAATGATGAAAGTCAAGTATCGTTAAGCTCTATAGACCCTGGGCTCATTTAAACTTTAATTTACTCACTTTTTGAGGGGACATGACGTTTTTGGTTGGCTATTTCTTAATAAGTAGAATGAAAGTCAGGTAACTACAAGCTCTGTAGACCATGGGCTCATTTAAACATCAATTTACTCACTTTACGGTATGACATGATATTTTAGGTTGGTTATTCCTTAATGAGAGAGATGAAAGTCAGGTGACTTTAAGCTCTCTAGACCCTGGGCTCATTTAAACATTAAGTTACTCACTTTGCGAAGTACATAACGTTTTAGGTTGTTTATTCCTTAATGAGGAAAATGAAAGGCAGGTAACTAAAAGCTCTGTCGACCACGTTCTCAGTTAAACATTAATTTACACACTTTACGGTATTACATGACACTCTAGTTTGGTTATTCCAGAATGAGAGAGATGAAAGTCAGGTAACTTTAAGCTCTCTAGACCCTGGGCTCATTTAAACATTAATTTACTCACTTTGTGGCATGACATGACATTTTAGGTTGGTTTTTCCTTATTGAGAAAGATGAAAGTCGGGTAACTTTTAGCAATATAGATCCTGGCCTCATTTAAACATTAATTTATTCATTTTGCGATGAGACTTAACGTTTTGCGCTGGTTATTCCATATTGGGAAAGATGAAAGTCATGAAACCTTAAGCTCTATACACCTTGTTCTCATTTATACATAAATTTACTCATTTTGTGTTATGACATTACGTTTTTGGTTGGTTATTCCTTATTGACAATGATGAAAGTCAGGTAACTTTAAGCTCTATAGACCCTGGGCTCATTTAAACATCAATTTACTCACTCTGTGACGTGACATTACGTTTTTGGTTGGTTATTCCTTATTGAGAAAGATGAAATTCAGGAAACTATGAGCTCTGGGCGCATTTATACTTTAATTTACTTACTTTGTGGTATGACAGGTCGTTTTAGGTTGGTTAATCCATATTGAGATAGATGAAAGTCACGTAACTATAAGCCCTCTAGACCCTGGTCTCATTTAAACATAATTTTACTCACTTTGTGGTATGAGGTAAGGTTTTATGATGGCTATTCCTTATTGAGGTAGAAGAAAGTAAGGCACTTTAAGCTCTATAGACCCTGGGCTAATTTAAACATTCATATACTCACTTTGTGAGGGGACATAACGTCTTAGGTTGGTTATTCCATTCATTCAGAGAAAAGTTGAAAATCGGGTGTCTTTAAGCTCTATAGCCCCTGGGCTCATTTAAACATTAATTTACTCACTGTGCAAATGGACATAAAGTTTTATTGGTTATTCCTTTTTTATACGTTAAAAACATATATCTATGCATATAGATATATTTTTTTATTTTTTCCTTATTTAACCGGTTTTTATTGTTTCCGTTTAACAACCTATCTGTTTTCTGTAGATTCACGCGCATACACTATACACATATACACCCATGCCCAGGGCGGGACTCGAACCCACGACCCTCTAGGCGGTGGAACGCTAGTGACATACGTTCTAATGACAGTGGCTACGAGGGCCGGCAATGCCTTATTGAGACAGATAAAAGTCAGGTACCTTTCTCTATAGACCCTGGGCTCATTTAAAAATTGATTTACTCACTTTGTGATGTGACATGACGTTTTGGGTTGGTTATTCGTTATTTACAATGATGAAAGTCAGGTAAATTTTAGCTCTATGGACACTGGGCTCATTTAAACATCAACTTACTCACTTTGTGGTGTGACATGACGTTTTAGGTTGGTTATTCAATATTGACAAAGATGAAGGTCAGGTACCTTAGAGCTCTATAGGCCCTGGGCTCGTTTAAACATTAATATACTCAATTTGTGAGGGCACATAACGTTTTAAGTTGGTTATTCCCTATTGAGAATGATGAAAGTCAAGTACCCTTAAGCTCTGTAGATCCTGGTCTCATTTAAACACTAATATACTCACTTTGGTTGGGACATAACGTTTTAGGTTGATTATTTCTTATTAGGTTGGTTATTTCATATTGAGAAAGATGAAATTCGATTAACGTTAAGCTCTATAGATCCTGGGCCCAATCTAACATTAATTTACTTACCTTGCAAGGGGACATAAAGTTTTAGGTTGGTAAATCCTAATTGAGAAAGAAGAAAGTCAGGTAACTTTAAGATCTGGGATCATTTATACTTTAATTTACTCACTTTGTGTTATATCATAACGTTTTTGGTTGGTTATTCCTTATTGAGAAAGATGACTGTCAGGTAACTATAAGCCGCATAGAGCCTGAGTTCATTCATACTTTAATTTACTCACTTTATGTTATGACATAACGTTTTAGGTTGGTAACTCCATATTGAGAAATATGAAAGTCAGGTAACTATAAGCTCTATAGACCCTGGGCTCATTTAAAATTTACTTTACTCGCTTTGCGGTATCAGATGAGGTTTTAGGTTGGTTATTTCTTATTGAGAAAGATAAAAGTAAGGTAATTATAAGCTCTATAGACCCTGGTCTCATTTAAACAAAAATTTAGTCACTTTGCGAGGGGACATAGCGTTTTGTTTAGATATTCCTTATTGAGAATGATGAAAGGCAAGTAACTTGAAGATCTAGAGACCCTGGGCTCTTTTATACATTAATTTACTCACTTTGCGAGGGGCATCAAGTTTTATTGGTTATTCCTTTTTTATGTGTTAAAAATATATATAGACATATTTTTTTTATCTTTTCCTTATTTAACCGGTTTTAATTGTTTCCGTTTAATTATCTGTCTATTTCTGTAGATTCACACACATGCACTATACACATAAACACCCTTGCCCAGGGCGGGACTCGAACCCGCGACACTCTACGCGGTGGAACGCTAGAAGCCTACGTTCTAATGACCATGGCTACGAGGGCCGCCAATTCCTTATTGAGGTAAATGAAAGTCAGGTACCTTTAAACTCTATAGACCCTGGGCTCATTTAAAATTAATTAACTCACTTTGTGAAGTGACATTACGTTATAGGTTGGTTATTCCTTATTGAGAAAGTTAAAAGTCATGTATCAATTAGCTCTGGGCTCATTCATATCTAAGTTAGCTCACTTTGTGTTATGACATAACGTTTTAGTTTGGTTATTCCTTATTGAGAAAGAATAAGTCAGGTAAAAATGAGCGCTATAAAGGCTAGGCTCATTTGTACTTTAATTTACTCACTTCGTGTTATGACATAACGTTTTAAGTTAGTTATTCCTAATTGAGAAAGACGAAGGTAAGGTAACTTTAAAATCTGGGATCATTTATAATTTAATTTACTCCCTTTGTGTTATGACATAACGTTTTAGGTTGGTTATTCCTAATTGAGAAAGATGAAAGTCAGCTACCTTTAAGCTCTGGGATCATTTATACTTTAATTTACCCACTTTGTGTTATGAAATAACGTTTTAGATTCGTTATTCCTTATTGTGTAAGATCAAGGTCAGGTTACTATAAGCTGTGGGCTCATTTATAATTTAATTTAATCACTTTGTGTCATGACAACGTTTTAGGATAGTTATTCCTTATTGATAAAAATGAAAGTCATGTAACTATAAGCTCTATAGAGCCTGGGCTCATTTATATTTAATTTACTCACTTTGTGTTATGACATAACATTTTAGGTTTGTTATTCCTTATTGAGAAAAATGAAAGTCAGGTAAATATAAGCTCAATAGAGAGTGGGCTCAATTATACTTTAATTTACCCACTTTGGGTTATGACATAACGTTTTATGTTGGTTATTCCTAATTCAGAAAGATGAAAGTCAGGTAACTTTAAGATCTGCGATCATTTACACTTTAATATACTCACTTCATGGTATGACATGACATTTTATGTTGGTTACTCCATGTTGAGAAATATGAAAGTCATGTAACTATAAGCTCTTTAGACCCTGGGGTCACTTAAAAATTAAGTTACTCCCTTTGCCAGGGGTCATAGCGTTTTATTTAGATATTCCTTATTGAGAAAGATGAAAGGCAAGTAACTTTAAGATCTATAGACCCTGGGCTCATTTAAACATTAATTTACTCACTTTGTGTTATCAGATGAAGTTTTAGGTTGGTTATATCTTACTGAGAAAGATGAAAGTCAGGTAATTATAAGCTCTATGGACCCTGGTCTCATTTAAACATAATTTTACTCACTTTGTGGTATGAGATAAGGTTTTATGATGGCTATTCCTTATTGAGAAAGATGAAATTCAAATAACTTTAAGCTATATAGACCCTGGGCTCATTTAAATATTAATTTACTCACTTTGCGAGGGGACATAACGTTTTAGGTTGGTTATTCCTCTTTTTATACGCTAAAATATATATCTATGCCTATAGGTATATATTGTTTTCTTTTCCTCATTTAACCGGTTTTTATTGCTTCCGTTTAATTACCTATCTGTTTTCTGTAGATACACACACATACACTATACACATAAACATCCATGCCCAGGAAGGGACTCGAAACCGCGACCTCTACGTGGTGGCACGCTATAGACATACGTTCTAGCGACCATGGCAATGAGGGCCGGCAATTCCTTATTGAGGTAGAAGAAAGTCAGGTCACTTTAAGCTCTATAGACTCTGGGCTAATTTAAACATTCATATACTCACTTTGTGAGGACATAACGTCTTAGGTTGGTTATTCCATTCATTCAGAGAAAAGTTGAAAATCAGGTGTCTTTAAGCTGTATAGACCCTGGGCTCATTTAAACATTAATTTACTCACTTTGTGTGGGCACATAACGTTTTAGGTTGGTTATTCCTTACTGAGAATGATGCAAGTCAAGTATCTTTAACCTCTATAGCCCCTGGGCTCATTTAAACATTAATTTACTCACTGTGCGAATGGACATAAAGTTTTATTGGTTATTCCTTTTTTATACGTTAAAAACATATATCTATGCATATAGATATTTTTTTTTATTTTTTCCTTATTTAACCGGTTTTTATTGTTTCCGTTTAACAACCTATCTGTTTTCTGTAGATTCACACGCACACACTATACACATATACACCCATGCCCAGGGCGGGACTCGAACCCACGACCCTCTAGGCGGTGGAACGCTAGTGACATACGTTCTAATGACAGTGGCTACGAGGGCCGGCAATACCTTATTGAGACAGATAAAAGTCAGGCACCTTTCTCTATAGACCCTGGGCTCATTTAGAAATTGATTTACTCACTTTGTGATGTGACATGACGTTTTGGGTTGGTTATTCGTTATTTACAATGATGAAAGTCAGGTAAATTTTAGCTCTATGGACCCTGGGCTCATTTAAACATCAACTTACTCACTTTGTGGAGTGTATTGACGTTTTAGGTTGGTTATTCAATATTGACAAAGATGAAGGTCAGGTACCTTAGAGCTCTATAGGCCCTGGGCTAGTTTAAACATTAATATACTCAATTTGTGAGGGCACATAACGTTTTAAGTTGGTTATTCCCTATTGAGAATGATGAAAGTCAAGTATCTTTAAGCTCTGTAGATCCTGGTCTCATTTAAACACTAATATACTCACTTTGGTTGGGACATGGACATAACGTTTTAGGTTGATTATTTCTTATTAGGTTGGTTATTTCATATTGAGAAAGATGAAATTCGATTAACGTTAAGCTCTATAGATCCTGGGCCCAATCTAACATTAATTTACTTACCATGCAAGGGGACATAAAGTTTTAGGTTGGTAAATCCTAATTGAGAAAGAAGAAAGTCAGGTAACTTTAAGATCTGGGATCATTTATACTTTAATTTACTCACTTTGTGTTATATCATAACGTTTTTGGTTGGTTATTCCTTATTGAGAAAGATGACTGTCAGGTAACTATAAGCCGCATAGAGCCTGAGTTCATTCATACTTTAATTTACTCACTTTATGTTATGACATAACGTTTTAGGTTGGTAACTCCATATTGAGAAATATGAAAGTCAGGTAACTATAAGCTCTATAGACCCTGGGCTCATTTAAAATTTACTTTACTCGCTTTGCGGTATCAGATGAGGTTTTAGGTTGGTTATTTCTTATTGAGAAAGATAAAAGTAAGGTAATTATAAGCTCTATAGACCCTGGTCTCATTTAAACAAAAATTTAGTCACTTTGCGAGGGGACATAGCGTTTTGTTTAGATATTCCTTATTGAGAATGATGAAAGGCAAGTAACTTGAAGATCTAGAGACCCTGGGCTCTTTTATACATTAATTTACTCACTTTGCGAGGGGCATCAAGTTTTATTGGTTATTCCTTTTTTATGTGTTAAAAATATATATAGACATATTTTTTTTATCTTTTCCTTATTTAACCGGTTTTAATTGTTTCCGTTTAATTATCTGTCTATTTCTGTAGATTCACACACATGCACTATACACATAAACACCCTTGCCCAGGGCGGGACTCGAACCCGCGACACTCTACGCTGTGGAACGCTAGAAGCCTATGTTCTAATGACCATGGCTACGAGGGCCGCCAATTCCTTATTGAGGTAAATGAAAGTCAGGTACCTTTAAACTCTATAGACCCTGGGCTCATTTAAAATTAATTAACTCACTTTGTGAAGTGACATGACGTTATAGGTTGGTTATTCCTTATTGAGAAAGTTAAAAGTCATGTATCAATTAGCTCTGGGCTCATTCATATTTAAGTTAGCTCACTTTGTGTTATGACATAACGTTTTAGTTTGGTTATTCCTTATTGAGAAAGAATAAGTCAGGTAAAAATGAGCGCTATAAAGGCTAGGCTCATTTGTCCTTTAATTTACTCACTTCATGGTATGACATAACGTTTTAAGTTAGTTATTCCTAATTGAGAAAGACGAAGGTAAGGTAACTTTAAAATCTGGGATCATTTATAATTTAATTTACTCCCTTTGTGTTATGACATAACGTTTTAGGTTGGTTATTCCTAATTGAGAAAGATGAAAGTCAGCTACCTTTAAGCTCTGGGATCATTTATACTTTAATTTACCCACTTTGTGTTATGAAATAACGTTTTAGATTGGTTATTCCTTATTGAGGAAGATCAAGGTCAGTTTACTATAAGCTGTGGGCTCATTTATAATTTAATTTAATCACTTTGTGTCATGACAACGTTTTAGGATAGTTATTCCTTATTGATAAAAATGAAAGTCATGTAACTATAAGCTCTATAGAGCCTGGGCTCATTTATATTTAATTTACTCACTTTGTGTTATGACATAACATTTTAGGTTTGTTATTCCTTATTGAGAAAGATGAAAGTCAGGTAAATATAAGCTCAATAGAGAGTGGGCTCAATTATACTTTAATTTACCCACTTTGTGTTATGACATAACGTTTTATGTTGGTTATTCCTAATTCAGAAAGATGAAAGTCAGGTAACTTTAAGATCTGCGATCATTTACACTTTAATATACTCACTTCATGGTATGACATGACATTTTATGTTGGTTACTCCATGTTGAGAAATATGAAAGTCATGTAACTATAAGCTCTTTAGACCCTGGGGTCATTTTGTGAAGTCAAGAAGAAAGTCAAGTAACTTTAAGCTCTGGGCTCATTTATACATTACTTTACTAACTTTGTTTTTATGACATGACGTTTTAGGTTGGTTACTCCATATTGAGAAAGATGAAAGTCAGGTAGCTATAAGCTCCATAGACCCTGGGCTCATTTAAACATTAATTTACTCACTTTGTGGTATGAGATGAAGTTTTAGGTTGGCTATTTCTTAGTGAGAAAGATGAAAGTCAGGTAATTATAAGCTCTATGGACCCTGGTCTCATTTAAACATAATTTTACTCACTTTGTGGTATGAGATAAGCTTCTATGATGGCTATTCCTTATTGAGAAAGATGAAAGGCAAATAACTTTAAGCTATATAGACCCTGGGCTCATTTAAACATTAATTTACTCACTTTGCGAGGGGACAATAACGTTTTAGGTTGGTTATTCCTCTTTTTATACGCTAAAATATATATCTATGCCTATTGGTATATATTGTTTTCTTTTCCTCATTTAACCGGTTTTTATTGCTTCCGTTTAATTACCTATCTGTTTTCTGTAGATACACACACATACACTATACACATAAACATCCATGCCCAGGAAGGGACTCGAAACCGCGACCTCTACGTGGTGGCACGCTATAGACATACGTTCTAGCGACCATGGCAATGAGGGCCGGCAATTCCTTATTGAGGTAGAAGAAAGTCAGGTCACTTTAAGCTGTATAGACCCTGGGCTAATTTAAACATTCATATACTCACTTTGTGAGGACATAACGTCTTAGGTTGGTTATTCCATTCATTCAGAGCAAAGTTGAAAATCAGGTGTCTTTAAGCTGTATAGACCCTGGGCTCATTTAAACATTAATTTACTCACTTTGTGTGGGGACATAACGTTTTAGGTTGGTCATTCCTTACTGAGAATGATGCATGTCAAGTATCTTTAAGCTCTATAACCCCTGGGCTCATTTAACCATTAATTTACTCACTTTGTGAGGGGACATAACGTTTTGGGTTGGTTATTGCTGAATCAGAAAGATGAAAGTCAGGTAACCATGCTTCTAATAAACAGTCGAGCAAAATATTTGCTTATTTCTTCGAATAGTTTTAGAAATTAACTTATTCTCCTTCATCCCTTTATTATCATCTAATAAAAATATATTTTTCCCTGGGGTCATTTTAATATTAAATTACTCTCATTGTGAGAGTACCTAAAGTTTAAAGTTGGTTATTCCTTATTGAGGATGATTAAAATAGGGTAACTTTAAGATCTACAAACCCTGGGCACATTTTAGCATTAATTTACTCATTTTTGCAATGGGACATATCGGCTTAGGTTGGTTATTCCTTATTAAGAAAGATGAAAGTCAAGAAACCCTAAGAGCTATAGAACTTGGGCTAATTCTAACATTCATCTACTCATTTTGTGAGGGTACATAACGCTTAGGTTAGTTATTCCTTACTGAGAAAGATGAAAGTCAGGTAAGGATTAGCTCTGGGCTCATTTATACCTTAATTTACTTACTTTGTGTTATGACATAACGTTTAAGGTTGGTTATTCCTAACTGAGGAAGATGAAAGTCAGGTAACCTTAACCTCTGGGATCATTTATACTTTAATTTACTCACTTTGTGTTATGACAAATCGTTTTAGTTTGGTTATGCCTTATTGAGAAAGATGAAAGTCGGGTAACTTTAAGCTCTGGGATCATATATACTTTAATTTACCCCATTTGTGTTATGACATAACGTTTTAGATTGGTTATTCCTGATAGAGAAAGATGAAAGTCAGGTAACTATAAGCTCTGGCATCATTTATAATTTTAATTTACTAAATTTTTGTGTTATGACATAACTTTTAGTTTGGGTATTCCTTACTGAGAAAGATGAAGGTCAAGTAATTATAAGCTGTGGCCTCACTTATACTTTAATTTACTCACTTTGTAATATGACGTAACCTTTTAGCTTGGTTATTCCTTATTGAGGAAGGGGAAAGTCAGGTAACTATGAGAGCTGTAGAGCCTAGGCTCATTTGTACTTTAATTTACTCACTTTGTGTTATGACATAAAGTTTTAGGTTAGTTATTCCTTATTGATAAAAACGAAAGTCATGTAACTATAAGCTCTATAGAGCCTGGGCTCATTTATACTTAATTTACTCACTGTGTGTTATGACATAACATTTTAGGTTTGTTATTCCTTATTGAGAAAGATGAAAGTCAGGTAACTATAAGCTCAATAGACCTGGGCTCATTTATACTTTAATTTACTTACTTTGTGTTGTGACATAACGTTTTATGTTGGTTATTCCTAATTGAGAAAGACGTAAGTCAGATAACTTAAAGATCTGGGGTCATTTATACTTTAATTTACTCACTTTTTTATAACATAACGTTTTAGCTCGGTTATGCCTTATTGAGAAAGATTAAAGTCAAATAACTATGAGCGCTATAAAGCCTAGGCTAATTTGTACTTTAATTTACTCACTTTGTGTTATGACATTACGCTTTAGGTTAGTTATTCCTTATTGAGAAAGATAAAAGTCTGTCAACCATAAGACCTATAGAGCCTGGGCTCATTTACACTTTAATTTACTCACTTTGTGTTATGACATACTGTTTTAGGTTTGTTATTCCTTATTGAGGAAGATGAAGGTTAAGTAACTATAAGCTCAATTGAGCCTGGACTCATTTATACTTTAATTTACTCTCTGTGTGTTATGGAATAACGTTTTAGGTTCGTTATTCCTTATTGAGAAAGGTGAAAATCACGTAACTATAAGCTCCATAGAAAGTGGGCTCATTTATATTTTAGTATACTCACTTTGTGTTATGACATAACGTTTTATGTTGGTTATTCCTAATTGAGAAAGACGTAAGTCAGATAACTTAAAGATCTGGGGTCATTTATACTTTAATTTACTCACTTTTTTATAACATAACGTTTTAGGTTCGTTATTCCTTATTCAGAAAGATGAAAGTCAGGTAAATATAAGCCCCATAGAGCCTGAGTACATTCATATTTTAATTTACTCACTTTGTGTTATGACATAACGTTTAAGGTTGGTTTTTCCTTATTCAGAAAAATGAATGTCAGGTAACTAGTAGCCCTGGGTCATTTATACTTTAATTTACTCACTTCCTGGTATGACACGACGTTTTATGTTGGTTACTCCATGTTGAGAAATATGAGTCATGTAACTATAAGCTCTTTAGACCCTGGGCTGATTTAAACATTACTTTACACGCTTTGTGGTATGAGATGAAGTTTTAGGTTGTTTATTCCTTATTGAGAGAGATGAAAGTCAAGTACTTATAAGCTCTATAGACCCTGGGCTCATTTAAACATTAATTTACTCACTTTGCAAGGGGGCATAGCGTTTTATTTAGATATTCCTTATTGAGAAAGATGAAAGGCACGTAATTTTAAGATCTATATACCCTGGGCTCATTTAAACACTAATTTACAAACTGTGCGAGGGGACATAAGGTTTTATTGGTTATTCCTTTTTATACGTTAAAAACATATATCTATGCATAGAGATATATTTTTTTTATTCTATCCTTATTTAACCGGTTTTTATTGCTTCTGTTTAACAACCTATCTGTTTTCTGTAGATTCACACACATACGCTATACACATATACACCCATGCCCAGGGCGGGAGTCGAATCCGCGACCCTCTACGCGGTGGAACGCTAGAGACATACGTTCTAATGACCATGGCAGCGAGGGCCGGCAAGTCCTTATTGAAACAGATGAAAGTCAGGTACCTTTCACTATAGACCTGGGCTCATTTAAAAATTAATATACTTACTTTGTGATGTGACATGACGTTTTGGGTCGGTTATTCGTTATTTACAAAGATGAAAGTCAGGTAAATATTAGCTCTATGGACCCTGGGCTCATTTAAACATCAATTTACTCACTTTGTGACGTGACATGACATTTTAGGTTGGTTATTCCATATTGACAAAGATGAAGGTCAGGTACCTTAAAGCTCTATAGACCCCGGGCTTGTTCAAACATTAATATACTCACTTTCTGAGGGCACATAACGTTTTAAGTTGGTTACTTCCTATTGAGAATGATGAAAGTCAAGTATCTTTAAGCACTGTAGATCCTGGTCTCATTTAGGCACTAATATACTCACTTTGGTTTGGGACATAACGTTTTAGGTTGATTACTTTTTATTGAGCAAGATGAAAGTCAAGAAACTTTAAGCTCTTTAGACTTATGGCTTATTTAAACATTAATTTGCTCACTTTGTGGTATGACATAACATTTTAGGTTGCTTATTTCATATTATGAAAGATGAAAGTCAATTAACTTCAAGCTTTATAAACCCTGGCTCGTTTAAACATTAATTTACTCATTTTGTGAGGGACCATAACGTTTTAGGTTGGTTAATGCTTATTGAGCAAGTTGAAAGTCAGGTAACTTTAAGCTCTATAGACACTGGCAGCAGTTAAACATTAATTTACTCACTTTAAGATTGGACATAACGTTTTAGGTTGGTTATTCCTTATTGAGAAAGATGACAGTCACATAGCTATAAGCTCTGTAGACCCTGGGCTTACTTAAACATTTATTTACTCACTTTGTACTATGAGATGAAGTTTTAGGTTGTTTATTCCTTATTGAGAAAGAAGAAATTCAAGTTACTTTAAGATCTATAGATCCTGGTCTCATTTAAACATTAATTTACTCACTTTGGGACGTGACATAGCGTTTTATGTTAGTTATTCCTTATTGAGAAAGAAGAAAGTCAAGTAACTTTAAGCTCTGGGCTCATTTATACTTTACTTTCCTAACTTTGTTTTTATGACATGACGTATTAGGTTCGTTACTCCATATTGAGAAAGATGAAAGTCAGGTAGCTATAAGCTCTATAGACCCTGGGCTCATTTAAACATAATTTTACTCACTTTGTGGTATGAGATAAGCTTCTATAATGGCTATTCCTTATTGAGAAAGATGAAAGGCAAGTAACTTTAAGCTATATAGACCCTGGGCTCATTTAAACGTTAATTTACTCACTTTGCGAGGGGACATAACGTTTTAAGTTGGTTATTCCTCTTTTTATACGCTAAAATATATATCTATGCCTATAGGTATATATTGTTTTCTTTTCCTCATTTAACCGGTTTTTATTGCTTCCGTTTAATTACCTATCTGTCTTCTGTAGATAGACACACATACACTATACACATAAACAGCCATGCCCAGGAAGGGACTCGAAACCGCGACCTATACGTGGTGGCACGCTATAGCCATACGTTCTAGCGACCATGGCAATGAGGGCCGGCAATTCCTTATTGAGGTAGAAGAAAGTCAGGTCACTTTAAGCTCTATAGACCCTGGGCTAATTTAAACATTCATATACTTACTTTGTGAGGACATAACGTCTTAGGTTGGTTATTCCATTCATTCAGAGAAAAGTTGAAAATCAGGTGTCTTTAAGCTGTATAGACCTTGGGCTCATTTAAACATTAATTTACTCACTTTGTGTGGGGACATAACGTTTTATGTTGGTTATTCCTTACTGAGAATGATGCAATTCAAGTATGCTTAACCTCTATAGCCCCTGGGCTCATTTAACCATTAATTTACTCACTTTGTGAGAGGACATAACGTTTTGGGTTGGTTATTGCTGAATAAAAAAGATGAAAGTCAGGTAACCATGCTTCTAATAAACAGTCGAGCAAAATTTTTGCTTATTTCTTCGAATAGTTTTAGAAATTAACTTATTCTCCTTCATCCCTTTATTATCATCTAATAAAAATATATTTTCCCCTGGGGTCATTTTAATATTAAATTACTCTCATCGGGAGAGTACCTAAAGTTTAAAGTTGGTTATTCCTTATTGAGGAAGATTAAAATAGGGTAACTTTAAGATCTACAAACCCTATTCACATTTTAGCATTAATTTACTCACTTTGCAATGGGACATATCGGCTTAGGTTGGTTATTCCTTATTAAGAAAGATGAAAGTCAAGAAACCCTAAGAGCTATAGAACTTGGGCTAATTTTAACATTAATCTACTCATTTTGTGAGGGTACCTAAAGCTTAGGTTAGATATTCCTTACTGAGAAAGATGAAAGTCAGGTAAGGATTAGCTCTGGGCTCATTTATACCTTAATTTACTTACTTTGTGTTATGACATAACGTTTTAGGTTGGTTATTCCTAATTGAGGAAGATGAAAGTCAGGTAACCTTAACCTCTGGGATCATTTATACTTTAATGTACTCACTTTGTGTTATGACATAACGTTTTACTTTGGTTATTCCTTATTGAGAAAGATGAAAGTCAGGTAACTTTAAGCTCTGGGATCATTTATAATTTAATTTACTCCCTTTGTGTTATGACATAACGTTTTAGGTTGGTTATTACTAATTGAGAAAGAGGAGAGTCAGCTACCTTTAAGCTCTGGGATCATTTATACTTTAAATTACCCCATTTGTGTTATGACATAACGTTTTAGATTGGTTATTCCTGATAGAGAAAGATGAAAGTCAGGTAACTATAAGCTCTGGCATCATTTATAATTTTAATTTCCTAAATTTTTGTGTTATGACATAACCTTTTAGTTTGGGTATTCCTTACTGAGAAAGATGAAGGTCAGGTAACTATAAGCTGTGGGCTCACTTATACTTTAATTTACTCACATTGTAATATGACATAACCTTTTAGCTTGGTTATTTCTTATTGAGGAAGGGGAAAGTCAGGTAACTATGAGAGCTGTAGAGCTTAGGCTCATTTGTACTTTAATATACTCACTTTGTGTTATGACATAACGTTTTAGGTTAGTTATTCCTTATTGATAAAAATGAAAGTCATGTAACTATAAGCTCTATAGAGCCTGGGCTCATTTATACTTAATTTACTCCCTTTGTGTTATGACATAACGTTTTAGGTTGGTTATTACTAATTGAGAAAGAGGAGAGTCAGCTACCTTTAAGCTCTGGGATCATTTATACTTTAATTTACCCCATTTGTGTTATGACATAACGTTTTAGATTGGTTATTCCTGATAGAGAAAGATGAAAGTCAGGTAACTATAAGCTCTGGCATCATTTATAATTTTAATTTCCTAAATTTTTGTGTTATGACATAACGTTTTAGTTTGGGTATTCCTTACTGAGAAAGATGAAGGTCAGGTAACTATAAGCTGTGGGCTCACTTATACTTTAATTTACTCACATTGTAATATGACATAACCTTTTAGCTTGGTTATTTCTTATTGAGGAAGGGGAAAGTCAGGTAACTATGAGAGCTGTAGAGCTTAGGCTCATTTGTACTTTAATATACTCACTTTGTGTTATGACATAACGTTTTAGGTTAGTTATTCCTTATTGATAAAAATGAAAGTCATGTAACTATAAGCTCTATAGAGCCTGGGCTCATTTATACTTAATTTACTCACTGTGTGTTATGACATAACATTTTAGGTTTGTTATTCCTTATTGAGAAAGATGAAAGTCAGGTAACTATAAGCTCAATAGACCTGGGCTCATTTATACTTTAATTTACTTACTTTGTGTAATGACATAACGTTTTATGTTGGTTATTCTTAATTGAGAAAGATGTAAGTCAGATAACTTAAATATCTGGGGTCATTTATACTTTAATTTACTCACTTTTTTATAGCATAACGTTTTAGCTCGGTTATGCCTTATTGAGAAAGATTAAAGTCAGATAACTATGAGCGCTATAAAGCCTAGGCTCATTTGTACTTTAATTTACTCACTTTGTGTTATGACATTACGTTTTAGGTTAGTTATTCCTTATTGAGAAAGATGAAAGTATGGTAACTATAAGACCTATAGAAACTGGGCTTATTTACACTTTAATTTACTCACTTTGTGTTATGACATACTGTTTTAGGTTTGTTATTCCTTATTGAGGAAGATGAAGGTTAAGTAACTATAAGCTCAATAGAGCCTGGGCTCATTTATACTTTAATTTACTCTCTGTGGGTCATGACATAACGTTTTAGGTTCGTTATTCCTTATTGAGAGAGGTGAAAATCACGTAACTATAAGCTCCATAGAAAGTGGGCTCATTTATATTTTAGTATACTCACTTTGTGTTATTACATAACGTTTTAAGTTGGTTATTCCTAATTGAGAAAGATGAAAGTCAGGTAACTTTAAGATCTGGGTTCATTTATACTTTAATTTACTAACTTTGTGTTATAACATAACGTTTTAGGTTCGTTATTCCTTATACAGGAAGATGAAGGTCACGTAACTATAAGCCCTGGGTCATTTATACTTTAATTTACTCACTTCATGGTATGACACGACGTTTTAGGTTGGTTACTCCATGCTGAGAAATATGAGTCAGGTAACTATAAGCTCTTTAGACCCTGGGCTCATTTAAACATTACTTTATTCGCTTTGTGGTATAAGATGAAGTTTTAGGTTGTTTATTTGTTATTGAGAAAGATGATAATCAGGTAATTATAAGCTCTATAGACCCTGGGCTCATTTAAACGTTAATTTACTCCCTTTGCGAGGGGAGATAAAGTTTTATTGGTTATTCCTTTTTTATACGTTAAAAACATATATCTTTGCATATAGATATATTTTTTTCATTTTATCCTTATTTAACCGGGTTTTATTGCTTCCGTTTAACAACCTATCTGTTTTCTGTAGATTCACACACATACGCTATACACATCTACACCCATGCCCAGGGTGGGAGTCGAATCCGCGACCCTCTACGCGGTGGAACGCTAGAGACATACGTTCTAATGACCATGGCAGCGAGGGCCGGCAAGTCCTTATTGAAACAGATGAAAGTCAGGTACCTTTCTCTATAGACCCTGGGCTCATTTAAAAATTAATTTACTCACTTTGTGATGTGACATTACGTTTTGGGTTGGTTATTCCTTATTGACAATGATGAAAGTCATGCAAATTTTAGCTCTATAGACCCTGGGCTCATTTAAACATCAATTTACTCACTTTGTGACGTGACATGACGTTTTAGGTTGGTTATCCCATATTGACAAAGATGAAGGTCATGTACCTTAAAGCTCTATAGACCTCGGGCTTGTTCAAACATTAATATACTCACTTTCTGAGGGCACATAACGTTTTAAGTTGGTTATTCCCTATTGAGGATGATGAAAGTCAAGTATCTTTAAGCGCTGTAGATTCCGGTCTCATTTAGGCAATAATATACTCACTTTGGGTTGGGACATAACGTTTTAGGTTGATTATTTTTTATTGAGAAAGATGAAAGTCAAGAAACTTTAAGCTCTTTAGACTTTGGGCTCATTTAAACATTAATTTGCTCACTTTGTGGTATGACATAACATTTTAGGTTGCTTATTTCATATTATGAAAGATGAAAGTCAATTAACTTCAAGCTCTATAAACCCTGGCTCGTTTAAACATTAATTTACTCATTTTGTGAGGGACCATAACGTTTTAGGTTGTTTAATGCTTATTGAGCAAGTTAAAAGTCAGGTAACTTTAAGCTCTATAGACCCTGGCAGCACTTAAACATTAATTTACTCACTTTAAGATTGGATATAACGTTTTAGGTTGGTTATTCCTTATTGAGAAAGATGACAGTCACATAGCTATAAGCTCTTTAGACCCTGGGCTCACTTAAACATTAATTTACTCACTTTGTACTATGAGATGAAGTTTTAGGTTGTTTATTCCTTATTGAGGAAGAAGAAATTCAAGTTACTTTAAGATCTATAGATCCTGGGCTCATTTAAACATTAATTTACTCACTTTGGGACGGGACATAGCGTTTTATGTTAGTTATTCCTTATTGAGAAAGAAGAAAGTCAAGTAACTTTAAGCTCTGGGCTCATTTATACTTTACTTTACTAACTTTGTTTTTATGAAATGACGTTTTAGGTTGGTTACTCCATATTGAGAAAGATGAAAGTCAGGTACCTATAAGCTCTATAGACCCTGGGCTCATTTAAACATTAATTTACTCACTTTGTGGTATGAGATGAAGTTTTAGGTCGGTTATTTCTTAGTGAGAAAGATGAAAGTTAGGTAATTATAAGCTCTATAGACCCTGGGCTCATTTAAACATTAATTTACTCACTTTGTGGTATGAGATGAAGTTTTAGGTTGGTTATTTCTTAGTGAGAAAGGTGAAAGTCAGGTAATTATAAGCTCTATGGACCCTGGTCTCATTTAAACATAATTTTACTCACTTTGTGGTATGAGATGAAGTTTTAGGTTGGTTATTTCTTAGTGAGAAAGATGAAAGTCAGGTAATTATAAGCTCTATAGACCCTGGGCTCATTTAAACATTAATTTACTAACTTTGCGAAGGGACATAACGTTTTAGGTTGGTTATTCCTCTTTTTATATGCTAAAATATATATCTATGCCTATAGGTATATATTGTTTTCTTTTCCTCATTTAACCGGTTTGAATTGCTTCCGTTTATTTACCTATCTGTTTTCTGTAGATACACACACATACACTATACACATAAACATCCATGCCCAGGGAGGGACTCGAAACCGCGACCTCTACGTGGTGGCACGCTATAGCCATACGTTCTAGCGACCATGGCAATGAGGGCCGGCAATTCCTTTATGAGGTAGAAGAAGGTCAGGTCACTTTAAGCTCTATAGACCCTGGGCTCATTTAAATATTAATTTACTCACTTTGTGTGGGGACATAACGTTTTATGTTGGTTATTCCTTACTGAGAATGATGCAATTCAAGTATGCTTAACCTCTATAGCCCCTGGGCTCATTTAACCATTAATTTACTCACTTTGTGAGGGGACATAACGTTTTGGGTTGGTTATTGCTGAATAAAAAAGATGAAAGTCAGGTAACCATGCTTTTAATAAACAGTCGAGCAAAATTTTTGCTTATTTCTTCGAATAGTTTTAGAAATTAACTTATTCTCCTTCATCCCTTTATTATCATCTAATAAAAATATATTTTCCCCTGGGGTCATTTTAATATTAAATTACTCTCATCGGGAGAGTACCTAAAGTTTAAAGTTGGTTATTCCTTATTGAGGAAGATTAAAATAGGGTAACTTTAAGATCTACAAACCCTATTCACATTTTAGCATTAATTTACTCACTTTGCAATGGGACATATCGGCTTAGGTTGGTTATTCCTTATTAAGAAAGATGAAAGTCAAGAAACCCTAAGAGCTATAGAACTTGGGCTAATTTTAACATTAATCTACTCATTTTGTGAGGGTACCTAAAGCTTAGGTTAGATATTCCTTACTGAGAAAGATGAAAGTCAGGTAAGGATTAGCTCTGGGCTCATTTATACCTTAATTTACTTACATTGTGTTATGACATAACGTTTTAGGTTGGTTATTCCTAATTGAGGAAGATGAAAGTCAGGTAACTTTAAGCTCTGGGATCATTTATAATTTAATTTACTCCCTTTGTGTTATGACATAACGTTTTAGGTTGGTTATTACTAATTGAGAAAGAGGAGAGTCAGCTACCTTTAAGCTCTGGGATCATTTATACTTTAATTTACCCCATTTGTGTTATGACATAACGTTTTAGATTGGTTATTCCTGATAGAGAAAGATGAAAGTCAGGTAACTATAAGCTCTGGCATCATTTATAATTTTAATTTCCTAAATTTTTGTGTTATGACATAACGTTTTAGTTTGGGTATTCCTTACTGAGAAAGATGAAGGTCAGGTAACTATAAGCTGTGGGCTCACTTATACTTTAATTTACTCACATTGTAATATGACATAACCTTTTAGCTTGGTTATTTCTTATTGAGGAAGGGGAAAGTCAGGTAACTATGAGAGCTGTAGAGCTTAGGCTCATTTGTACTTTAATATACTCACTTTGTGTTATGACATAACGTTTTAGGTTAGTTATTCCTTATTGACAAAAATGAAAGTCATGTAACTATAAGCTCTATAGAGCCTGGGCTCATTTATACTTAATTTACTCACTGTGTGTTATGACATAACATTTTAGGTTTGTTATTCCTTATTGAGAAAGATGAAAGTCAGGTAACTATAAGCTCAATAGACCTGGGCTCATTTATACTTTAATTTACTTACTTTGTGTAATGACATAACGTTTTATGTTGGTTATTCTTAATTGAGAAAGATGTAAGTCAGATAACTTAAATATCTGGGGTCATTTATACTTTAATTTACTCACTTTTTTATAACATAACGTTTTAGCTCGGTTATGCCTTATTGAGAAAGATTAAAGTCAGATAACTATGAGCGCTATAAAGCCTAGGCTCATTTGTACTTTAATTTACTCACTTTGTGTTATGACATTACGTTTTAGGTTAGTTATTCCTTATTGAGAAAGATGAAAGTATGGTAACTATAAGACCTATAGAAACTGGGCTTATTTACACTTTAATTTACTCACTTTGTGTTATGACATACTGTTTTAGGTTTGTTATTCCTTATTGAGGAAGATGAAGGTTAAGTAACTATAAGCTCAATAGAGCCTGGGCTCATTTATACTTTAATTTACTCTCTGTGGGTCATGACATAACGTTTTAGGTTCGTTATTCCTTATTGAGAGAGGTGAAAATCACGTAACTATAAGCTCCATAGAAAGTGGGCTCATTTATATTTTAGTATACTCACTTTGTGTTATTACATAACGTTTTAAGTTGGTTATTCCTAATTGAGAAAGATGAAAGTCAGGTAACTTTAAGATCTGGGTTCATTTATACTTTAATTTACTAACTTTGTGTTATAACATAACGTTTTAGGTTCGTTATTCCTTATACAGGAAGATGAAGGTCACGTAACTATAAGCCCTGGGTCATTTATACTTTAATTTACTCACTTCATGGTATGACACGACGTTTTAGGTTGGTTACTCCATGCTGAGAAATATGAGTCAGGTAACTATAAGCTCTTTAGGTTGTTTATTTGTTATTGAGAAAGATGATAATCAGGTAATTATAAGCTCTATAGACCCTGGGCTCATTTAAACGTTAATTTACTCCCTTTGCGAGGGGAGATAAAGTTTTATTGGTTATTCCTTTTTTATACGTTAAAAACATATATCTTTGCATATAGATATATTTTTTTCATTTTATCCTTATTTAACCGGGTTTTATTGCTTCCGTTTAACAACCTATCTGTTTTCTGTAGATTCACACACATACGCTATACACATTTACACCCATGCCCAGGGTGGGAGTCGAATCCGCGACCCTCTACGCGGTGGAACGCTAGAGACATACGTTCTAATGACCATGGCAGCGAGGGCCGGCAAGTCCTTATTGAAACAGATGAAAGTCAGGTACCTTTCTCTATAGACCCTGGGCTCATTTAAAAATTAATTTACTCACTTTGTGATGTGACATTACGTTTTGGGTTGGTTATTCCTTATTGACAATGATGAAAGTCAGGCAAATTTTAGCTCTATAGACCCTGGGCTCATTTAAACATCAATTTACTCACTTTGTGACGTGACATGACGTTTTAGGTTGGTTATCCCATATTGACAAAGATGAAGGTCATGTACCTTAAAGCTCTATAGACCCCGGGCTTGTTCAAACATTAATATACTCACTTTCTGAGGGCACATAACGTTTTAAGTTGGTTATTCCCTATTGAGGATGATGAAAGTCAAGTATCTTTAAGCGCTGTAGATTCCGGTCTCATTTAGGCAATAATATACTCACTTTGGGTTGGGACATAACGTTTTAGGTTGATTATTTTTTATTGAGAAAGATGAAAGTCAAGAAACTTTAAGCTCTTTAGACTTTGGGCTCATTTAAACATTAATTTGCTCACTTTGTGGTATGACATAACATTTTAGGTTGCTTATTTCATATTATGAAAGATGAAAGTCAATTAACTTCAAGCTCTATAAACCCTGGCTCGTTTAAACATTAATTTACTCATTTTGTGAGGGACCATAACGTTTTAGGTTGTTTAATGCTTATTGAGCAAGTTAAAAGTCAGGTAACTTTAAGCTCTATAGACCCTGGCAGCACTTAAACATTAATTTACTCACTTTAAGATTGGATATAACGTTTTAGGTTGGTTATTCCTTATTGAGAAAGATAACAGTCACATAGCTATAAGCTCTTTAGACCCTGGGCTCACTTAAACATTAATTTACTCACTTTGTACTATGAGATGAAGTTTTAGGTTGTTTATTCCTTATTGAGGAAGAAGAAATTCAAGTTACTTTAAGATCTATAGATCCTGGGCTCATTTAAACATTAATTTACTCACTTTGGGACGGGACATAGCGTTTTATGTTAGTTATTCCTTATTGAGAAAGAAGAAAGTCAAGTAACTTTAAGCTCTGGGCTCATTTATACTTTACTTTACTAACTTTGTTTTTATGAAATGACGTTTTAGGTTGGTTACTCCATATTGAGAAAGATGAAAGTCAGGTAGCTATAAGCTCTATAGACCCTGGGCTCATTTAAACATTAATTTACTCACTTTGTGGTATGAGATGAAGTTTTAGGTTGGTTATTTCTTAGTGAGAAAGGTGAAAGTCAGGTAATTATAAGCTCTATGGACCCTGGTCTCATTTAAACATAATTTTACTCACTTTGTGGTATGAGATGAAGTTTTAGGTCGGTTATTTCTTAGTGAGAAAGATGAAAGTTAGGTAATTATAAGCTCTATAGACCCTGGGCTCATTTAAACATTAATTTACTCACTTTGTGGTATGAGATGAAGTTTTAGGTTGGTTATTTCTTAGTGAGAAAGGTGAAAGTCAGGTAATTATAAGCTCTATGGACCCTGGTCTCATTTAAACATAATTTTACTCACTTTGTGGTATGAGATGAAGTTTTAGGTTGGTTATTTCTTAGTGAGAAAGATGAAAGTCAGGTAATTATAAGCTCTATAGACCCTGGGCTCATTTAAACATTAATTTACTAACTTTGCGAAGGGACATAACGTTTTAGGTTGGTTATTCCTCTTTTTATATGCTAAAATATATATCTATGCCTATAGGTATATATTGTTTTCTTTTCCTCATTTAACCGGTTTGAATTGCTTCCGTTTATTTACCTATCTGTTTTCTGTAGATACACACACATACACTATACACATAAACATCCATGCCCAGGGAGGGACTCGAAACCGCGACCTCTACGTGGTGGCACGCTATAGCCATACGTTCTAGCGACCATGGCAATGAGGGCCGGCAATTCCTTTATGAGGTAGAAGAAAGCCAGGTCACTTTAAGCTCTATAGACCCTGGGCTCATTTAAATATTAATTTACTCACTTTGTGTGGGGACATAACGTTTTATGTTGGTTATTCCTTACTGAGAATGATGCAATTCAAGTATGCTTAACCTCTATAGCCCCTGGGCTCATTTAACCATTAATTTACTCACTTTGTGAGGGGACATAACGTTTTGGGTTGGTTATTGCTGAATAAAAAAGATGAAAGTCAGGTAACCATGCTTTTAATAAACAGTCGAGCAAAATTTTTGCTTATTTCTTCGAATAGTTTTAGAAATTAACTTATTCTCCTTCATCCCTTTATTATCATCTAATAAAAATATATTTTCCCCTGGGGTCATTTTAATATTAAATTACTCTCATTGTGAGAGTACCTAAAGTTTAAAGTTGCTTATTCCTTATTGAGGAAGATTAAAATAGGGGAACTTTAAGATCTACAAACCCTGGGCACATTTTAGCATTAATTTACTCACTTTGCAATCGGACATATCGGCTTAGGTTGGTTATTCCTTATTAAGAAAGATGAAAGTCAAGAAACCCTAAGCTCTATAGAACTTGGGCTAATTTTAACTTTAATCTACTTATTTTGTAGGGTACATAACGCTTAGGTTAGTTATACCTTACTGAGAAAGATGAAAGTCAGGTAAGGATTAGCTCTGGGCTCATTTATACCTTAATTTACTTACTTTGTGTTATGACATAACGTTTTAGGTTGGTTATTCGTAATTGAGGAAGATGAAAGTCAGGTAACCTTAACCTCTGGGATCATTTATACTTTAATTTACTCACTTTGTGTTATGACATAACGTTTTAGTTTGGTTATTCCTTATTGAGAAAGATGAAAGTCAGGTAACTTTAAGCTCTGGGATCATTTATAATTTAATTTGCTCCCTTTGTGTTATGACATAACGTTTTAGGTTGGTTATTACTAATTGAGAAAGAGGAAAGTGAGCTACCTTTAAGCTCTGGGATCATTTATACTTTAATTTACCCCATTTGTGTTATGACATAACGTTTAAGATTGGTTATTCCTGATAGAGAAAGATGAAAGTCAGGTAACTATAAGCTCTGGCATCATTTATAATTTTAATTTACTAAATTTTTGTGTTATGACATAACGTTTTAGTTTGGGTATTCCTTACTGAGAAAGATGAAGGTCAGGTAACTATAAGCTGTGGGCTCATTTATACTTTAATTTACTCACTTTGTAATATGACATAACCTTTTTGCTTGGTTATTCCTTATTGAGGAAGGGGAAAGTCAGGTAACTATGAGAGCTGTAGAGCCTAGGCTCATTTGTACTTTAATTTACTCACTTTGTGTTATGACATAACGTTTTAGGTTAGTTATTCCTTATTGATAAAAATGAAAGTCATGTAACTATAAGCTCTATAGAGCCTGGGCTCATTTATACTTAATTTACTCACTGTGTGTTATGACATAACGTTTTATGTTGGTTATTCCTAATTGAGAACGATGTAAGTCAGATAACTTAAAGATCTGGGGTCATTTATACTTTAATTTACTCACTTTTTTATAACATAACGTTTTAGCTCGGTTATGCCTTATTGAGAAAGATTAAAGTCAGATAACTATGAGCGCTATAAAGCCTAGGCTCATTTGTGCTTTAATTTACTCACTTTGTGTTATGACATTACGTTTTAGGTTAGTTATTCCTTATTGAGAAAGATGAAAGTCTGGTAACTATAAGACCTATAGGGCCTGGGCTCATTTACACTTTAATTTACTCACTTTGTGTTATGACATACTGTTTTAGGTTTGTTATTCCTTATTGAGGAAGATGAAGGTTAAGTAGCTATAAGCTCAATAGAGCCTGGGCTCAGTTATACTTTAATTTAATTGAGCCTGGGCTCAGTTATACTTTAATTTACTCTCTGTGTGTTATGACATAACGTTTTAGGTTCGTTATTCCTTATTGAGAAAGGTGAAAATCACGTAACTATAAGCTCCATAGAAAGTGGGCTCATTTATATTTTAGTATACTCACTTTGTGTTATAACATAACGTTTTAAGTTGGTTATTCCTAATTGAGAAAGATGAAAGTCAGGTAACTTTAAGATCTGGGTTCATTTATACTTTAATTTACTAACTTTGTGTTATTACATAACGTTTTAGGTTCGTTATTCCTTATTGAGAAAGGTGAAAATCACGTAACTATAAGCTCCATAGAAAGTGGGCTCATTTATATTTTAGTATACTCACTTTGTGTTATAACATAACGTTTTAAGTTGGTTATTCCTAATTGAGAAAGATGAAAGTCAGGTAACTTTAAGATCTGGGTTCATTTATACTTTAATTTACTAACTTTGTGTTATAACATAACGTTTTAGGTTCGTTATTCCTTATTCAGAAAGATGAAAGTCAGGTAAATATAAGCCCCATAGAGCCTGAGTACATTCATATTTTAATTTACTCACTTTGTGTTATGACATAACGTTGAAGGTTGGTTATTCCTTATTGAGAAAAATGAATTTCAGGTAACTATAAGCCCTGGGTTATTTATACTTTAATTTACTCACTTCCTGGTATGACACGACGTTTTATGTTGGTTACTCCATGTTGAGAAATATGAAAGTCATGTAACTATAAGCTCTTTAGACCCTGGGCTGATTTAAACATTACTTTACACGCTTTGTGGTATGAGATGAAGTTTTAGGTTGTTTATTCCTTATTGAGAAAGATGAAAGTCGAGTAATTATAAGCTCTATAGACCCTGGGCTCATTTAAACATTAATTTACTCACTTTGCAAGGGGACATAGCGTTTTATTTAGATATTCCTTATTGATGAAGATGAAAGGCAAATAATTTTAAGATCTATATACCCTGGGCTCATTTACACACTAATTTACTCACTGTGCGAGGGGACATAAAGTTTTATTGGTTATTCCTTTTCATACGTTAAAAACATATATCTATGCATAGAGATATATTTTTTTTATTTTATCCTTATTTAACAGGTTTTTATTGTTTCCGTTTAACAACCTATCTGTTTTCTGTAGATTCACACACATACGCTATACACATATACACCCATGCCCAGGGCGGGACTCGAATCCGCGACCCTCTACGCGGTGGAACGCTAGAGACATACGTTCTAATGACCATGGCAGCGAGGGCCGGCAAGTCCTTATTGAAACAGATGAAAGTCAGGTACCTTTCACTATAGACCTGGGCTCATTTAAAAATTAATGTACTTACTTTGTGATGTGACATGACGTTTTGGGTTGGTTATTCGTTATTTACAATGATGAAAGTCAGGTAAATTTTAGCTCTATGGACCCTGGGCTCATTTAAACATTAATATACTCACTTTGTGACGTGACATGACATTTAAGGTTGGTTATTCCATATTGACAAAGATGAAGGTCAGGTACCTTAAAGCTCTATAGACCCCGGGCTTGTTCAAACATTAATATACTCACTTTCTGAGGGCACATAACGTTTTAAGTTGGTTATTCCTTATTGAGAATGATGAAAGTCAAGTATCTTTAAGCGCTGTAGATCCTGGTCTCATTCAGGCACTAATATACTCACTTTGGGTTGGGACATAACGTTTTAGGTTGATTATTTTTTATTGAGAAAGATGAAAGTCAAGAAACTTTAAGCTCTTTAGACTTATGGCTCATTTAAGCATTAATTTGCTCACTTTGTAGTATGACATAACATTTTAGGTTGCTTATTTCATATTATGAAAGATGAAAGTCAATTAACTTCAAGCTCTATAAACCCTGGGTCGTTTAAACATTAATTTACTCATTTTGTGAGGGACCATAACGTTTTAGGTTGGTTAATGCTTATTGAGCAAGTTAAAAGTCAGGTAACTTTAAGCTCTATAGACCCTGGCAGCACTTAAACATTAATTTACTCACTTTAAGATTGGATATAACGTTTTAGGTTGGTTATTCCTTATTGAGAAAGATGACAGTCACATAGCTATAAGCTCTGTAGACCCTGGGCTCACTTAAACATTAATTTACTCACTTTCTACTATGAGATGAAGTTTTAGGTTGTTTATTCCTTATTGAGGAAGAAGAAATTCAAGTTACTTTAAGATCTATAGATCCTGGTCTCATTTAAACATTAATTTACTCACTTTGGGACGGGACATAGCGTTTTATGTTAGTTATTCCTTATTGAGAAAGAAGAAAGTCAAGTAACTTTAGGCTCTGGGCTCATTTATACTTTACTTTACTAACTTTGTTTTTATGACATGACGTTTTAGGTTGGTTACTCCATATTGAGAAAGATGAAAGTCAGGTAGCTATAAGCTCTATAGACCCTGGGCTCATTTAAACATTAATTTACTCACTTTGTGGTATGAGATGAAGTTTTAGGTTGGTTATTTCTTAGTGAGAAAGGTGAAAGTCAGGTAATTATAAGCTCTATGGACCCTGGTCTCATTTAAACATAATTTTACTCACTTTGTGGTATGAGATGAAGTTTTAGGTTGGTTATTTCTTAGTGAGAAAGATGAAAGTCAGGTAATTATAAGCTCTATAGACCCTGGGCTCATTTAAAAATTAATTTACTCACTTTGCGAAGGGACATAACGTTTTAGGTTGGTTATTCCTCTTTTTATACGCTAAAATATATATCTATGCCTATAGGTATATATTGTTTTCTTTTCCTCATTTAACCGGTTTTTATTGCTTCCGTTTAATTATCTATCTGTTTTCTGTAGATACACACACATACACTATACACATAAACATCCATGCCCAGGGAGGGACTCGAAACCGCGACCTCTACGTGGTGGCACGCTATAGCCATACGTTCTAGCGACCATGGCAATGAGGGCCGGCAATTCCTTATTGAGGTAGAAGAAAGTCAGGTCAAATTAAGCTCTATAGACCCTGGGCTAATTGAAACATTCATATACTCACTTTGTGAGGGGACATAACGTCTTAGGTTGGTTATTCCATTCATTCAGAGAAAAGTTGAAAATCAGGTGTCTTTAAGCTCTATAGACCCTGGGCTCATTTAAACATTAATTTACTCACTTTGTGTGGGGACATAACGTTTTAGGTTGGTTATTCCTTACTGAGAATGATGCAAGTCAAGTATGTTTAACCTCTATAGCCCCTGGGCTCATTTAACCATTAATTTACTCTCTTTGTGAGGGGACATAGCGTTTTGGGTTGGTTATTGCTGAATCAGAATGATGAAAATCACGTAACCATGCTTTTAATAAACAGTCGAGCAAAATATTTGCTTATTTCTTCGAATAGTTTTAGAAATTAACTTATTCTCCTTCATCCCTTTATTATCATCTAATAAAAATATATTTTCCCCTGGGGTCATTTTAATATTAAATTACTCTCATTGTGAGAGTACCTAAAGTTTAAAGTTGGTTATTCCTTATTGAGGAAGATTAAAATTGGGTAACTTTAAGATCTACAAACCCTGGGCACATATTAGCATTAATTTACTCACTTTGCAATGGGACATATCGGCTTAGGTTGGTTATTCCTTATTAAGAAAGATGAAAGTCAAGAAACCCTAAGCTCTATAGAACTTGGGCTAATTTTAACATTAATCTACTTATTTTGTAGGGTACATAACGCTTAGGTTAGTTATACCTTACTGAGAAAGATGAAAGTCAGGTAAGGATTAGCTCTGGGCTCATTTATACCTTAATTTACTTACTTTGTGTTATGACATAACGTTTTAGGTTGGTTATTCCTAATTGAGGAAGATGAAAGTCAGGTAACTTTAAGCCCTGGGATCATTTATACTTTAATTTACTCACTTTGTGTTATGATATAACGTTTTAGTTTGGTTATTCCTTATTGAGAAAGATGAAAGTCAGGTAACTTTAAGCTCTGGGATCATTTATAATTTAATTTACTCCCTTTGTGTTATGACATAACGTTTTAAGTTGTTTATTACTAATTGAGAAAGAGGAAAGTCAGCTACCTTTAAGCTCTGGGATCATTTATACTTTAATTTACCCCATTTGTGTTATGACATAACGTTTTAGATAGGTTATTCCTGATAGAGAAAATGAAAGTCAGGTAATTATAAGCTCTGGCATCATTTATAATTTAGTAGTAGTAGTAGTAGTAGTAGTAGTAGTAGTAGTAGTAGTAGTAGTAGTAGTAGTAGTAGTAGTAGTAGTAGTAGTAGTAGTAGTAGTCTAATGCCCGTTAGCTTGGATATATTCCATTTGCTTTCTTGCTTCCCAGTATAGTTCAGTTATTGTTCTTGTGGGTGATGTTTTGAGAGCCAGACAGACAGAAAGGTGGTCTTTATTCATTATGGAATCGATATCTTGACACAGGATACAATTTGGAGATTTAAAGATTTTAATTTTATGAAGATGTGCAGCCAGACAGTCATGACCTGTTATCACTCTGAATTTTGCTACTGCTTCATGTCTTGGGTGTTCAGGTATGAAGATTTTCTTGTGTAGGATAGCTGCCCATGGTTTCTCATTGCTTTCTGTTGTGAGGTGTTTCATCAGTTCTTTCTGAAACTTTCTTTGGATTATAATTTTTGCCGAATGATAGGACAGAGTTTTGTTAGGTTTCTGTAAGATTTTGGTGCCCTTTTTTGCCAGAAGGTCTGCCATTTCATTTCCTTGAATTCCACAATGAGAGGGGATCCATTGGAGCTGGATACTTTTATTTTGGTTATTTAAAGTTCTTATCACCTTTTTAATTTCCAATATTTTACTGGATATTGGTAAGTTATTTGTTGTTATAGCTTGAATAGCTGAACTTGAGTCACTTAGTATAACTGCTCTCTGAAATGCATTTATTCTGTATACTAGGTGTGTTAGTGCTAGTCCTATTGCCTGAATTTCTCCATCAAAATGGGTGGAATTTCTCCCTACTGCAACGTAAAAACTAAAAAGTTTTGAATAAACCCCAGCTCCAGCTCCATCTTCTATTTTCATTCTAGATCCATCTGTATATATATATGTATCCATTGTGGTTCAGGGTATAGATTGTGGATAGTTTCTAGTGTGATTTGTTTTAATTCATCTGGGGTCATTTCTTTTTTAGGACAGGTTTTATTAAGTTTATGTTATGGGCAATATCTGTGTCTTCCATGGGTGATGTTGGTAAAAGAAGTTTTTCTGGCATTTGGTTTGGGTTATATATTTTCTGAAGTTTGGTTGCTTTTTGTATGAAGCCATTTTGTGTTTTCAGGTTTCTCTCTCTGTCTTTATAATTCAGCCAGTAATTATCATGGGGAAGTCTTATCAATTTTTCGTATTGCAATACGGTCTGTTTGTTGATCTGATGGGCTATGGGGTTATTTTCAGTAAGGACCTGCATTGCTGTTATGGGAGTGGATTTGGCTGCACCTGTTATTAGACGTAAAGCATTATTCTGTGTTACTTCCAGTTTGTTTAGATTAGTATCGTTACAGGTGACCATAGTTTCACTTCCGTACATTAGCACAGGCTTTATGTACGTCTTGTAAGTATTATTTAGTACAGATCTTGAGCATCCCCATTTTGTTTTTGCTAATCTCTTTAAGATATTGCATCTTCTGTTTACTTTCTCAGTAGTAATTTTAACATGATGGTCCCAGGTTAATTTCCTATCAAAGTGTATACCTAGGTACTTGACGTTGTTGTTGAATGTTTTGCCCATTAATTTTGAGGTGGAGCTCTGGTGACGTATGTGCCAATGAAAATATCTCGAAACAGGTTTTGTTGGTGTTAATCTTCATGCAGTTATCTTTACACCACTGTTCCAATGTGGTAATAGCATTGTTCATTTGTGAGGTTAGTTTATGTTGAAGATTTCTAGGTGTAGTTGTCCAAATTGTTACGTCATCAGCATAGAGTGAACATTTAATGTTTTTGTTTTTGTTTAATTCTGATGGTAGGTTATTTATAATTATGTTGAATAGAATTGGGCTGAGTACTGAGCCTTGAGGGAGACCCATTTTCATTTGTTTGTATTTCAATGTTGAATTGCCATATTTTGTTGTACAGAATCTTTGATTAATGAAGTTGTAGATCCATCTTAACATGTTCCCATCAATGTTTAAGTTCATTATTTTCGCCATGAGTTTCAGTTTCCAGACTGATCCAAAGGCATCTTCAAAATCCACAAAGAGTGCTGCGACTGTTTCATGTGCATCTAATGAGTCCTTGATTTCTTGACTCAGTTTCAGAACTTGCTCTGTTGTGGAATGATGTGGTCGAAATCCAGCTTGGGCATGTGATATTAGATTTTTTTTTCCTAAATACCAAACAAGTCTTGCTTGCACCATTCGCTCCATTGTCTTACACAATATGCTTGTCAGTGAGATTGGGCGGTAGCTAGATACATTGTCAGCAGGTTTTTTAGGTTTCAGTATAGGAATTATGACGGCTTTTTTCCATGCTGAGGGCACATTAGTGTTCCAGATTTGATTAATGAGATGAAGGCAGGTAGTCATTGCCTTGGGGCCTAAGTGTTTAAGAAATTCTGCAAAGATGTGATCTGGACCTGGTTGTTTTTTGTTTTTCAGTTTATTTATGGAGCATTTCAGTTCTTGTATGTTGAAGTTGGAGGTGAATATGCTGTCTTTGTTTATATTTTTGGTATATCGTTTCAGATTTTGTTTAATGTTCTTTTCTTCTTGTTTATGTTTCTTAGTTTTATCATTCTTTTTAGTATAATGTTTGTTAAAGGCTTCACTTATTTTATGATCATCTGTTAAGGTTTCATTTGCCAATATTAATGGCTCTCTTTTTTGCACTTTTTCATTATTGTTTAAGGTTGATATATAGTTATGTACTTTTGTGCTATTATTTCTATAATCTAGATTTTCTACACATTTTTGGAAACATTCTTTTTTTGCAGATAATATTTCTTTCTTCATTTGTGCTGCTTTTTTTCTCCAATCTTGTACATCCGCTGCTTGTTTTGTTTGTTCAGCTCGTTTCCTTGCATTGTTCCTTTCTCTCTTTAGTTCTGTAAGTCTTTTCGACCAGAATGGCTTATATTTATATACCTTTCCTCTAGGAATGTGTTTATTTGCAGCTTTTATAATTGTGTCACAGAATTCATTTATAATTTTAATTTACTAAATTTTTGTGTTATGACATAACGTTTTAGTTTGGGTATTCCTTACTGTGAAAGATGAAGGTCAGGTAACTATAAGCTGTGGGCTCACTTATACTTTAATTTACTCACTTTGTAATATGACATAACCTTTTAGCTTGGTTATTCCTTATTGAGGAAGGGGAAAGTCAGGTCACTATGAGAGCTGTGGAGCCTAGGCTCATTTGTACTTTAATTTACTCACTTTGTGTTATGACATAACGTTTTAGGTTAGTTATTCCTTATTGATAAAAATGAAAGTCATGTAACTATAAGCTCTATAGAGCCTGGGCTCATTTATACTTAATTTACGCACTGTGTGTTATGACATAACATTTTAGGTTTGTTATTCCTTATTGAGAAAGATGAAAGTCAGGTACCTATAAGCTCAATAGACCTGGGCTCATTTATACTTTCATTTACTTACTTTGTGTTATGACATAACGTTTTATGTTGGTTATTCCTAATTGAGAAAGATGTAAGTCAGATAACTTAAAGATCTGGGGTCATTTATACTTTAATTTACTCACTTTTTTATAACATAATGTTTTAGCTCGGTTATGCCTTATTGAGAAAGATTAAAGTCAGATAACTATGAGCGCTATAAAGCCTAGGCTCATTTGTACTTTAATTTACTCACTTTGTGTTATGCCATTACGCTTTAGGTTAGTTATTCCTTATTGAGAAAGATGAAAGTCTGGTAACTATAAGACCTATAGAGCCTGGGCTCATTTACACTTTAATTTACTCACTTTGTGTTATGACATACTGTTTTAGGTTTGTTATTCGTTATTGAGGAAGATGAAGGTTAAGTAACTATAAGCTCAATAGAGCCTGGGCTCATTTATACTTTAATTTACTAACTTTGTGTTATAACATAACGTTTTAGGTTCGTTATTCCTTATTCAGAAAGATGAAAGTCAGGTAAATATAAGCCCCATAGAGCCTGAGTACATTCATATTTTAATTTACTCACTTTGTGTTATAACATAACGTTTTAAGTTGGTTATTCCTAATTGAGAAAGATGAAAGTCAGGTAACTTTAAGATCTGGGCTCATTTATACTTTAATTTACTAACTTTGTGTTATAACATAACGTTTTAGGTTCGTTATTCCTTATTCAGAAAGATGAAAGTCAGGTAAATATAAGCCCCATAGAGCCTGAGTACATTCATATTTTAATTTACTCACTTTGTGTTATGACATAACGTTTAAGGTTGGTTATTCCTTATTGAGAAAAATGAATGTCAGGTAACTATAAGCCCTGGGTCATTTATACTTTAATTTACTCACTTCCTGGTTGACACGACGTTTTAGGTTGGTTACTCCATGTTGAGAAATATGACTCAGGTAACTATAAGCTCTTTAGACCCTGGGCTCATTTAAACATTACTTTATTCGCTTTGTGGTTTAAGATGAAGTTTTAGGTTGTTTATTTGTTATTGAGAAAGATGATAATCAGGTAATTATAAGCTCGATAGACCCTGGGCTCATTTAAACATTAATTTACTCCCTTTGCGAGGGGACATAGCGTTTTATTTAGATACTCCTTATTGAGAAAGATATAAGACAAGTAATTTTAGATCTATAGACCCTGGGCTCATTTAAACATTAATTTACTCTCTGTGCGAGGGGACATAAAGTTTTATTGGTTATTCCTTTTTTATACGTTAAAAACATATATCTTTGCATATAGATATATTTTTTTTTATTTTATCCTTAGTTAACCGGTTTTTATTGTTTCCGTTTAACAACCTATCTGTTTTCTGTAGATTCACACAAATACGCTATACACATATACACCCATGCCCAGGGCGGGACTCGAATCCGCGACCCTCTACGCGTTGGAACGCTAGAGACATACGTTCTAATGACCATGGCAGCGAGGGCCGGCAAATCCTTATTGAAACAGATGAACGTCAGGTACCTTTCACTATTGACCTAGGCTCATTTAAAAATTAATGTACTTACTTTGTGATGTGACATGACGTTTTGGGTTGGTTATTCGTTATTTACAATGATGATAGTCAGGTAAATTTTAGCTCTATGGACCCTGGGCTCATTTAAACATTAATTTACTCACTTTGTGACGTGACATGACGTTTTAGGTTGGTTATTCCATATTGACAAAGATGAAGGTCAGGTACCTTAAAGCTCTATAGACCCCGGGCTTGTTCAAACATTAATATACTCACTTTCTGAGGGCACATAACGTTTTAAGTTGGTTATTCCCTATTGAGAATGATGAAAGTCAAGTATCTTTAAGCGCTGTAGATCCTGGTCTCATTCAGGCACTAATATACTCACTTTGGGTTGGGACATAACGTTTTAGGTTGATTATTTTTTTATTGAGAAAGATGAAAGTCAAGAAACTTTAAGCTCTTTAGACTTATGGCTCATTTCAACATTAATTTGCTCACTTTGTGGTATGACATAACATTTTAGGTTGCTTATTTCATATTATGAAAGATGAAAGTCAATTAACTTCAAGCTCTATAAACCCTGGGTCGTTTAAACATTAATTTACTCATTTTGTGAGGGACCATAACGTTTTAGGTTGGTTAATGCTTATTGAGCAAGTTAAAAGTCAGGTAACTTTAAGCTCTATAGACCCTGGCAGCACTTAAACATTAATTTACTCACTTTAAGATTGGATATAACGTTTTAGGTTGGTTATTCCTTATTGAGAAAGATGACAGTCACATAGCTATAAGCTCTGTAGACCCTGGGCTCACTTTAACATTAATTTACTCACTTTCTACTATGAGATGAAGTTTTAGGTTGTTTATTCCTTATTGAGGAAGAAGAAATTCAAGTTACTTTAAGATCTATAGATCCTGGTCTCATTTAAACATTAATTTACTCACTTTGGGACGGGACATAGCGTTTTATGTTAGTTATTCCTTATTGAGAAAGAAGAAAGTCAAGTAACTTTAGGCTCTGGGCTCATTTATACTTTACTTTACTAACTTTGTTTTTATGACATGACGTTTTAGGTTGGTTACTCCATATTGAGAAAGATGAAAGTCAGGTAGCTATAAGCTCTATAGACCCTGGGCTCATTTAAACATTAATTTACTCACTTTGTGGTATGAGATGAAGTTTTAGGTTGGTTATTTCTTAGTGAGAAAGGTGAAAGTCAGGTAATTATAAGCTCTATGGACCCTGGTCTCATTTAAACATAATTTTACTCACTTTGTGGTATGAGATGAAGTTTTAGGTTGGTTATTTCTTAGTGAGAAAGATGAAAGTCAGGTAATTATAAGCTCTATAGACCCTGGGCTCATTTAAACATTAATTTACTCACTTTGCGAAGGGACATAACGTTTTAGGTTGGTTATTCCTCTTTTTATACGCTAAAATATATATCTATGCCTATAGGTATATATTGTTTTCTTTTCCTCATTTAACCGGTTTTTATTGCTTCCGTTTAATTATCTATCTGTTTTCTGTAGATACACACACATACACTATACACATAAACATCCATGCCCAGGGAGGGACTCGAAACCGCGACCTCTACGTGGTGGCACGCTATAGCCATACGTTCTAGCGACCATGGCAATGAGGGCCGGCAATTCCTTATTGAGGTAGAAGAAAGTCAGGTCAAATTAAGCTCTATAGACCCTGGGCTAATTGAAACATTCATATACTCACTTTGTGAGGGGACATAACGTCTTAGGTTGGTTATTTCATTCATTCAGAGAAAAGTTGAAAATCAGGTGTCTTTAAGCTCTATAGACCCTGGGCTCATTTAAACATTAATTTACTCACTTTGTGTGGGGACATAACGTTTTAGGTTGGTTATTCCTTACTGAGAATGATGCAAGTCAAGTATGTTTAACTTCTATAGCCCCTGGGCTCATTTAACCATTAATTTACTCTCTTTGTGAGGGGACATAGCGTTTTGGGTTGGTTATTGCTGAATCAGAATGATGAAAGTCACGTAACCATGCTTTTAATAAACAGTCGAGCAAAATATTTGCTTATTTCTTCGAATAGTTTTAGAAATTAACTTATTCTCCTTCATTCCTTTATTATCATCTAATAAAAATATATTTTCCCCTGGGGTCATTTTAATATTAAATTACTCTCATTGTGAGAGTACCTAAAGTTTAAAGTTGGTTATTCCTTATTGAGGAAGATTAAAATTGGGTAACTTTAAGATCTACAAACCCTGGGCACATTTTAGCATTAATTTACTCACTTTGCAATGGGACATATCGGCTTAGGTTGGTTATTCCTTATTAAGAAAGATGAAAGTCAAGAAACCCTAAGCTCTATAGAACTTGGGCTAATTTTAACATTAATCTACTTATTTTGTAGGGTACATAACGCTTAGGTTAGTTATACCTTACTGAGAAAGATGAAAGTCAGGTAAGGATTAGCTCTGGGCTCATTTATACCTTAATTTACTTACTTTGTGTTATGACATAACGTTTTAGGTTGGTTATTCCTAATTGAGGAAGATGAAAGTCAGGTAACTTTAAGCTCTGGGATCATTTATACTTTAATTTACTCACTTTGTGTTATGATATAACGTTTTAGTTTGGTTATTCCTTATTGAGAAAGATGAAAGTCAGGTAACTTTAAGCTCTGGGATCATTTATAATTTAATTTACTCCCTTTGTGTTATGACATAACGTTTTAAGTTGTTTATTGCTAATTGAGAAAGAGGAAAGTCAGCTACCTTTAAGCTCTGGGATCATTTATACTTTAATTTACCCCATTTGTGTTATGACATAACGTTTTAGATAGGTTATTCCTGATAGAGAAAATGAAAGTCAGGTAATTATAAGCTCTGGCATCATTTATAATTTAGTAGTAGTAGTAGTAGTAGTAGTAGTAGTCTAATGCCCGTTAGCTTGGATATATTCCATTTGCTTTCTTGCTTCCCAGTATAGTTCAGTTATTGTTCTTGTGGGTGATGTTTTGAGAGCCGGACAGACAGAAAGGTGGTCTTTATTCATTATGGAATCGATATCTTGACACAGGATACAATTTGGAGATTTAAAGATTTTAATTTTATGAAGATGTGCAGCCAGACAGTCATGACCTGTTATCACTCTGAATTTTGCTACTGCTTCATGTCTTGGGTGTTCAGGTATCAAGATTTTCTTGTGTAGGATAGCTGCCCATGGTTTCTCATTGCTTTCTGTTGTGAGGTATTCCATCAGTTCTTTCTGAAACTTTCTTTGGATTATAATTTTTGCCGAATGATAGGACAGAGTTTTGTTAGGTTTCTGTAAGATTTTGGTGCCCTTTTTTGCCAGAAGGTCTGCCATTTCATTTCCTTGAATTCCACAATGAGAGGGGATCCATTGGAGCTGGATACTTTTATTTTGGTTATTTAAAGTTCTTATGATCTTTTTAATTTCCAATATTTTACTGGATATTGGTAAGTTATTTGTTGTTATAGCTTGTATAGCTGAACTTGAGTCACTTAGTATAACTGCTCTCTGAAATGCATTTATTCTGTATACTAGGTGTGTTAGTGCTAGTCCTATTGCCTGAATTTCTCCATCAAAATGGGTGGAATTTCTCCCTACTGCAACGTAAAAACTAAAAAGTTTTGAATAAACCCCAGCTCCAGCTCCATCTTCTATTTTCATTCTAGATCCATCTGTATATATATATGTATCCATTGTGGTTCAGGGTATAGATTGTGGATAGTTTCTAGTGTGATTTGTTTTAATTCATCTGGGGTCATTTCTTTTTTAGGACAGGTTTTATTAAGTTTATGTTATGGGCTATATCTGTGTCTTCCATGGGTGATGTTGGTAAAAGAAGTTTTTCTGGCATTTGGTTTGGGTTATATATTTTCTGAAGTTTGGTTGCTTTTTGTATGAAGCCATTTTGTGTTTTCAGGTTTCTCTCTCTGTCTTTATAATTCAGCCAGTAATTATCATGGGGAAGTCTTATCAATTTTTCGTATTGCAATACGGTCTGTTTGTTGATCTGATGGGCTATGGGGTTATTTTCAGTAAGGACCTGCATTGCTGTTATGGGAGTGGATTTGGCTGCACCTGTTATTAGACGTAAAGCATTATTCTGTGTTACTTCCAGTTTGTTTAGATTAGTATCGTTACAGGTGACCATAGTTTCACTTCCGTACATTAGCACAGGCTTTATGTACGTCTTGTAAGTATTATTTAGTACAGATCTTGAGCATCCCCATTTTGTTTTTGCTAATCTCTTTAAGATATTGCATCTTCTGTTTACTTTCTCAGTAGTAATTTTAACATGATGGTCCCAGGTTAATTTCCTATCAAAGTGTATACCTAGGTACTTGACGTTGTTGTTGAATGTTTTGCCCATTAATTTTGAGGTGGAGCTCTGGTGACGTATGTGCCAATGAAAATATCTCGAAACAGGTTTTGTTGGTGTTAATCTTCATGCAGTTATCTTTACACCACTGTTCCAATGTGGTAATAGCATTGTTCATTTGTGAGGTTAGTTTATGTTGAAGATTTCTAGGTGTAGTTGTCCAAATTGTTACGTCATCAGCATAGAGTGAACATTTAATGTTTTTGTTTTTGTTTAATTCTGATGGTAGGTTATTTATCATTATGTTGAATAGAATTGGGCTGAGTACTGAGCCTTGAGGGAGACCCATTTTCATTTGTTTGTATTTCAATGTTGAATTGCCATATTTTGTTGTACAGAATCTTTGATTAATGAAGTTGTAGATCCATCTTAACATGTTCCCATCAATGTTTAAGTTCATTATTTTCGCCATGAGTTTCAGTTTCCAGACTGATCCAAAGGCATCTTCAAAATCCACAAAGAGTGCTGCGACTGTTTCATGTGCATCTAATGAGTCCTTGATTTCTTGACTCAGTTTCAGAACTTGCTCTGTTGTGGAATGATGTGGTCGAAATCCAGCTTGGGCATGTGATATTAGATTTTTTTTTCCTAAATACCAAACAAGTCTTGCTTGCACCATTCGCTCCATTGTCTTACACAATATGCTTGTCAGTGAGATTGGGCGGTAGCTAGATACATTGTCAGCAGGTTTTTTAGGTTTCAGTATAGGAATTATGACGGCTTTTTTCCATGCTGAGGGCACATTAGTGTTCCAGATTTGATTAATGAGATGAAGGCAGGTAGTCATTGCCTTGGGGCCTAAGTGTTTAAGAAATTCTGCAAAGATGTGATCTGGACCTGGTTGTTTTTTGTTTTTCAGTTTATTTATGGAGCATTTCAGTTCTTGTATGTTGAAGTTGGAGGTGAATATGCTGTCTTTATTTATATTTTTGGTATATCGTTTCAGATTTTGTTTAATGTTCTTTTCTTCTTGTTTATGTTTCTTAGTTTTATCATTCTTTTTAGTATAATGTTTGTTAAAGGCTTCACTTATTTTATGATCATCTGTTAAGGTTTTATTTGCCAATATTAATGGCTCTCTTTTTTGCACTTTTTCATTATTGTTTAAGGTTGATATATAGTTATGTACTTTTGTGCTATTATTTCTATAATCTAGATTTTCTACAAATTTTTGGAAACATTCTTTTTTTTGCAGATAATATTTCTTTCTTCATTTGTGCTGCTTTTTTTCTCCAATCTTGTACATCCGCTGCTTGTTTTGTTTGTTCAGCTCGTTTCCTTGCATTGTTCCTTTCTCTCTTTAGTTCTGTAAGTCTTTTCGACCAGAATGGCTTATATTTATATACCTTTCCTCTAGGAATGTGTTTATTTGCAGCTTTTATAATTGTGTCACAGAATTCATTTATAATTTTAATTTACTAAATTTTTGTGTTATGACATAACGTTTTAGTTTGGGTATTCCTTACTGTGAAAGATGAAGGTCAGGTAACTATAAGCTGTGGGCTCACCTATACTTTAATTTACTCACTTTGTAATATGACATAACCTTTTAGCTTGGTTATTCCTTATTGAGGAAGGGGAAAGTCAGGTAACTATGAGAGCTGTGGAGCCTAGGCTCATTTGTACTTTAATTTACTCACTTTGTGTTATGACATAACGTTTTAGGTTAGTTATTCCTTATTGATAAAAATGAAAGTCATGTAACTATAAGCTCTATAGAGCCTGGGCTCATTTATACTTAATTTACGCACTGTGTGTTATGACATAACATTTTAGGTTTGTTATTCCTTATTGAGAAAGATGAAAGTCAGGTACCTATAAGCTCAATAGACCTGGGCTCATTTATACTTTCATTTACTTACTTTGTGTTATGACATAACGTTTTATGTTGGTTATTCCTAATTGAGAAAGATGTAAGTCAGATAACTTAAAGATCTGGGGTCATTTATACTTTAATTTACTCACTTTTTTATAACATAATGTTTTACCTCGGTTATGCCTTATTGAGAAAGATTAAAGTCAGATAACTATGAGCGCTATAAAGCCTAGGCTCATTTGTACTTTAATTTACTCACTTTGTGTTATGCCGTTACGCTTTAGGTTAGTTATTCCTTATTGAGAAAGATGAAAGTCTGGTAACTATAAGACCTATAGAGCCTGGGCTCATTTACACTTTAATTTACTCACTTTGTGTTATGACATACTGTTTTAGGTTTGTTATTCGTTATTGAGGAAGATGAAGGTTAAGTAACTATAAGCTCAATAGAGCCTGGGCTCATTTATACTTTAATTTACTAACTTTGTGTTATAACATAACGTTTTAGGTTCGTTATTCCTTATTCAGAAAGATGAAAGTCAGGTAAATATAAGCCCCATAGAGCCTGAGTACATTCATATTTTAATTTACTCACTTTGTGTTATGACATAACGTTTAAGGTTGGTTATTCCTTATTGAGAAAAATGAATGTCAGGTAACTATAAGCCCTGGGTCATTTATACTTTAATTTACTCACTTCCTGGTTGACACGACGTTTTAGGTTGGTTACTCCATGTTGAGAAATATGACTCAGGTAACTATAAGCTCTTTAGACCCTGGGCTCATTTAAACATTACTTTATTCGCTTTGTGGTATAAGATGAAGTTTTAGGTTGTTTATTTGTTATTGAGAAAGATGATAATCAGGTAATTATAAGCTCGATAGACCCTGGGCTCATTTAAACATTAATTTACTCCCTTTGCGAGGGGACATAGCGTTTTATTTAGATACTCCTTATTGAGAAAGATGTAAGACAAGTAATTTTAGATCTATAGACCCTGGGCTCATTTAAACATTAATTTACTCTCTGTGCGAGGGGACATAAAGTTTTATTGGTTATTCCTTTTTTATACGTTAAAAACATATATCTTTGCATATAGATATATTTTTTTTTATTTTATCCTTAGTTAACCGGTTTTTATTGTTTCCGTTTAACAACCTATCTGTTCTCTGTAGATTCACACACATACGCTATACACATATACACCCATGCCCAGGGCGGGAGTCGAATCCGCAACCCTCTACGCGGTGGAATGCTAGAGACATACGTTCTAATGACCATGGCAGCGAGGGCCGGCAAGTCCTTATTGAAACAGATGAAGGTCAGGTACCTTTCTCTATGGACCCTGGGCTCATTTAAAAATTAATTTACTCACTTTGTGATGTGACATGACGTTTTGGGTTGGTTATTCCTTATTGACAATGATGAAAGTCAGGTAAATTTTAGCTCTATAGACCCTGGGCTCATTTAAACATCAATTTACTCACTTTGTGATGTGACATGACGTTTTAGGTTGGTTATTCCATATTGACAAAGATGAAGGTCAGGTACCTTAAAGCTCTATAGACCCCGGGCTTGTTCAAACATTAATATACTCACTTTCTGAGGGCACATAACATTTTAATTTGGTTATTCCCTATTGAGAATGATGAAAGTCAAGTATCTTTAAGCGCTGTAGATCCTGGTCTCATTTAGGCACTAATATACTCACTTTGGGTTGGGACATAACGTTTTAGGTTGATTATTTTTTATTGAGAAAGATGAAAGTCAAGAACCTTTAAGCTCTTTAGACTTTGGGCTCATTTAAACATTAATTTGCTCACTTTGTGGTATGACATAACATTTTAGTTTGCTTATTTCATATTATGAAAGATGAAAGTCAATTAACTTCAAGCTCTATAAACCCTGGCTCGTTTAATCATTAATTTACTCATTTTGTGAGGGACCATAACGTTTTAGGTTGGTTAATGCTTATTGAGCAAGTTGAAAGTCAGGTAACTTTAATCTCTATAGACCCTGGCAGCACTTAAACATTAATTTACTCACTTTAAGGTTGGATATAACGTTTTAGGTTGGTTATTCCTTATTGGGAAAGATGACAGTCACATAGCTATAAGCTCTGTAGACCCTGGGCTCACTTAAACATTTATTTACTCACTTTGTACTATGAGATGAAGTTTTAGGTTGTTTATTCCTTATTGAGAAAGAAGAAATTCAAGTTACTTTAAGATCTATAGATCCTGGGCTCATTTAAACATTAATTTACTCACTTTGCGACGGGACATAGCGTTTTATGTTTGTTAATCCTTATTGAGAAAGAAGAAAGTCAAGTTACTTTAAGCTCTGGGCTCATTTATACTTTACTAACTTTGTTTTTATGACATGAAGTTTTAGGTTGGTTATTTCTTAGTGAGAAAGATGAGAGTCAGGTAATTATAAGCTCTATGGACCCTGGTCTCATTTAAACATAATTTTCTCACTTTGTGTTATTAGATAACGTTTTATGATGGCTATTCCTTATTGAGAAAGATGAAAGGCAAATAACTTTAAGCTATATAGACCCTGGGCTCATTTAAACATTAATTTACTCACTTTGCGAGGGGACATAACGTTTTAGGTTGGTTATTCCTCTTTTTATACGCTAAAATATATATCTATGCCTATAGGTATATATTGTTTTCTTTTCCTCATTTAACCGGTTTTTATTGCTTCCGTTTAATTACCTATCTGTTTTCTGTAGATACACACACATACACTATACACATAAACATCCATGCCCAGGGAGGGACTCGAAACCGCGACCTCTACGTGGTGGCACGCTATAGCCATACGTTCTAGCGACCATGGCAATGAGGGCCGGCAATTCCTTATTGAGGTAGAAGAAAGTCAGGTCAAATTAAGCTCTATAGACCCTGGGCTAATTGAAACATTCATATACTCACTTTGTGAGGGGACATAACGTCTTAGGTTGGTTATTCCATTCATTCAGAGAAAAGTTGAAAATCAGGTGTCTTTAAGCTCTATAGACCCTGGGCTCATTTAAACATTAATTTACTCACTTTGTGAGGGGACATAACGTTTTAGGTTGGTTATTCCTTACTGAGAATGATGCAAGTCAAGTATGTTTAACCTCTATAGCCCCTGGGCTCATTTAACCATTAATTTACTCTCTTTGTGAGGGGACATAGCGTTTTGGGTTGGTTATTGCTGAATCAGAAAGATGAAAGTCAGGTAACCATGCTTTTAATAAACAGTCGAGCAAAATATTTGCTTATTTCTTCGAATAGTTTTAGAAATTAACTTATTCTCCTTCATCCCTTTATTATCATCTAATAATAATATATTTTCCCCTGGGGTCATTTTAATATTAAATTACTCTCATCGGGAGAGTACCTAAAGTTTAAAGTTGGTTATTCCTTATTGAGGAAGATTAAAATAGGGTAACTTTAAGATCTACAAACCCTGGGCACATTTTAGCATTAATTTACTCACTTTGCAATGGGACATATCGGCTTAGGTTGGTTATTCCTTATTAAGAAAGATGAAAGTCAAGAAACCCTAAGCTCTATAGAACTTGGGCTAATTTTAACATTAATCTACTTATTTTGTAGGGTACATAACGCTTAGGTTAGTTATTCCTTACTGAGAAACATGAAAGTCAGGTAAGGATTAGCTCTGTGCTCATTTATACCTAAATTTACTTACATTGTGTTATGACATAACGTTCTAGGTTGGTGATTCCTAATTGAGGAAGATGAAAGTCAGGTAACCTTAACCTCTGGGATCATTTATACTTTAATTTACTCACTTTGTGTTATGATATAACATTTTAGTTTGGTTATTCCTTATTGAGAGAGATGAAACTCAGGTAACTTTAAGCTCTGGGATCATTTATAATTTAATTTACTCCCTTTGTGTTATGACTTAACGTTTTAGGTTGGTTATTACTAATTGAGAAAGAGGAAAGTCAGCTACCTTTAAGCTCTGGGATCATTTATACTTTAATTTACCCCATTTGTGTTATGACATAACGTTTTAGATTGGTTATTCCTGATAGAGAAAGATGAAAGTCAGGTAACTATAAGCTCTGGCATCATTTATAATTTTAATTTACTAAAGTTTTGTGTTATGACATAACGTTTTAGTTTGGGTATTCCTTACTGAGAAAGATGAAGGTCAGGTAACTATAAGCTGTGGGCTCATTTATATTTTAATTTACTCACTTTGTAATATGACATAACCTTTTAGCTTGGTTATTCCTTATTGAGGAAGGGGAAAGTCAGGTAACTATGAGAGCTGTAGAGCCTAGGCTCATTTGTACTTTAATTTACTCACTTTGTGTTATGACATAACGTTTTAGGTTAGTTATTCCATATTGATAAAAATGAAAGTCATGTAACTATAAGCTCTATAGAGCCTGGGCTCATTTATACTTAATTTACTCACTGTGTGTTATGACATAACATTTTAGGTTTGTTATTCCTTATTGAGAAAGATGAAAGTCAGGTAACTATAAGCTCAATAGACCTGGGCTCATTTATACTTTAATTTACTTACTTTGTGTTATGACATAACGTTTTATGTTGGTTATTCCTAATTGAGAACTATGTAAGTCAGATAACTTAAAGATCTGGGGTCATTTATACTTTAATTTACTCACTTTTTTATAACATAACGTTTTAGCTCGGTTATGCCTTATTGAGTAAGATTAAAGTCAGATAACTAGGAGCGCTATAAGGCCTAGGCTCATTTGTACTTTAATTTACTCACTTTGTGTTATGACATTACGTTTTAGGTTAGCTATTCCTTATTGAGAAAGATGAAAGTCTGTCAACTATAAGACCTATAGAGCCTGGGCTCATTTACACTTTAATTTACTCACTTTGTGTTATGACATACTGTTTTAGGTTTGTTATTCCTTATTGAGGAAGATGAAGGTTAAGTAACTATAAGCTCAATAGAGCCTGGGCTCAGTTATGCTTTAATTTACTCTCTGTGTGTTATGACATAACGTTTTAGGTTCGTTATTCCTTATTGAGAAAGGTGAAAATCACGTAACTATAAGGTCCATAGAAAGTGGGCTCATTTATATTTTAGTATACTCACTTTGTGTTATTACTTAACGTTTTAAGTTGGTTATTCCTAATTGAGAAAGATGAAAGTCAGGTAGCTTTAAGATCTGGGTTCATTTATACTTTAATTTACTAACTTTGTGTTATAACATAACGTTTAAGGTTGGTTATTCCTTATTGAGAAAAATGAATGTCAGGTAACTATAAGCCCTGGGTCATTTATACTTTAATTTACCCACTTCCTGGTATGACACAACGTTTTAGGTTGGTTACTCCATGTTGAGAAATATGACTCAGGTAACTATAAGCTCTTGAGACCCTGGGCTCATTCAAACATTACTTTATTTGCTTTGTGGTATAAGATGAAGTTTTAGGTTGTTTATTTGTTATTGAGAAAGATGATAATCAGGTAATTATTAGCTCGATAGACCCTGGGCTCATTTAAACATTAATTTACTCCCTTTCAAGGGGACATAGCGTTTTATTTAGATATTCCTTATTGAGAAAGATGTAAGGCAAGTAACTTTAAGATCTGTAGACCCTGGGCTCATTTAAACATTAATTTACTCACTGTGCGAGGGGAGATAAAGTTTTATTGGTTATTCCTTTTTTATACGTTAAAAACATGTATGTTTGCATATAGATATATTTTTTTTATTTTATCCTTAGTTAACCGGTTTTTATTGTTTCCCTTTAACAACCTATCTGTTTTCTGTAGATTCACACACATACGCTATACACATATACACCCATGCCCAGGGCGGGAGTCGAATCCGCGACCCTCTACGCGGTGGAACGCTAGAGACATACGTTCTAATGACCATGGCAGCGAGGGCCAGCAGGTCCTTATTGAAACAGATGAAAGTCAGGTACCTATCTCTATGGACTCTGGGCTCATTTAAAAATTAATTTACTCACTTTGTGATGTGACTTGACGTTTTGGGTTGGTTATTCCTTATTGACAATGATAAAAGTCAGGCAAATTTTAGCTCTATAGACCCTGGGCTCATTTAAACATCAATTTACTCACTTTGTGACGTGACATGACGTTTTAGGTTGGTTATTCCATATTGACAAAGATGAAGGTCAGGTACCTTAAAGCTCTATAGACCCCCCGCTTGTTCAAACATTACTATACTCACTTTCTGAGGGCACATAACGTTTTAAGTTGGTTCCTCCCTATTGAGAATGACGAAAGTCAAGTATCTTTAAGGGCTGTAGATCCTGGTCTCATTTAGGCACTAATATACTCACTTTGGGTTGGGACATAATGTTTTAGGTTGATTATTTTTTATTGAGAAAGATGAAAGTCAAGAAACTTTAAGCTCTTTAGACTTTGGGCTCATTTAAACATTAATTTGCTCACTTTGTGGTATGACATAACATTTTAGGTTGCTTATTTCATATTATGAAAGATGAAAGTCAATTAACTTCAAGCTCTATACACCCTGGCTCGTTTAAACATTAATTTACTCATTTTGTGAGGGACCATAACGTTTTAGGTTGGTTAATGCTTATTGAGCAAGTTGAAAGTCAGGTAACTTTAAGCTCTATAGACCCTGGCAGCACTTAAACATTAATTTACTCACTTTAAGGTTGGATATAACGTTTTAGGTTGGTTATTCCTTATTGAGAAAGATGACAGTCACATAGCTATAAGCTCTGTAGACCCTGGGCTCACTTAAACATTTATTCACTCACTTTGTACTATGAGATGAAGTTTTAGGTTGTTTATTCCTTATTGAGAAAGAAGAAATTCAAGTTACTTTAAGATCTATAGATCCTCGGCTCATTTAAACATTAATTTACTCACTTTGCGACGGGACATAGCGTTTTATGTTAGTTAATCCTTATTGAGAAAGAAGAAAGTCATGTAACTTTAAGCTCTGGGATCATTTATACTTTACTAACTTTGTTTTTATGACATGACGTTTTAGGTTGGTTACTCCATATTGAGAAAGATGAAAGTCAGGTAGCTATAAGCTCTATACACCATGGGCTCATTTAAACATTAATTTACTCACTTTGTGGTATGAGATGAAGTTTTAGGTTGGTTATTTCTTAGTGAGAAAGATGAAAGTCAGGTAATTATAAGCTCTATGGACCCTGGTCTCATTTAAACATAATTTTACTCACTTTGTGTTATGAGATAAGGTTTTATGATGGCTATTCCTTATTGAGAAAGATGAAAGGCAAATAACTTTAAGCTATATAGACCCTGGGCTCATTTAAACATTAATTTACTCACTTTGCGAGAGGACATAACGTTTTAGGTTGGTTATTCCTCTTTTTATACGCTAAAATATATATCTATGCCTATAGGTATATATTGTTTTCTTTTCCTCATTTAACCGGTTTTTATTGCTCCGGTTTAATTACCTATCTGTTTTCTGTAGATACACACACTTACACTATACACATAAACATCCATGCCCAGGGGGACTCGAAACCGCGACCTCTACGTGGTGGCACGCTATAGAAATACGTTCTAGCGACCATGGCAATGAGGGCCGGCAATTCCTTATTGAGGTAGAAGAAAGTCAGGGCACTTTAAGCTCTATAGACCCTGGGCTAATTTAAACATTCATATACTCCCTTTGTGAGGGGACATAACGTCTTAGGTTGGTTATTCCATTCATTCAGAGAAAAGTTGAAAATCAGGTGTCTTTAAGCTCTATAGACTCTGGGCTCATTTAAACATTAATTTACTCACTTTGTGTGGGGACATAACGTTTTAGGTTGGTTATTCCTTACTGAGAATGATGCAAGTAAAGTATGTTTAACCTCTATAGCCCCTGGGCTTATTTAACCATTAATTTACTCTCTTTGTGAGGGGACATAGCGTTTTGGGTTTGTTATTGCTGAATCAGAAAGATGAAAGTCATGTAACCATGCTTTTAATAAACAGTCGAGCAAAATATTTGCTTATTTCTTCGAATAGTTTTAGAAATTAACTTATTCTCCTTCATCAATTTTTTATCATCTAATAAAAATATATTTTCCCCTGGGGTCATTTTAATATTAAATTACTCTCATTGTGAGAGTGCCTAAAGTTTAAAGTTGGTTATTCCTTATTGAGGAAGATTAAAATAGGGTAACTTTAAGATCTGCAAACCCTGGGCACATTTTAGCATTAATTTACTCACTTTGCAATGGGACATATCAGCTTAGGTTGGTTATTCCTTATTAAGAATGATGAAAGTCAAGAAACCCTAAGCTCTATAGAACTTGGGCTAATTTTAACATTAATCTACATATTTTGTAGGGTACATAACGCTTAGGTTAGTTATTCCTTACTGAGAAAGATGAAAGTCAGGTAAGGATTAGCTCTGTGCTCATTTATACCTAAATTTACTTACATTGTGTTATGACATAACGTTCTAGGTTGGTGATTCCTAATTGAGGAAGATGAAAGTCAGGTAACCTTAAACTCTGGGATCATTTATACTTTAATTTACTCACTTTGTGTTATGACATAACGTTTTAGTTTGGTTATTCCTTATTGAGAAAGATGAAACTCAGGTAACTTTAAGCTCTGGGATCATTTATAATTTAATTTACTCCCTTTGTGTTATGACATAACGTTTTAGGTTGGTTATTCCATATTGACAAAGATGAAGGTCAGGTACCTTAAAGCTCTATAGACCCCGGGCTTGTTCAAACATTAATATACTCACTTTCTGAGGGCACATAACATTTTAATTTGGTTATTCCCTATTGAGAATGATGAAAGTCAAGTATCTTTAAGCGCTGTAGATCCTGGTCTCATTTAGGCACTAATATACTCACTTTGGGTTGGGACATAACGTTTTAGGTTGATTATTTTTTATTGAGAAAGATGAAAGTCAAGAACCTTTAAGCTCTTTAGACTTTGGGCTCATTTAAACATTAATTTGCTCACTTTGTGGTATGACATAACATTTTAGTTTGCTTATTTCATATTATGAAAGATGAAAGTCAATTAACTTCAAGCTCTATAAACCCTGGCTCGTTTAATCATTAATTTACTCATTTTGTGAGGGACCATAACGTTTTAGGTTGGTTAATGCTTATTGAGCAAGTTGAAAGTCAGGTAACTTTAATCTCTATAGACCCTGGCAGCACTTAAACATTAATTTACTCACTTTAAGGTTGGATATAACGTTTTAGGTTGGTTATTCCTTATTGGGAAAGATGATAGTCACATAGCTATAAGCTCTGTAGACCCTGGGCTCACTTAAACATTTATTTACTCACTTTGTACTATGAGATGAAGTTTTAGGTTGTTTATTCCTTATTGAGAAAGAAGAAATTCAAGTTACTTTAAGATCTATAGATCCTGGGCTCATTTAAACATTAATTTACTCACTTTGCGACGGGACATAGCGTTTTATGTTTGTTAATCCTTATTGAGAAAGAAGAAAGTCAAGTTACTTTAAGCTCTGGGCTCATTTATACTTTACTAACTTTGTTTTTATGACATGAAGTTTTAGGTTGGTTATTTCTTAGTGAGAAAGATGAGAGTCAGGTAATTATAAGCTCTATGGACCCTGGTCTCATTTAAACATAATTTTTCTCACTTTGTGTTATTAGATAACGTTTTATGATGGCTATTCCTTATTGAGAAAGATGAAAGGCAAATAACTTTAAGCTATATAGACCCTGGGCTCATTTAAACATTAATTTACTCACTTTGCGAGGGGACATAACGTTTTAGGTTGGTTATTCCTCTTTTTATACGCTAAAATATATATCTATGCCTATAGGTATATATTGTTTTCTTTTCCTCATTTAACCGGTTTTTATTGCTTCCGTTTAATTACCTATCTGTTTTCTGTAGATACACACACATACACTATACACATAAACATCCATGCCCAGGGAGGGACTCGAAACCGCGACCTCTACGTGGTGGCACGCTATAGCCATACGTTCTAGCGACCATGGCAATGAGGGCCGGCAATTCCTTATTGAGGTAGAAGAAAGTCAGGTCAAATTAAGCTCTATAGACCCTGGGCTAATTGAAACATTCATATACTCACTTTGTGAGGGGACATAACGTCTTAGGTTGGTTATTCCATTCATTCAGAGAAAAGTTGAAAATCAGGTGTCTTTAAGCTCTATAGACCCTGGGCTCATTTAAACATTAATTTACTCACTTTGTGAGGGGACATAACGTTTTAGGTTGGTTATTCCTTACTGAGAATGATGCAAGTCAAGTATGTTTAACCTCTATAGCCCCTGGGCTCATTTAACCATTAATTTACTCTCTTTGTGAGGGGACATAGCGTTTTGGGTTGGTTATTGCTGAATCAGAAAGATGAAAGTCAGGTAACCATGCTTTTAATAAACAGTCGAGCAAAATATTTGCTTATTTCTTCGAATAGTTTTAGAAATTAACTTATTCTCCTTCATCCCTTTATTATCATCTAATAATAATATATTTTCCCCTGGGGTCATTTTAATATTAAATTACTCTCATCGGGAGAGTACCTAAAGTTTAAAGTTGGTTATTCCTTATTGAGGAAGATTAAAATAGGGTAACTTTAAGATCTACAAACCCTGGGCACATTTTAGCATTAATTTACTCACTTTGCAATGGGACATATCGGCTTAGGTTGGTTATTCCTTATTAAGAAAGATGAAAGTCAAGAAACCCTAAGCTCTATAGAACTTGGGCTAATTTTAACATTAATCTACTTATTTTGTAGGGTACATAACGCTTAGGTTAGTTATTCCTTACTGAGAAACATGAAAGTCAGGTAAGGATTAGCTCTGTGCTCATTTATACCTAAATTTACTTACATTGTGTTATGACATAACGTTCTAGGTTGGTGATTCCTAATTGAGGAAGATGAAAGTCAGGTAACCTTAACCTCTGGGATCATTTATACTTTAATTTACTCACTTTGTGTTATGATATAACATTTTAGTTTGGTTATTCCTTATTGAGAGAGATGAAACTCAGGTAACTTTAAGCTCTGGGATCATTTATAATTTAATTTACTCCCTTTGTGTTATGACTTAACGTTTTAGGTTGGTTATTACTAATTGAGAAAGAGGAAAGTCAGCTACCTTTAAGCTCTGGGATCATTTATACTTTAATTTACCCCATTTGTGTTATGACATAACGTTTTAGATTGGTTATTCCTGATAGAGAAAGATGAAAGTCAGGTAACTATAAGCTCTGGCATCATTTATAATTTTAATTTACTAAAGTTTTGTGTTATGACATAACGTTTTAGTTTGGGTATTCCTTACTGAGAAAGATGAAGGTCAGGTAACTATAAGCTGTGGGCTCATTTATATTTTAATTTACTCACTTTGTAATATGACATAACCTTTTAGCTTGGTTATTCCTTATTGAGGAAGGGGAAAGTCAGGTAACTATGAGAGCTGTAGAGCCTAGGCTCATTTGTACTTTAATTTACTCACTTTGTGTTATGACATAACGTTTTAGGTTAGTTATTCCATATTGATAAAAATGAAAGTCATGTAACTATAAGCTCTATAGAGCCTGGGCTCATTTATACTTAATTTACTCACTGTGTGTTATGACATAACATTTTAGGTTTGTTATTCCTTATTGAGAAAGATGAAAGTCAGGTAACTATAAGCTCAATAGACCTGGGCTCATTTATACTTTAATTTACTTACTTTGTGTTATGACATAACGTTTTATGTTGGTTATTCCTAATTGAGAACTATGTAAGTCAGATAACTTAAAGATCTGGGGTCATTTATACTTTAATTTACTCACTTTTTTATAACATAACGTTTTAGCTCGGTTATGCCTTATTGAGTAAGATTAAAGTCAGATAACTAGGAGCGCTATAAGGCCTAGGCTCATTTGTACTTTAATTTACTCACTTTGTGTTATGACATTACGTTTTAGGTTAGCTATTCCTTATTGAGAAAGATGAAAGTCTGTCAACTATAAGACCTATAGAGCCTGGGCTCATTTACACTTTAATTTACTCACTTTGTGTTATGACATACTGTTTTAGGTTTGTTATTCCTTATTGAGGAAGATGAAGGTTAAGTAACTATAAGCTCAATAGAGCCTGGGCTCAGTTATGCTTTAATTTACTCTCTGTGTGTTATGACATAACGTTTTAGGTTCGTTATTCCTTATTGAGAAAGGTGAAAATCACGTAACTATAAGGTCCATAGAAAGTGGGCTCATTTATATTTTAGTATACTCACTTTGTGTTATTACTTAACGTTTTAAGTTGGTTATTCCTAATTGAGAAAGATGAAAGTCAGGTAGCTTTAAGATCTGGGTTCATTTATACTTTAATTTACTAACTTTGTGTTATAACATAACGTTTAAGGTTGGTTATTCCTTATTGAGAAAAATGAATGTCAGGTAACTATAAGCCCTGGGTCATTTATACTTTAATTTACCCACTTCCTGGTATGACACAACGTTTTAGGTTGGTTACTCCATGTTGAGAAATATGACTCAGGTAACTATAAGCTCTTGAGACCCTGGGCTCATTCAAACATTACTTTATTTGCTTTGTGGTATAAGATGAAGTTTTAGGTTGTTTATTTGTTATTGAGAAAGATGATAATCAGGTAATTATTAGCTCGATAGACCCTGGGCTCATTTAAACATTAATTTACTCCCTTTCAAGGGGACATAGCGTTTTATTTAGATATTCCTTATTGAGAAAGATGTAAGGCAAGTAACTTTAAGATCTGTAGACCCTGGGCTCATTTAAACATTAATTTACTCACTGTGCGAGGGGAGATAAAGTTTTATTGGTTATTCCTTTTTTATACGTTAAAAACATGTATGTTTGCATATAGATATATTTTTTTTATTTTATCCTTAGTTAACCGGTTTTTATTGTTTCCCTTTAACAACCTATCTGTTTTCTGTAGATTCACACACATACGCTATACACATATACACCCATGCCCAGGGCGGGAGTCGAATCCGCGACCCTCTACGCGGTGGAACGCTAGAGACATACGTTCTAATGACCATGGCAGCGAGGGCCAGCAGGTCCTTATTGAAACAGATGAAAGTCAGGTACCTATCTCTATGGACTCTGGGCTCATTTAAAAATTAATTTACTCACTTTGTGATGTGACTTGGCGTTTTGGGTTGGTTATTCCTTATTGACAATGATAAAAGTCAGGCAAATTTTAGCTCTATAGACCCTGGGCTCATTTAAACATCAATTTACTCACTTTGTGACGTGACATGACGTTTTAGGTTGGTTATTCCATATTGACAAAGATGAAGGTCAGGTACCTTAAAGCTCTATAGACCCCCCGCTTGTTCAAACATTACTATACTCACTTTCTGAGGGCACATAACGTTTTAAGTTGGTTCCTCCCTATTGAGAATGACGAAAGTCAAGTATCTTTAAGGGCTGTAGATCCTGGTCTCATTTAGGCACTAATATACTCACTTTGGGTTGGGACATAATGTTTTAGGTTGATTATTTTTTATTGAGAAAGATGAAAGTCAAGAAACTTTAAGCTCTTTAGACTTTGGGCTCATTTAAACATTAATTTGCTCACTTTGTGGTATGACATAACATTTTAGGTTGCTTATTTCATATTATGAAAGATGAAAGTCAATTAACTTCAAGCTCTATACACCCTGGCTCGTTTAAACATTAATTTACTCATTTTGTGAGGGACCATAACGTTTTAGGTTGGTTAATGCTTATTGAGCAAGTTGAAAGTCAGGTAACTTTAAGCTCTATAGACCCTGGCAGCACTTAAACATTAATTTACTCACTTTAAGGTTGGATATAACGTTTTAGGTTGGTTATTCCTTATTGAGAAAGATGACAGTCACATAGCTATAAGCTCTGTAGACCCTGGGCTCACTTAAACATTTATTTACTCACTTTGTACTATGAGATGAAGTTTTAGGTTGTTTATTCCTTATTGAGAAAGAAGAAATTCAAGTTACTTTAAGATCTATAGATCCTCGGCTCATTTAAACATTAATTTACTCACTTTGCGACGGGACATAGCGTTTTATGTTAGTTAATCCTTATTGAGAAAGAAGAAAGTCATGTAACTTTAAGCTCTGGGATCATTTATACTTTACTAACTTTGTTTTTATGACATGACGTTTTAGGTTGGTTACTCCATATTGAGAAAGATGAAAGTCAGGTAGCTATAAGCTCTATACACCATGGGCTCATTTAAACATTAATTTACTCACTTTGTGGTATGAGATGAAGTTTTAGGTTGGTTATTTCTTAGTGAGAAAGATGAAAGTCAGGTAATTATAAGCTCTATGGACCCTGGTCTCATTTAAACATAATTTTACTCACTTTGTGTTATGAGATAAGGTTTTATGATGGCTATTCCTTATTGAGAAAGATGAAAGGCAAATAACTTTAAGCTATATAGACCCTGGGCTCATTTAAACATTAATTTACTCACTTTGCGAGAGGACATAACGTTTTAGGTTGGTTATTCCTCTTTTTATACGCTAAAATATATATCTATGCCTATAGGTATATATTGTTTTCTTTTCCTCATTTAACCGGTTTTTATTGCTCCGGTTTAATTACCTATCTGTTTTCTGTAGATACACACACTTACACTATACACATAAACATCCATGCCCAGGGGGGACTCGAAACCGCGACCTCTACGTGGTGGCACGCTATAGAAATACGTTCTAGCGACCATGGCAATGAGGGCCGGCAATTCCTTATTGAGGTAGAAGAAAGTCAGGGCACTTTAAGCTCTATAGACCCTGGGCTAATTTAAACATTCATATACTCCCTTTGTGAGGGGACATAACGTCTTAGGTTGGTTATTCCATTCATTCAGAGAAAAGTTGAAAATCAGGTGTCTTTAAGCTCTATAGACTCTGGGCTCATTTAAACATTAATTTACTCACTTTGTGTGGGGACATAACGTTTTAGGTTGGTTATTCCTTACTGAGAATGATGCAAGTAAAGTATGTTTAACCTCTATAGCCCCTGGGCTTATTTAACCATTAATTTACTCTCTTTGTGAGGGGACATAGCGTTTTGGGTTTGTTATTGCTGAATCAGAAAGATGAAAGTCATGTAACCATGCTTTTAATAAACAGTCGAGCAAAATATTTGCTTATTTCTTCGAATAGTTTTAGAAATTAACTTATTCTCCTTCATCAATTTTTTATCATCTAATAAAAATATATTTTCCCCTGGGGTCATTTTAATATTAAATTACTCTCATTGTGAGAGTGCCTAAAGTTTAAAGTTGGTTATTCCTTATTGAGGAAGATTAAAATAGGGTAACTTTAAGATCTGCAAACCCTGGGCACATTTTAGCATTAATTTACTCACTTTGCAATGGGACATATCAGCTTAGGTTGGTTATTCCTTATTAAGAAAGATGAAAGTCAAGAAACCCTAAGCTCTATAGAACTTGGGCTAATTTTAACATTAATCTACATATTTTGTAGGGTACATAACGCTTAGGTTAGTTATTCCTTACTGAGAAAGATGAAAGTCAGGTAAGGATTAGCTCTGTGCTCATTTATACCTAAATTTACTTACATTGTGTTATGACATAACGTTCTAGGTTGGTGATTCCTAATTGAGGAAGATGAAAGTCAGGTAACCTTAAACTCTGGGATCATTTATACTTTAATTTACTCACTTTGTGTTATGACATAACGTTTTAGTTTGGTTATTCCTTATTGAGAAAGATGAAACTCAGGTAACTTTAAGCTCTGGGATCATTTATAATTTAATTTACTCCCTTTGTGTTATGACATAACGTTTTAGGTTGGTTACTACTAATTGAGAAAGAGGAAAGTCAGCTACCTTTAAGCTCTGGGATCATTTATACTTTAATTTACCCCATTTGTGTTATGACATAACGTTTTAGATTGCTTATTCCTGATAGAGAAAGATGAAGGTCAGGTAACTATAAGCTCTGGCATCATTTATAATTTTAATTTACTAAATTTTTGTGTTATGACATAACGTTTTAGTTTGGGTATTCCTTACTGAGATAGATGAAGGTCAGGTAACTATAAGCTGTGGGCTCATTTATACTTTAATTTACTCACTTTGTAATATGACATAACCTTTTAGCTTGGTTATTCCTTATTGAGGAAGGGGAAAGTCAGGTAACTATGAGAGCTGTAGAGCCTAGGCTCATTTGTACTTTAATATACTCACTTTGTGTTATGACATAACGTTTTAGGTTAGTTATTCCTTATTGAGGAAGGGGAAAGTCAGGTAACTATGAGAGCTGTGGAGCCTAGGCTCATTTGTACTTTAATTTACTCACTTTGTGTTATGACATAACGTTTTAGGTTAGTTATTCCTTATTGATAAAAATGATAGTCATGTAACTATAAGCTCTATAGAGCCTGGGCTCATTTATACTTAATTTACTCACTGTGTGTTATGACTTAAAATTTTAGGTTTGTTATTCCTTATTGAGAAAGATGAAAGTCAGGTAACTATAAGCTCAATAGACCTTGGCTCATTTATACTTTAATTTACTTACTTTGTGTTATGACATAACGTTTTATGTTGGTTATTCCTAATTGAGAACTATGTAAGTCAGATAACTTAAAGATCTGGGGTCATTTATACTTTAATTTACTCACTTTTTTATAACATAACGTTTTAGCTCGGTTATGCCTTATTGAGAAAGACTAAAGTCAGATAGCTATGAGCGCTATAAAGCCTAGGCTCATTTGTACTTTAATTTACTCACTTTGTGTTATGACATTACGTTTTAGGTTAGCTATTCCTTATTGAGAAAGATGAAAGTCTGTCAACTATAAGACCTATACAGCCTGGGCTCATTTACACTTTAATTTACTCACTTTGTGTTATGACATACTGTTTTAGGTTTGTTATTCCTTATTGAGGAAGATAAAGTTAAGTAACTATAAGCTCAATAGAGCCTGGGCTCAGTTATACTTTAATTTACTCTCTGTGTGTTATGACATAACGTTTTAGGTTCGTTATTCCTTATTGAGAAAGGTGAAAATCACGTAACTATAAGGTCCATAGAAAGTGGGCTCAATTATTTTAGTATACTCACTTTGTGTTATAACATAACGTTTTAAGTTGGTTATTCCTAATTGAGAAAGATGAAAGTCAGGTAAATATAAGCCCCATAGAGCCTGAGTACATTCATATTTTAATTTACTCACTTTGTGTTATGACATAACGTTTAAGGTTGGTTATTCCTTATTGAGAAAAATGAATGTCAGGTAACTATAAGCCCTGGGTCATTTATACTTTAATTTACTCACTTCCTGGTATGACACGACGTTTTATGTTGGTTACTCCATGTTGAGAAATATGAAAGTCATGTAACTATAAGCTCTTTAGACCCTGGGCTGATTTAAACATTACTTTACACGCTTTGTGGTATGAGATAAAGTTTTAGGTTGTTTATTCCTTATTGAGAAAGATGAAAGTCAAGTAATTATAAGCTGTATAGACCCTGGGCTCATTTAAACATTAATTTACTCACTTTGCAGTGGGACATAGCGTTTTATTTAGATATTCCTTATTGATATAGATGAAAGGCAAGTAATTTTAAGATCTATATACCCTGGGCTCATTTAAACATTAATTTACTCACTGTGCGAGAGGAGATAAAGTTTTATTGGTTATTCCTTTTTATACGTTAAAAACATATATCTATGCATAGAGATATATTTTTTTTATTTTATCCTTATTTAACCGGTTTTTATTAATTCCGTTTAACAACCTATCTGTTTTCTGTAGATTCACACACATACGCTATACACATATACACCCATGCCCAGGGCGGGACTCGAATCCGCGACCCTCTACGCGGTGGAACGCTAGAGACATACGTTCTAATGACCATGGCAGCGAGGGCCAGCAAGTCCTTATTGAAACAGATGAAAGTCAGGTACCTTTCACTATAGACCCTGGGCTCATTTAAAAATTTTTGTACTTTGTGATGTGACAATACATTTTGGGTTGGTTATTCGTTATTTACAATGATGAAAGTCAGGTAAATTTTAGCTCTATGGACCCTGGGCTCATTTAAACATCAATTTACTCACTTTGTGACGTGACATGACGTTTTAGGTTGGTTATTCCATATTGACAAAGATGAAGGTCAGGTACCTTAAAGCTCTATAGACCCCGGGCTTGTTCAAACATTAATATACTCACTTTCTGAGGGCACATAACGTTTTAAGTTGGTTATTTCCTATTGAGAATGATGAAAGTCAAGTATCTTTAAGCGCTGTAGATCCTGGTCTCATTTGGGCACTAATATACTCACTTTGGGTTGGGACATAACGTTTTAGGTTGATTATTTTTTGTTGAGAAAGATGAAAGTCAAGAAACTTTAAGCTCTTTAGACTTTGGGCTCATTTAAACATTAATTTGCTCACTTTGTGGTATGACATAACATTTTAGGTTGCTTATTTCATATTATGAAAGATGAAAGTCAATTAACTTCAAGCTCTATAAACCCTGGCTCGTTTAAACATTAATTTACTCATTTTGTGAGGGACCATAACGTTTTAGGTTGGTTAATGCTAATTGAGCAAGTTGAAAGTCAGGTCACTTTAAGCTCTATAGACCCTGGCAGCACTTGAACATTTATTTACTCACTTTAAGATTGCACATAACGTTTTAGGTTGGTTATTCCTTATTGAGAAAGATGACAGTCACATAGCTATAAGCTCTGTAGACCCTGGGCTCACTTAAACATTTATTTACTCACTTTTTACTATGAGATGAAGATTTAGGGTGTTTATTCCTTATTGAGAAAGAAGAAATTCAAGTTACTTTAAGATCTATAGATCCTGGTCTTATTTAAACATTAATTTACTCACTTTGGGACGGGACATAGCGTTTTATGTTAGTTATTCCTTATTGAGAAAGAAGAAAGTCAAGTAACTTCAAGCTCTGGGCTTATTTATACTTTACTTTACTAACTTTGTTTTTATGACATGACGTTTTAGGTTGGTTACTCCATATTGAGAAAGATGAAAGTCAGGTAGCTATAAGCTCTATAGACCCTGGGCTAATTTAAACATAATTTTACTCACTTTGTGGTATGAGATAAGGTTCTATGATGGCTATTCCTTATTGAGAAAGATGAAAGACAAGTAACTTTAAGCTATGTAGACCCTGGGCTCATTTAAACATTAATTTACTCACTTTGCAAGGGGACATAACGTTTAAGGTTGGTTATTCCTCTTTTTATACGCTAAAATATATATCTATGCCTATAGGTATATATTGTTTTCTTTTCCTCATTTAACCGGTTTTTATTGCTGCCGTTTAATTACCTATCTGTTTTCTGTAGATACACACACATAGACTATACAGATAAACATCCATGCCCAGGGAGGGACTCGAAACCGCGACCTCTACTTGGTGGCACGCTATAGACATACGTTCTAGCTACCATGACAATGAGGGCCGGCAATTCCTTATTGAGGTAGACGAAAGTCAGGTCACTCTAAGCTCTATAGACCCTGGGCTCATTTAAACATTCATATACTCACTTTGTGAGGGGACATAACGTTTTAGGTTGGTTATTCCATTCAAAAAAAATTTGAAAATGAGGTACCTTTAAGCTCTATAGCCCCTGGGCTCATTTAACCATTAATTTACTCACTTTGTGAGGGGACATAACGTTTTAGGTTGGTTATTCCTTACTGAGAATGATGCAAGTCAAGTATGTTTAACCTCTATAGCCCCTGGGCTCATTTAACCATTAATTTACTCTCTTTGTGAGGGGACATAGCGTTTTGGGTTGCTTATTGCTGAATCAGAAAGATGAAAGTCACGTAAACATGCTTTTAATAAACAGTCGAGCAAAATATTTGCCTATTTCTTCGAATAGTTTTAGAAATTAACTTACTCTCCTTCATCCCTTTATTATCATCTAATAAAAATATATTTTCCCCTGGGGTCATTTTTATATTAAATTACTCTCATTGTGAGAGTACCTAAAGTTTAAAGTTGGTTATTCCTTATTGAGAAAGATTAAAATAGGGTAACTTTAAGATCTACAAACTCTGGGCACATTTTAGCATTAATTTACTCACTTTGCAATGGGACATATCGGCTTAGGTTGGTTATTCCATATTAAGAAAGATGAAAGTCAAGAAACCGTAAGCTCTATAGAACTTGGGCTAATTTTAACATTAATCTACTCTTTTTGTGAGGGTACATAATGCTATAGGTTAGTTCTTCCTTATTGAGAAAGATGAGTGTCAGGTAAGGATTAGCTCTGGGCTCATTTATACCTTAATTTACTTACTTTGTGTTATGACATAACGTTTTAGGTTGGTAATTCCTAATTGAGGAAGATGAAAGTCAGGTAACCTTAACCTCTGGGATCATTTATACTTTAATTTACTCACTTTGTGTTATGACATAACGTTTTAGTTTGGGAATTCCTTATTGAGAAAGATGAAAGTCAGGTAACTTTAAGCTCTGGGATCATTTATACTTTAATTTACCCCATTTGTGTTATGACATAACGTTTTAGATTGGTTATTCCTGATAGAGAAACATGAAAGTCAGGTAACTATAAGCTCTGGCATCATTTATAATTTTAATTTACTAAATTTTTGTGTTATGACATAACGTTTTAGTTTGGGTATTCCTTACTGAGAAAGATGAAGGTCAGGTAACTATAAGCTGTGGGCACATTTATACTTTAATTTACTCACTTTGTAATATGACATAACCTTTTAGCTTGGTTATTCCTTATTGAGGAAGGGGAAAGTCAGGTAACTATGAGAGCTATAGAGCCTAGGCTCATTTGTACTTTAATTTACTCACTTTGTGTACTGACATAAAGTTTTAGGTTAGTTATTCCTTATTGATAAAAATGATAGTCATGTAACTATAAGCTCTATAGAGCCTGGGCTCATTTATACTTAATTTACTCACTGTGTGTTATGACATAACATTTTAGGATTGTTATTCCTTATTGAGAAAGATGAAAGTCAGGTAACTATAAGCTCAATAGACCTGGGCTCATTTATACTTTAATGTACTTACTTTGTGTTGTGACATAACGTTTTATGTTGGATATTCCTAATTGAGAAAGATGTAAGTCAGATAACTTAAAGATCTGGGGTCATTTACACGTTAATTTACTCACTTTTTTATAACATAACGTTTTAGCTCGGTTATTCCTTATTGAGAAAGATTAAAGTCAGGTAACTATGAGCGCTATAAAGCCTAGGCTCATTTGTACTTTAATTTACTCACTTTGTGTTATGACATACTGTTTTAGGTTTGTTATTCCTTATTGAGAAAGATGAAGGTTAAGTAACTATAAGCTCAATAGAGCCTGGGCTCATTTATACTTTAATTTACTCTCTGTGTGTTATGACATAACGTTTTAGGTTCGTTATTCCTTATTGAGGAAGGTGAAAATCACGTAACTATTAGGTCCATAGAAAGTGGGCTCATTTATATTTTAGTTTACTCCGTTTGTTTTATAACATGACGTTTTAAGTTGGTTATTCCTAATTGAGAAAGATGAAAGTCAGGTAACTTTAAGATCTGGGTTCATTTATACTTTAATTTACAAACTTTGTGTTATAACATAACGTTTTAGGTTTGTTATTCCTTATTCAGAAAGATGAAAGTCAGGTAAATATAAGCCCCATAGAGCCTGAGTACATTCATATTTTAATTTACTCACTTTGTGTTATGACATAACGTTTAAGGTTGGTTATTCCTTATTCAGAAAAATGAATGTCAGGTAACTATAAGCCCTGGGTCATTTATACTTTAATTTACTCACTTCCTGGTATGACATGACGTTTTAGGTTGGTTACTCCATGTTGAGAAATATGAGTCAGGTAACTATAAGCTCTTAAGACCCTTGGCTGATTTAAACATTACTTTACTCGCTTTGTGGTATGAGATGAAGTTTTAGGTTGTTTATTCCTTATTGAGAAAGATGAAAGTCAAGTAATTATAAGCTCTATAGACCCTGGGCTCATTTAAACATTAATTTACTCACTTTACAAGGGGACATAGCGTGTTATTTAGATATTCCTTATTGAGAAAGATGAAAGGCAAGTAATTATAAGCTCTATAGACCCTGGGCTCATTTACACATTAATTTACTCACTTTGCAAGGGGACATAGCGTGTTATTTAGATATTCCTTATTGAGAAAGATGAAAGGCAAGTAATTTTAAGATCTATAGACCCTGGGCTCATTTAAACACTAATTTACACACTGAGCGAGGAGACATACAGTTTTATGGGTTTTCCTTTTTTATACGTTAAAAACATATATCTTTGCATATAGATATATTTTTTTTTATTTTATCCTTAGTTAACCGGTTTTTATTGTTTCCGTTTAACAACCTATCTGTTCTCTGTAGATTCACACACATACGCTATACACATATACACCCATGCCCAGGGCGGGAGTCGAATCCGCAACCCTCTACGCGGTGGAATGCTAGAGACATACGTTCTAATGACCATGGCAGCGAGGGCCGGCAAGTCCTTATTGAAACAGATGAAGGTCAGGTACCTTTCTCTATGGACCCTGGGCTCATTTAAAAATTAATTTACTCACTTTGTGATGTGACATGACGTTTTGGGTTGGTTATTCCTTATTGACAATGATGAAAGTCAGGTAAATTTTAGCTCTATAGACCCTGGGCTCATTTAAACATCAATTTACTCACTTTGTGATGTGACATGACGTTTTAGGTTGGTTATTCCATATTGACAAAGATGAAGGTCAGGTACCTTAAAGCTCTATAGACCCCGGGCTTGTTCAAACATTAATATACTCACTTTCTGAGGGCACATAACATTTTAATTTGGTTATTCCCTATTGAGAATGATGAAAGTCAAGTATCTTTAAGCGCTGTAGATCCTGGTCTCATTTAGGCACTAATATACTCACTTTGGGTTGGGACATAACGTTTTAGGTTGATTATTTTTTATTGAGAAAGATGAAAGTCAAGAACCTTTAAGCTCTTTAGACTTTGGGCTCATTTAAACATTAATTTGCTCACTTTGTGGTATGACATAACATTTTAGTTTGCTTATTTCATATTATGAAAGATGAAAGTCAATTAACTTCAAGCTCTATAAACCCTGGCTCGTTTAATCATTAATTTACTCATTTTGTGAGGGACCATAACGTTTTAGGTTGGTTAATGCTTATTGAGCAAGTTGAAAGTCAGGTAACTTTAATCTCTATAGACCCTGGCAGCACTTAAACATTAATTTACTCACTTTAAGGTTGGATATAACGTTTTAGGTTGGTTATTCCTTATTGGGAAAGATGACAGTCACATAGCTATAAGCTCTGTAGACCCTGGGCTCACTTAAACATTTATTTACTCACTTTGTACTATGAGATGAAGTTTTAGGTTGTTTATTCCTTATTGAGAAAGAAGAAATTCAAGTTACTTTAAGATCTATAGATCCTGGGCTCATTTAAACATTAATTTACTCACTTTGCGACGGGACATAGCGTTTTATGTTTGTTAATCCTTATTGAGAAAGAAGAAAGTCAAGTTACTTTAAGCTCTGGGCTCATTTATACTTTACTAACTTTGTTTTTATGACATGAAGTTTTAGGTTGGTTATTTCTTAGTGAGAAAGATGAGAGTCAGGTAATTATAAGCTCTATGGACCCTGGTCTCATTTAAACATAATTTTCTCACTTTGTGTTATTAGATAACGTTTTATGATGGCTATTCCTTATTGAGAAAGATGAAAGGCAAATAACTTTAAGCTATATAGACCCTGGGCTCATTTAAACATTAATTTACTCACTTTGCGAGGGGACATAACGTTTTAGGTTGGTTATTCCTCTTTTTATACGCTAAAATATATATCTATGCCTATAGGTATATATTGTTTTCTTTTCCTCATTTAACCGGTTTTTATTGCTTCCGTTTAATTACCTATCTGTTTTCTGTAGATACACACACATACACTATACACATAAACATCCATGCCCAGGGAGGGACTCGAAACCGCGACCTCTACGTGGTGGCACGCTATAGCCATACGTTCTAGCGACCATGGCAATGAGGGCCGGCAATTCCTTATTGAGGTAGAAGAAAGTCAGGTCAAATTAAGCTCTATAGACCCTGGGCTAATTGAAACATTCATATACTCACTTTGTGAGGGGACATAACGTCTTAGGTTGGTTATTCCATTCATTCAGAGAAAAGTTGAAAATCAGGTGTCTTTAAGCTCTATAGACCCTGGGCTCATTTAAACATTAATTTACTCACTTTGTGAGGGGACATAACGTTTTAGGTTGGTTATTCCTTACTGAGAATGATGCAAGTCAAGTATGTTTAACCTCTATAGCCCCTGGGCTCATTTAACCATTAATTTACTCTCTTTGTGAGGGGACATAGCGTTTTGGGTTGGTTATTGCTGAATCAGAAAGATGAAAGTCAGGTAACCATGCTTTTAATAAACAGTCGAGCAAAATATTTGCTTATTTCTTCGAATAGTTTTAGAAATTAACTTATTCTCCTTCATCCCTTTATTATCATCTAATAATAATATATTTTCCCCTGGGGTCATTTTAATATTAAATTACTCTCATCGGGAGAGTACCTAAAGTTTAAAGTTGGTTATTCCTTATTGAGGAAGATTAAAATAGGGTAACTTTAAGATCTACAAACCCTGGGCACATTTTAGCATTAATTTACTCACTTTGCAATGGGACATATCGGCTTAGGTTGGTTATTCCTTATTAAGAAAGATGAAAGTCAAGAAACCCTAAGCTCTATAGAACTTGGGCTAATTTTAACATTAATCTACTTATTTTGTAGGGTACATAACGCTTAGGTTAGTTATTCCTTACTGAGAAACATGAAAGTCAGGTAAGGATTAGCTCTGTGCTCATTTATACCTAAATTTACTTACATTGTGTTATGACATAACGTTCTAGGTTGGTGATTCCTAATTGAGGAAGATGAAAGTCAGGTAACCTTAACCTCTGGGATCATTTATACTTTAATTTACTCACTTTGTGTTATGATATAACATTTTAGTTTGGTTATTCCTTATTGAGAGAGATGAAACTCAGGTAACTTTAAGCTCTGGGATCATTTATAATTTAATTTACTCCCTTTGTGTTATGACTTAACGTTTTAGGTTGGTTATTACTAATTGAGAAAGAGGAAAGTCAGCTACCTTTAAGCTCTGGGATCATTTATACTTTAATTTACCCCATTTGTGTTATGACATAACGTTTTAGATTGGTTATTCCTGATAGAGAAAGATGAAAGTCAGGTAACTATAAGCTCTGGCATCATTTATAATTTTAATTTACTAAAGTTTTGTGTTATGACATAACGTTTTAGTTTGGGTATTCCTTACTGAGAAAGATGAAGGTCAGGTAACTATAAGCTGTGGGCTCATTTATATTTTAATTTACTCACTTTGTAATATGACATAACCTTTTAGCTTGGTTATTCCTTATTGAGGAAGGGGAAAGTCAGGTAACTATGAGAGCTGTAGAGCCTAGGCTCATTTGTACTTTAATTTACTCACTTTGTGTTATGACATAACGTTTTAGGTTAGTTATTCCATATTGATAAAAATGAAAGTCATGTAACTATAAGCTCTATAGAGCCTGGGCTCATTTATACTTAATTTACTCACTGTGTGTTATGACATAACATTTTAGGTTTGTTATTCCTTATTGAGAAAGATGAAAGTCAGGTAACTATAAGCTCAATAGACCTGGGCTCATTTATACTTTAATTTACTTACTTTGTGTTATGACATAACGTTTTATGTTGGTTATTCCTAATTGAGAACTATGTAAGTCAGATAACTTAAAGATCTGGGGTCATTTATACTTTAATTTACTCACTTTTTTATAACATAACGTTTTAGCTCGGTTATGCCTTATTGAGTAAGATTAAAGTCAGATAACTAGGAGCGCTATAAGGCCTAGGCTCATTTGTACTTTAATTTACTCACTTTGTGTTATGACATTACGTTTTAGGTTAGCTATTCCTTATTGAGAAAGATGAAAGTCTGTCAACTATAAGACCTATAGAGCCTGGGCTCATTTACACTTTAATTTACTCACTTTGTGTTATGACATACTGTTTTAGGTTTGTTATTCCTTATTGAGGAAGATGAAGGTTAAGTAACTATAAGCTCAATAGAGCCTGGGCTCAGTTATGCTTTAATTTACTCTCTGTGTGTTATGACATAACGTTTTAGGTTCGTTATTCCTTATTGAGAAAGGTGAAAATCACGTAACTATAAGGTCCATAGAAAGTGGGCTCATTTATATTTTAGTATACTCACTTTGTGTTATTACTTAACGTTTTAAGTTGGTTATTCCTAATTGAGAAAGATGAAAGTCAGGTAGCTTTAAGATCTGGGTTCATTTATACTTTAATTTACTAACTTTGTGTTATAACATAACGTTTAAGGTTGGTTATTCCTTATTGAGAAAAATGAATGTCAGGTAACTATAAGCCCTGGGTCATTTATACTTTAATTTACCCACTTCCTGGTATGACACAACGTTTTAGGTTGGTTACTCCATGTTGAGAAATATGACTCAGGTAACTATAAGCTCTTGAGACCCTGGGCTCATTCAAACATTACTTTATTTGCTTTGTGGTATAAGATGAAGTTTTAGGTTGTTTATTTGTTATTGAGAAAGATGATAATCAGGTAATTATTAGCTCGATAGACCCTGGGCTCATTTAAACATTAATTTACTCCCTTTCAAGGGGACATAGCGTTTTATTTAGATATTCCTTATTGAGAAAGATGTAAGGCAAGTAACTTTAAGATCTGTAGACCCTGGGCTCATTTAAACATTAATTTACTCACTGTGCGAGGGGAGATAAAGTTTTATTGGTTATTCCTTTTTTATACGTTAAAAACATGTATGTTTGCATATAGATATATTTTTTTTATTTTATCCTTAGTTAACCGGTTTTTATTGTTTCCCTTTAACAACCTATCTGTTTTCTGTAGATTCACACACATACGCTATACACATATACACCCATGCCCAGGGCGGGAGTCGAATCCGCGACCCTCTACGCGGTGGAACGCTAGAGACATACGTTCTAATGACCATGGCAGCGAGGGCCAGCAGGTCCTTATTGAAACAGATGAAAGTCAGGTACCTATCTCTATGGACTCTGGGCTCATTTAAAAATTAATTTACTCACTTTGTGATGTGACTTGACGTTTTGGGTTGGTTATTCCTTATTGACAATGATAAAAGTCAGGCAAATTTTAGCTCTATAGACCCTGGGCTCATTTAAACATCAATTTACTCACTTTGTGACGTGACATGACGTTTTAGGTTGGTTATTCCATATTGACAAAGATGAAGGTCAGGTACCTTAAAGCTCTATAGACCCCCCGCTTGTTCAAACATTACTATACTCACTTTCTGAGGGCACATAACGTTTTAAGTTGGTTCCTCCCTATTGAGAATGACGAAAGTCAAGTATCTTTAAGGGCTGTAGATCCTGGTCTCATTTAGGCACTAATATACTCACTTTGGGTTGGGACATAATGTTTTAGGTTGATTATTTTTTATTGAGAAAGATGAAAGTCAAGAAACTTTAAGCTCTTTAGACTTTGGGCTCATTTAAACATTAATTTGCTCACTTTGTGGTATGACATAACATTTTAGGTTGCTTATTTCATATTATGAAAGATGAAAGTCAATTAACTTCAAGCTCTATACACCCTGGCTCGTTTAAACATTAATTTACTCATTTTGTGAGGGACCATAACGTTTTAGGTTGGTTAATGCTTATTGAGCAAGTTGAAAGTCAGGTAACTTTAAGCTCTATAGACCCTGGCAGCACTTAAACATTAATTTACTCACTTTAAGGTTGGATATAACGTTTTAGGTTGGTTATTCCTTATTGAGAAAGATGACAGTCACATAGCTATAAGCTCTGTAGACCCTGGGCTCACTTAAACATTTATTCACTCACTTTGTACTATGAGATGAAGTTTTAGGTTGTTTATTCCTTATTGAGAAAGAAGAAATTCAAGTTACTTTAAGATCTATAGATCCTCGGCTCATTTAAACATTAATTTACTCACTTTGCGACGGGACATAGCGTTTTATGTTAGTTAATCCTTATTGAGAAAGAAGAAAGTCATGTAACTTTAAGCTCTGGGATCATTTATACTTTACTAACTTTGTTTTTATGACATGACGTTTTAGGTTGGTTACTCCATATTGAGAAAGATGAAAGTCAGGTAGCTATAAGCTCTATACACCATGGGCTCATTTAAACATTAATTTACTCACTTTGTGGTATGAGATGAAGTTTTAGGTTGGTTATTTCTTAGTGAGAAAGATGAAAGTCAGGTAATTATAAGCTCTATGGACCCTGGTCTCATTTAAACATAATTTTACTCACTTTGTGTTATGAGATAAGGTTTTATGATGGCTATTCCTTATTGAGAAAGATGAAAGGCAAATAACTTTAAGCTATATAGACCCTGGGCTCATTTAAACATTAATTTACTCACTTTGCGAGAGGACATAACGTTTTAGGTTGGTTATTCCTCTTTTTATACGCTAAAATATATATCTATGCCTATAGGTATATATTGTTTTCTTTTCCTCATTTAACCGGTTTTTATTGCTCCGGTTTAATTACCTATCTGTTTTCTGTAGATACACACACTTACACTATACACATAAACATCCATGCCCAGGGGGGACTCGAAACCGCGACCTCTACGTGGTGGCACGCTATAGAAATACGTTCTAGCGACCATGGCAATGAGGGCCGGCAATTCCTTATTGAGGTAGAAGAAAGTCAGGGCACTTTAAGCTCTATAGACCCTGGGCTAATTTAAACATTCATATACTCCCTTTGTGAGGGGACATAACGTCTTAGGTTGGTTATTCCATTCATTCAGAGAAAAGTTGAAAATCAGGTGTCTTTAAGCTCTATAGACTCTGGGCTCATTTAAACATTAATTTACTCACTTTGTGTGGGGACATAACGTTTTAGGTTGGTTATTCCTTACTGAGAATGATGCAAGTAAAGTATGTTTAACCTCTATAGCCCCTGGGCTTATTTAACCATTAATTTACTCTCTTTGTGAGGGGACATAGCGTTTTGGGTTTGTTATTGCTGAATCAGAAAGATGAAAGTCATGTAACCATGCTTTTAATAAACAGTCGAGCAAAATATTTGCTTATTTCTTCGAATAGTTTTAGAAATTAACTTATTCTCCTTCATCAATTTTTTATCATCTAATAAAAATATATTTTCCCCTGGGGTCATTTTAATATTAAATTACTCTCATTGTGAGAGTGCCTAAAGTTTAAAGTTGGTTATTCCTTATTGAGGAAGATTAAAATAGGGTAACTTTAAGATCTGCAAACCCTGGGCACATTTTAGCATTAATTTACTCACTTTGCAATGGGACATATCAGCTTAGGTTGGTTATTCCTTATTAAGAATGATGAAAGTCAAGAAACCCTAAGCTCTATAGAACTTGGGCTAATTTTAACATTAATCTACATATTTTGTAGGGTACATAACGCTTAGGTTAGTTATTCCTTACTGAGAAAGATGAAAGTCAGGTAAGGATTAGCTCTGTGCTCATTTATACCTAAATTTACTTACATTGTGTTATGACATAACGTTCTAGGTTGGTGATTCCTAATTGAGGAAGATGAAAGTCAGGTAACCTTAAACTCTGGGATCATTTATACTTTAATTTACTCACTTTGTGTTATGACATAACGTTTTAGTTTGGTTATTCCTTATTGAGAAAGATGAAACTCAGGTAACTTTAAGCTCTGGGATCATTTATAATTTAATTTACTCCCTTTGTGTTATGACATAACGTTTTAGGTTGGTTATTCCATATTGACAAAGATGAAGGTCAGGTACCTTAAAGCTCTATAGACCCCGGGCTTGTTCAAACATTAATATACTCACTTTCTGAGGGCACATAACATTTTAATTTGGTTATTCCCTATTGAGAATGATGAAAGTCAAGTATCTTTAAGCGCTGTAGATCCTGGTCTCATTTAGGCACTAATATACTCACTTTGGGTTGGGACATAACGTTTTAGGTTGATTATTTTTTATTGAGAAAGATGAAAGTCAAGAACCTTTAAGCTCTTTAGACTTTGGGCTCATTTAAACATTAATTTGCTCACTTTGTGGTATGACATAACATTTTAGTTTGCTTATTTCATATTATGAAAGATGAAAGTCAATTAACTTCAAGCTCTATAAACCCTGGCTCGTTTAATCATTAATTTACTCATTTTGTGAGGGACCATAACGTTTTAGGTTGGTTAATGCTTATTGAGCAAGTTGAAAGTCAGGTAACTTTAATCTCTATAGACCCTGGCAGCACTTAAACATTAATTTACTCACTTTAAGGTTGGATATAACGTTTTAGGTTGGTTATTCCTTATTGGGAAAGATGATAGTCACATAGCTATAAGCTCTGTAGACCCTGGGCTCACTTAAACATTTATTTACTCACTTTGTACTATGAGATGAAGTTTTAGGTTGTTTATTCCTTATTGAGAAAGAAGAAATTCAAGTTACTTTAAGATCTATAGATCCTGGGCTCATTTAAACATTAATTTACTCACTTTGCGACGGGACATAGCGTTTTATGTTTGTTAATCCTTATTGAGAAAGAAGAAAGTCAAGTTACTTTAAGCTCTGGGCTCATTTATACTTTACTAACTTTGTTTTTATGACATGAAGTTTTAGGTTGGTTATTTCTTAGTGAGAAAGATGAGAGTCAGGTAATTATAAGCTCTATGGACCCTGGTCTCATTTAAACATAATTTTTCTCACTTTGTGTTATTAGATAACGTTTTATGATGGCTATTCCTTATTGAGAAAGATGAAAGGCAAATAACTTTAAGCTATATAGACCCTGGGCTCATTTAAACATTAATTTACTCACTTTGCGAGGGGACATAACGTTTTAGGTTGGTTATTCCTCTTTTTATACGCTAAAATATATATCTATGCCTATAGGTATATATTGTTTTCTTTTCCTCATTTAACCGGTTTTTATTGCTTCCGTTTAATTACCTCTCTGTTTTCTGTAGATACACACACATACACTATACACATAAACATCCATGCCCAGGGAGGGACTCGAAACCGCGACCTCTACGTGGTGGCACGCTATAGCCATACGTTCTAGCGACCATGGCAATGAGGGCCGGCAATTCCTTATTGAGGTAGAAGAAAGTCAGGTCAAATTAAGCTCTATAGACCCTGGGCTAATTGAAACATTCATATACTCACTTTGTGAGGGGACATAACGTCTTAGGTTGGTTATTCCATTCATTCAGAGAAAAGTTGAAAATCAGGTGTCTTTAAGCTCTATAGACCCTGGGCTCATTTAAACATTAATTTACTCACTTTGTGAGGGGACATAACGTTTTAGGTTGGTTATTCCTTACTGAGAATGATGCAAGTCAAGTATGTTTAACCTCTATAGCCCCTGGGCTCATTTAACCATTAATTTACTCTCTTTGTGAGGGGACATAGCGTTTTGGGTTGGTTATTGCTGAATCAGAAAGATGAAAGTCAGGTAACCATGCTTTTAATAAACAGTCGAGCAAAATATTTGCTTATTTCTTCGAATAGTTTTAGAAATTAACTTATTCTCCTTCATCCCTTTATTATCATCTAATAATAATATATTTTCCCCTGGGGTCATTTTAATATTAAATTACTCTCATCGGGAGAGTACCTAAAGTTTAAAGTTGGTTATTCCTTATTGAGGAAGATTAAAATAGGGTAACTTTAAGATCTACAAACCCTGGGCACATTTTAGCATTAATTTACTCACTTTGCAATGGGACATATCGGCTTAGGTTGGTTATTCCTTATTAAGAAAGATGAAAGTCAAGAAACCCTAAGCTCTATAGAACTTGGGCTAATTTTAACATTAATCTACTTATTTTGTAGGGTACATAACGCTTAGGTTAGTTATTCCTTACTGAGAAACATGAAAGTCAGGTAAGGATTAGCTCTGTGCTCATTTATACCTAAATTTACTTACATTGTGTTATGACATAACGTTCTAGGTTGGTGATTCCTAATTGAGGAAGATGAAAGTCAGGTAACCTTAACCTCTGGGATCATTTATACTTTAATTTACTCACTTTGTGTTATGATATAACATTTTAGTTTGGTTATTCCTTATTGAGAGAGATGAAACTCAGGTAACTTTAAGCTCTGGGATCATTTATAATTTAATTTACTCCCTTTGTGTTATGACTTAACGTTTTAGGTTGGTTATTACTAATTGAGAAAGAGGAAAGTCAGCTACCTTTAAGCTCTGGGATCATTTATACTTTAATTTACCCCATTTGTGTTATGACATAACGTTTTAGATTGGTTATTCCTGATAGAGAAAGATGAAAGTCAGGTAACTATAAGCTCTGGCATCATTTATAATTTTAATTTACTAAAGTTTTGTGTTATGACATAACGTTTTAGTTTGGGTATTCCTTACTGAGAAAGATGAAGGTCAGGTAACTATAAGCTGTGGGCTCATTTATATTTTAATTTACTCACTTTGTAATATGACATAACCTTTTAGCTTGGTTATTCCTTATTGAGGAAGGGGAAAGTCAGGTAACTATGAGAGCTGTAGAGCCTAGGCTCATTTGTACTTTAATTTACTCACTTTGTGTTATGACATAACGTTTTAGGTTAGTTATTCCATATTGATAAAAATGAAAGTCATGTAACTATAAGCTCTATAGAGCCTGGGCTCATTTATACTTAATTTACTCACTGTGTGTTATGACATAACATTTTAGGTTTGTTATTCCTTATTGAGAAAGATGAAAGTCAGGTAACTATAAGCTCAATAGACCTGGGCTCATTTATACTTTAATTTACTTACTTTGTGTTATGACATAACGTTTTATGTTGGTTATTCCTAATTGAGAACTATGTAAGTCAGATAACTTAAAGATCTGGGGTCATTTATACTTTAATTTACTCACTTTTTTATAACATAACGTTTTAGCTCGGTTATGCCTTATTGAGTAAGATTAAAGTCAGATAACTAGGAGCGCTATAAGGCCTAGGCTCATTTGTACTTTAATTTACTCACTTTGTGTTATGACATTACGTTTTAGGTTAGCTATTCCTTATTGAGAAAGATGAAAGTCTGTCAACTATAAGACCTATAGAGCCTGGGCTCATTTACACTTTAATTTACTCACTTTGTGTTATGACATACTGTTTTAGGTTTGTTATTCCTTATTGAGGAAGATGAAGGTTAAGTAACTATAAGCTCAATAGAGCCTGGGCTCAGTTATGCTTTAATTTACTCTCTGTGTGTTATGACATAACGTTTTAGGTTCGTTATTCCTTATTGAGAAAGGTGAAAATCACGTAACTATAAGGTCCATAGAAAGTGGGCTCATTTATATTTTAGTATACTCACTTTGTGTTATTACTTAACGTTTTAAGTTGGTTATTCCTAATTGAGAAAGATGAAAGTCAGGTAGCTTTAAGATCTGGGTTCATTTATACTTTAATTTACTAACTTTGTGTTATAACATAACGTTTAAGGTTGGTTATTCCTTATTGAGAAAAATGAATGTCAGGTAACTATAAGCCCTGGGTCATTTATACTTTAATTTACCCACTTCCTGGTATGACACAACGTTTTAGGTTGGTTACTCCATGTTGAGAAATATGACTCAGGTAACTATAAGCTCTTGAGACCCTGGGCTCATTCAAACATTACTTTATTTGCTTTGTGGTATAAGATGAAGTTTTAGGTTGTTTATTTGTTATTGAGAAAGATGATAATCAGGTAATTATTAGCTCGATAGACCCTGGGCTCATTTAAACATTAATTTACTCCCTTTCAAGGGGACATAGCGTTTTATTTAGATATTCCTTATTGAGAAAGATGTAAGGCAAGTAACTTTAAGATCTGTAGACCCTGGGCTCATTTAAACATTAATTTACTCACTGTGCGAGGGGAGATAAAGTTTTATTGGTTATTCCTTTTTTATACGTTAAAAACATGTATGTTTGCATATAGATATATTTTTTTTATTTTATCCTTAGTTAACCGGTTTTTATTGTTTCCCTTTAACAACCTATCTGTTTTCTGTAGATTCACACACATACGCTATACACATATACACCCATGCCCAGGGCGGGAGTCGAATCCGCGACCCTCTACGCGGTGGAACGCTAGAGACATACGTTCTAATGACCATGGCAGCGAGGGCCAGCAGGTCCTTATTGAAACAGATGAAAGTCAGGTACCTATCTCTATGGACTCTGGGCTCATTTAAAAATTAATTTACTCACTTTGTGATGTGACTTGGCGTTTTGGGTTGGTTATTCCTTATTGACAATGATAAAAGTCAGGCAAATTTTAGCTCTATAGACCCTGGGCTCATTTAAACATCAATTTACTCACTTTGTGACGTGACATGACGTTTTAGGTTGGTTATTCCATATTGACAAAGATGAAGGTCAGGTACCTTAAAGCTCTATAGACCCCCCGCTTGTTCAAACATTACTATACTCACTTTCTGAGGGCACATAACGTTTTAAGTTGGTTCCTCCCTATTGAGAATGACGAAAGTCAAGTATCTTTAAGGGCTGTAGATCCTGGTCTCATTTAGGCACTAATATACTCACTTTGGGTTGGGACATAATGTTTTAGGTTGATTATTTTTTATTGAGAAAGATGAAAGTCAAGAAACTTTAAGCTCTTTAGACTTTGGGCTCATTTAAACATTAATTTGCTCACTTTGTGGTATGACATAACATTTTAGGTTGCTTATTTCATATTATGAAAGATGAAAGTCAATTAACTTCAAGCTCTATACACCCTGGCTCGTTTAAACATTAATTTACTCATTTTGTGAGGGACCATAACGTTTTAGGTTGGTTAATGCTTATTGAGCAAGTTGAAAGTCAGGTAACTTTAAGCTCTATAGACCCTGGCAGCACTTAAACATTAATTTACTCACTTTAAGGTTGGATATAACGTTTTAGGTTGGTTATTCCTTATTGAGAAAGATGACAGTCACATAGCTATAAGCTCTGTAGACCCTGGGCTCACTTAAACATTTATTTACTCACTTTGTACTATGAGATGAAGTTTTAGGTTGTTTATTCCTTATTGAGAAAGAAGAAATTCAAGTTACTTTAAGATCTATAGATCCTCGGCTCATTTAAACATTAATTTACTCACTTTGCGACGGGACATAGCGTTTTATGTTAGTTAATCCTTATTGAGAAAGAAGAAAGTCATGTAACTTTAAGCTCTGGGATCATTTATACTTTACTAACTTTGTTTTTATGACATGACGTTTTAGGTTGGTTACTCCATATTGAGAAAGATGAAAGTCAGGTAGCTATAAGCTCTATACACCATGGGCTCATTTAAACATTAATTTACTCACTTTGTGGTATGAGATGAAGTTTTAGGTTGGTTATTTCTTAGTGAGAAAGATGAAAGTCAGGTAATTATAAGCTCTATGGACCCTGGTCTCATTTAAACATAATTTTACTCACTTTGTGTTATGAGATAAGGTTTTATGATGGCTATTCCTTATTGAGAAAGATGAAAGGCAAATAACTTTAAGCTATATAGACCCTGGGCTCATTTAAACATTAATTTACTCACTTTGCGAGAGGACATAACGTTTTAGGTTGGTTATTCCTCTTTTTATACGCTAAAATATATATCTATGCCTATAGGTATATATTGTTTTCTTTTCCTCATTTAACCGGTTTTTATTGCTCCGGTTTAATTACCTATCTGTTTTCTGTAGATACACACACTTACACTATACACATAAACATCCATGCCCAGGGGGGACTCGAAACCGCGACCTCTACGTGGTGGCACGCTATAGAAATACGTTCTAGCGACCATGGCAATGAGGGCCGGCAATTCCTTATTGAGGTAGAAGAAAGTCAGGGCACTTTAAGCTCTATAGACCCTGGGCTAATTTAAACATTCATATACTCCCTTTGTGAGGGGACATAACGTCTTAGGTTGGTTATTCCATTCATTCAGAGAAAAGTTGAAAATCAGGTGTCTTTAAGCTCTATAGACTCTGGGCTCATTTAAACATTAATTTACTCACTTTGTGTGGGGACATAACGTTTTAGGTTGGTTATTCCTTACTGAGAATGATGCAAGTAAAGTATGTTTAACCTCTATAGCCCCTGGGCTTATTTAACCATTAATTTACTCTCTTTGTGAGGGGACATAGCGTTTTGGGTTTGTTATTGCTGAATCAGAAAGATGAAAGTCATGTAACCATGCTTTTAATAAACAGTCGAGCAAAATATTTGCTTATTTCTTCGAATAGTTTTAGAAATTAACTTATTCTCCTTCATCAATTTTTTATCATCTAATAAAAATATATTTTCCCCTGGGGTCATTTTAATATTAAATTACTCTCATTGTGAGAGTGCCTAAAGTTTAAAGTTGGTTATTCCTTATTGAGGAAGATTAAAATAGGGTAACTTTAAGATCTGCAAACCCTGGGCACATTTTAGCATTAATTTACTCACTTTGCAATGGGACATATCAGCTTAGGTTGGTTATTCCTTATTAAGAAAGATGAAAGTCAAGAAACCCTAAGCTCTATAGAACTTGGGCTAATTTTAACATTAATCTACATATTTTGTAGGGTACATAACGCTTAGGTTAGTTATTCCTTACTGAGAAAGATGAAAGTCAGGTAAGGATTAGCTCTGTGCTCATTTATACCTAAATTTACTTACATTGTGTTATGACATAACGTTCTAGGTTGGTGATTCCTAATTGAGGAAGATGAAAGTCAGGTAACCTTAAACTCTGGGATCATTTATACTTTAATTTACTCACTTTGTGTTATGACATAACGTTTTAGTTTGGTTATTCCTTATTGAGAAAGATGAAACTCAGGTAACTTTAAGCTCTGGGATCATTTATAATTTAATTTACTCCCTTTGTGTTATGACATAACGTTTTAGGTTGGTTACTACTAATTGAGAAAGAGGAAAGTCAGCTACCTTTAAGCTCTGGGATCATTTATACTTTAATTTACCCCATTTGTGTTATGACATAACGTTTTAGATTGCTTATTCCTGATAGAGAAAGATGAAGGTCAGGTAACTATAAGCTCTGGCATCATTTATAATTTTAATTTACTAAATTTTTGTGTTATGACATAACGTTTTAGTTTGGGTATTCCTTACTGAGATAGATGAAGGTCAGGTAACTATAAGCTGTGGGCTCATTTATACTTTAATTTACTCACTTTGTAATATGACATAACCTTTTAGCTTGGTTATTCCTTATTGAGGAAGGGGAAAGTCAGGTAACTATGAGAGCTGTAGAGCCTAGGCTCATTTGTACTTTAATATACTCACTTTGTGTTATGACATAACGTTTTAGGTTAGTTATTCCTTATTGAGGAAGGGGAAAGTCAGGTAACTATGAGAGCTGTGGAGCCTAGGCTCATTTGTACTTTAATTTACTCACTTTGTGTTATGACATAACGTTTTAGGTTAGTTATTCCTTATTGATAAAAATGATAGTCATGTAACTATAAGCTCTATAGAGCCTGGGCTCATTTATACTTAATTTACTCACTGTGTGTTATGACTTAAAATTTTAGGTTTGTTATTCCTTATTGAGAAAGATGAAAGTCAGGTAACTATAAGCTCAATAGACCTTGGCTCATTTATACTTTAATTTACTTACTTTGTGTTATGACATAACGTTTTATGTTGGTTATTCCTAATTGAGAACTATGTAAGTCAGATAACTTAAAGATCTGGGGTCATTTATACTTTAATTTACTCACTTTTTTATAACATAACGTTTTAGCTCGGTTATGCCTTATTGAGAAAGACTAAAGTCAGATAGCTATGAGCGCTATAAAGCCTAGGCTCATTTGTACTTTAATTTACTCACTTTGTGTTATGACATTACGTTTTAGGTTAGCTATTCCTTATTGAGAAAGATGAAAGTCTGTCAACTATAAGACCTATACAGCCTGGGCTCATTTACACTTTAATTTACTCACTTTGTGTTATGACATACTGTTTTAGGTTTGTTATTCCTTATTGAGGAAGATAAAGTTAAGTAACTATAAGCTCAATAGAGCCTGGGCTCAGTTATACTTTAATTTACTCTCTGTGTGTTATGACATAACGTTTTAGGTTCGTTATTCCTTATTGAGAAAGGTGAAAATCACGTAACTATAAGGTCCATAGAAAGTGGGCTCAATTATTTTAGTATACTCACTTTGTGTTATAACATAACGTTTTAAGTTGGTTATTCCTAATTGAGAAAGATGAAAGTCAGGTAAATATAAGCCCCATAGAGCCTGAGTACATTCATATTTTAATTTACTCACTTTGTGTTATGACATAACGTTTAAGGTTGGTTATTCCTTATTGAGAAAAATGAATGTCAGGTAACTATAAGCCCTGGGTCATTTATACTTTAATTTACTCACTTCCTGGTATGACACGACGTTTTATGTTGGTTACTCCATGTTGAGAAATATGAAAGTCATGTAACTATAAGCTCTTTAGACCCTGGGCTGATTTAAACATTACTTTACACGCTTTGTGGTATGAGATAAAGTTTTAGGTTGTTTATTCCTTATTGAGAAAGATGAAAGTCAAGTAATTATAAGCTGTATAGACCCTGGGCTCATTTAAACATTAATTTACTCACTTTGCAGTGGGACATAGCGTTTTATTTAGATATTCCTTATTGATATAGATGAAAGGCAAGTAATTTTAAGATCTATATACCCTGGGCTCATTTAAACATTAATTTACTCACTGTGCGAGAGGAGATAAAGTTTTATTGGTTATTCCTTTTTATACGTTAAAAACATATATCTATGCATAGAGATATATTTTTTTTATTTTATCCTTATTTAACCGGTTTTTATTAATTCCGTTTAACAACCTATCTGTTTTCTGTAGATTCACACACATACGCTATACACATATACACCCATGCCCAGGGCGGGACTCGAATCCGCGACCCTCTACGCGGTGGAACGCTAGAGACATACGTTCTAATGACCATGGCAGCGAGGGCCAGCAAGTCCTTATTGAAACAGATGAAAGTCAGGTACCTTTCACTATAGACCCTGGGCTCATTTAAAAATTTTTGTACTTTGTGATGTGACAATACATTTTGGGTTGGTTATTCGTTATTTACAATGATGAAAGTCAGGTAAATTTTAGCTCTATGGACCCTGGGCTCATTTAAACATCAATTTACTCACTTTGTGACGTGACATGACGTTTTAGGTTGGTTATTCCATATTGACAAAGATGAAGGTCAGGTACCTTAAAGCTCTATAGACCCCGGGCTTGTTCAAACATTAATATACTCACTTTCTGAGGGCACATAACGTTTTAAGTTGGTTATTTCCTATTGAGAATGATGAAAGTCAAGTATCTTTAAGCGCTGTAGATCCTGGTCTCATTTGGGCACTAATATACTCACTTTGGGTTGGGACATAACGTTTTAGGTTGATTATTTTTTGTTGAGAAAGATGAAAGTCAAGAAACTTTAAGCTCTTTAGACTTTGGGCTCATTTAAACATTAATTTGCTCACTTTGTGGTATGACATAACATTTTAGGTTGCTTATTTCATATTATGAAAGATGAAAGTCAATTAACTTCAAGCTCTATAAACCCTGGCTCGTTTAAACATTAATTTACTCATTTTGTGAGGGACCATAACGTTTTAGGTTGGTTAATGCTAATTGAGCAAGTTGAAAGTCAGGTCACTTTAAGCTCTATAGACCCTGGCAGCACTTGAACATTTATTTACTCACTTTAAGATTGCACATAACGTTTTAGGTTGGTTATTCCTTATTGAGAAAGATGACAGTCACATAGCTATAAGCTCTGTAGACCCTGGGCTCACTTAAACATTTATTTACTCACTTTTTACTATGAGATGAAGATTTAGGGTGTTTATTCCTTATTGAGAAAGAAGAAATTCAAGTTACTTTAAGATCTATAGATCCTGGTCTTATTTAAACATTAATTTACTCACTTTGGGACGGGACATAGCGTTTTATGTTAGTTATTCCTTATTGAGAAAGAAGAAAGTCAAGTAACTTCAAGCTCTGGGCTTATTTATACTTTACTTTACTAACTTTGTTTTTATGACATGACGTTTTAGGTTGGTTACTCCATATTGAGAAAGATGAAAGTCAGGTAGCTATAAGCTCTATAGACCCTAGGCTAATTTAAACATAATTTTACTCACTTTGTGGTATGAGATAAGGTTCTATGATGGCTATTCCTTATTGAGAAAGATGAAAGACAAGTAACTTTAAGCTATGTAGACCCTGGGCTCATTTAAACATTAATTTACTCACTTTGCAAGGGGACATAACGTTTAAGGTTGGTTATTCCTCTTTTTATACGCTAAAATATATATCTATGCCTATAGGTATATATTGTTTTCTTTTCCTCATTTAACCGGTTTTTATTGCTGCCGTTTAATTACCTATCTGTTTTCTGTAGATACACACACATAGACTATACAGATAAACATCCATGCCCAGGGAGGGACTCGAAACCGCGACCTCTACTTGGTGGCACGCTATAGACATACGTTCTAGCTACCATGACAATGAGGGCCGGCAATTCCTTATTGAGGTAGACGAAAGTCAGGTCACTCTAAGCTCTATAGACCCTGGGCTCATTTAAACATTCATATACTCACTTTGTGAGGGGACATAACGTTTTAGGTTGGTTATTCCATTCAAAAAAAATTTGAAAATGAGGTACCTTTAAGCTCTATAGCCCCTGGGCTCATTTAACCATTAATTTACTCACTTTGTGAGGGGACATAACGTTTTAGGTTGGTTATTCCTTACTGAGAATGATGCAAGTCAAGTATGTTTAACCTCTATAGCCCCTGGGCTCATTTAACCATTAATTTACTCTCTTTGTGAGGGGACATAGCGTTTTGGGTTGCTTATTGCTGAATCAGAAAGATGAAAGTCACGTAAACATGCTTTTAATAAACAGTCGAGCAAAATATTTGCCTATTTCTTCGAATAGTTTTAGAAATTAACTTACTCTCCTTCATCCCTTTATTATCATCTAATAAAAATATATTTTCCCCTGGGGTCATTTTTATATTAAATTACTCTCATTGTGAGAGTACCTAAAGTTTAAAGTTGGTTATTCCTTATTGAGAAAGATTAAAATAGGGTAACTTTAAGATCTACAAACTCTGGGCACATTTTAGCATTAATTTACTCACTTTGCAATGGGACATATCGGCTTAGGTTGGTTATTCCATATTAAGAAAGATGAAAGTCAAGAAACCGTAAGCTCTATAGAACTTGGGCTAATTTTAACATTAATCTACTCTTTTTGTGAGGGTACATAATGCTATAGGTTAGTTCTTCCTTATTGAGAAAGATGAGTGTCAGGTAAGGATTAGCTCTGGGCTCATTTATACCTTAATTTACTTACTTTGTGTTATGACATAACGTTTTAGGTTGGTAATTCCTAATTGAGGAAGATGAAAGTCAGGTAACCTTAACCTCTGGGATCATTTATACTTTAATTTACTCACTTTGTGTTATGACATAACGTTTTAGTTTGGGAATTCCTTATTGAGAAAGATGAAAGTCAGGTAACTTTAAGCTCTGGGATCATTTATACTTTAATTTACCCCATTTGTGTTATGACATAACGTTTTAGATTGGTTATTCCTGATAGAGAAACATGAAAGTCAGGTAACTATAAGCTCTGGCATCATTTATAATTTTAATTTACTAAATTTTTGTGTTATGACATAACGTTTTAGTTTGGGTATTCCTTACTGAGAAAGATGAAGGTCAGGTAACTATAAGCTGTGGGCACATTTATACTTTAATTTACTCACTTTGTAATATGACATAACCTTTTAGCTTGGTTATTCCTTATTGAGGAAGGGGAAAGTCAGGTAACTATGAGAGCTATAGAGCCTAGGCTCATTTGTACTTTAATTTACTCACTTTGTGTACTGACATAAAGTTTTAGGTTAGTTATTCCTTATTGATAAAAATGATAGTCATGTAACTATAAGCTCTATAGAGCCTGGGCTCATTTATACTTAATTTACTCACTGTGTGTTATGACATAACATTTTAGGATTGTTATTCCTTATTGAGAAAGATGAAAGTCAGGTAACTATAAGCTCAATAGACCTGGGCTCATTTATACTTTAATGTACTTACTTTGTGTTGTGACATAACGTTTTATGTTGGATATTCCTAATTGAGAAAGATGTAAGTCAGATAACTTAAAGATCTGGGGTCATTTACACGTTAATTTACTCACTTTTTTATAACATAACGTTTTAGCTCGGTTATTCCTTATTGAGAAAGATTAAAGTCAGGTAACTATGAGCGCTATAAAGCCTAGGCTCATTTGTACTTTAATTTACTCACTTTGTGTTATGACATACTGTTTTAGGTTTGTTATTCCTTATTGAGAAAGATGAAGGTTAAGTAACTATAAGCTCAATAGAGCCTGGGCTCATTTATACTTTAATTTACTCTCTGTGTGTTATGACATAACGTTTTAGGTTCGTTATTCCTTATTGAGGAAGGTGAAAATCACGTAACTATTAGGTCCATAGAAAGTGGGCTCATTTATATTTTAGTTTACTCCGTTTGTTTTATAACATGACGTTTTAAGTTGGTTATTCCTAATTGAGAAAGATGAAAGTCAGGTAACTTTAAGATCTGGGTTCATTTATACTTTAATTTACAAACTTTGTGTTATAACATAACGTTTTAGGTTTGTTATTCCTTATTCAGAAAGATGAAAGTCAGGTAAATATAAGCCCCATAGAGCCTGAGTACATTCATATTTTAATTTACTCACTTTGTGTTATGACATAACGTTTAAGGTTGGTTATTCCTTATTCAGAAAAATGAATGTCAGGTAACTATAAGCCCTGGGTCATTTATACTTTAATTTACTCACTTCCTGGTATGACATGACGTTTTAGGTTGGTTACTCCATGTTGAGAAATATGAGTCAGGTAACTATAAGCTCTTAAGACCCTTGGCTGATTTAAACATTACTTTACTCGCTTTGTGGTATGAGATGAAGTTTTAGGTTGTTTATTCCTTATTGAGAAAGATGAAAGTCAAGTAATTATAAGCTCTATAGACCCTGGGCTCATTTAAACATTAATTTACTCACTTTACAAGGGGACATAGCGTGTTATTTAGATATTCCTTATTGAGAAAGATGAAAGGCAAGTAATTATAAGCTCTATAGACCCTGGGCTCATTTACACATTAATTTACTCACTTTGCAAGGGGACATAGCGTGTTATTTAGATATTCCTTATTGAGAAAGATGAAAGGCAAGTAATTTTAAGATCTATAGACCCTGGGCTCATTTAAACACTAATTTACACACTGAGCGAGGAGACATACAGTTTTATGGGTTTTCCTTTTTTATACGTTAAAAACATATATCTATGCATATAGATATATATTTTTTATTTTTTCCTTATTTAACCGGTTTTTATTGTTTCCGTTTAACAACCTATCTGTTTTCTGTAGATTCACACACATACGCTATACACATATACACCCATGCCCAGGGTGGGACTCGAATTCGCGACCGTCTACGCGGTGGAACGCTAGAGACATACGTTCTAATGTCCATGGCAGCGAGGGCCGGCAAGCCTTTATTGAAACAGATGAAAGTCAGGTACCTTTCTCTATAGACCCTGGGCTCATTTAAAAATTAATTTACTCACTTTGTGATGTGACTTGACGTTTTGGGTTGGTTATTCCTTATTGACAATGATGAAAGTCAGGTAAATTTTAGCTCTATAGACCCTGGGCTCATTTAGACATCAATTTACTCACTTTGTGACGTGACATGACGTTTTAGGTGGGTTATTCCATATTGACAAAGATGAAGGTCAGGTACCTTAAAGCTCTATAGACCCCGGGCTTGTTCAAACATTAATATACTCACTTTCTGAGGGCACATAACGTTTTAAGTTGGTTATTCCCTATTGAGAATGATGAAAGTCAAGTATCGTTAAGCGCTGTAGATCCTGGTCTCATTTAAGCACTAATATACTCATTTTGGGTTGGGACATAACGTTTTAGGTTGATTACTTTTTATTGAGAAAGATGAAAGTCAAGAGACTTTAAGCTCTTTAGACTTTGGGCTCATTCAAACATTAATTTACTCACTTTGTGGTATGACATAACATTTTAGGTTGTTTATTTCATATTATGAAAGATGAAAGTCGATTAACTTCAAGCTCTATAAACCCTGGCTCGTTTAAACATTAATTTATTCATTTTGTGAGGGACCATAACGTTTTAGGTTGGTTAATGCTTATTGAGCAAGTTGAAAGTCAGGTAACTTTAAGCTCTATAGACCCTGGCAGCACTTAAAAATTAATTTACTCACTTTAAGATTGGATATAACGTGTTAGGTTGGTTATTCCTTATTGAGAAAGATGACAGTCACATAGCTATAAGCTCTGTAGACCGTGGGCTCACTTAAACATTAATTTACTCACTTTGTACTATGAGATGAAGTTTTAGGTTGTTTATTCCTTATTGAGAAAGAAGAAATTCAAGTTACTTTAAGATCTATAGATCCTGGGCTCATTTAAACATTAATTTACTCACTTTGTACTATGAGATGAAGTTTTAGGTTGTTTATTCCTTATTGAGAAAGAAGAAATTCAAGTTACTTTAAGATCTATAGATCCTGGGCTCATTTAAACATTAATTTACTCACTCTGGGATGGGACATAGCGTTTTATGTTAGTTATTCCTTATTGAGAAAGAAGAAAGTCAAGTAACTTTAAGCTCTGGGCTCATTTACACTTTACTCTACCAACTTTGTTTTTATGACATGACGTTTTAGGTTGGTTACTCCATATTGAGAAAGTAGAAAGTCAGGTAGCTATAAGCTCTATAGACCCTGGGCTCATTTAAACTTTAATTTACTCACTTTGTGGTATGAGATGAAGTTTTAGGTTGGTTATTTCTTAGTGAGAAAGATGAAAGTCAGGTAATTATAAGCTCTATGGACTCTGGGCTTATTTAAACATTAATTTACTCACTTTATGAAGGTACTTAACGTTATAGGTTGGTTATTCCTTATTCAGAAAGATGAAGGTCAGGTAACTATATGCTCTATTGACCCTGGGCTCATTTAAAATTTAATTTACTTACTTTGCGAGGGGACATAGCGTTGTAGGTTGGTTATTTCTTATTGAGAAAAATGAAAGTCAGGTAACTTTGAGCTATATAGATCCTGGGCTCATTTAAACATTAATTTACTCTCTTTGCCAGGGGACATAACGTTTTAGGTTGGTTATTCCTTATTAAGAAAGATCAAACTCAAAAAACGTTAAGCTCTATAGAATTTGGACTCATTTAAACATTAATTTACTCAATTTTTTGAGAGGTCGTTCAGAATTGCCTCCGCGGCCTTCACCACGGCTTCTGATGATGGATAATGCCTCCCACGAAGGCATTTCTTCAAGTTAGAGAATAGAAATTTCTTTCTCTAACATCAACTTTAACTGCATGTTACCTCCATTTTAGGGGTAGGAGATACTGAACATGTCTGAACTTGCCTGGTTCTCACATGGGGGAACCAGGAGTACCAACAATGAAACTACTATGGCTGTTTTGTTTCACATTAAACTAACAGAATATAATAAGATTGAATTTTAGTGTGAATAGATATGACTGTTATAAAATTATGATCACTCTTTATTAAACAGCCCTTGTATTTTATATATTGTATACATTTATTGTAGACCACCCTAGTCTCTGTGTTTAGATATAGGCATTTAGATATTTATGTAACAAAAAAAATTGGAGGGTGATGTCGAAAGTCTAATTACATTCTCAGAATCAGCAAGTCCAAATTACTTGGGTCCAGCAGGCTTTATCTCCGTACCTAACAAGTTCCTTTTTGTTGACCAGTGTTAAAAAATTCCTTTCAGTTCACAGGGTTAGTTTACAATTCATTCAATTTTAACTTCAGCTCATGTATTAACACATGGTTACTGCTGCTGGGTGATGGCTATTTGGTATCCAACTGCAAAACAAATTTATGTACAGTATCAATTGACGTTTTTTCAAATTTTGACATATTTCAGATAAGTATTTTCTCTGATACCACTAAATCTATTGGATGATTTGATTACTTTTATCACAAAATGTTGACTGGTATAAGCCATCAATATTTAACTGAAAACACAAACAATACATTAAATGTAATTGATAATAATGGGATAAAATTAAATATGATAAAGACTGCTTTAATTGAATGCAAAACATGCTCGAGAGCAAACATTATGATAAATAATATAAACATTGCTACACTAAGTCCCATAAGTATGGGAACAATTTTAGGAGTATACAATTGAAATGAGAGGTCCATGTTAAATGTAATGGTAAAAATTAAATAGCAGTTGTTTTAATATGTATTGTCTGACGGAAATTGAGCTGCGTACTCCTCCTGGGTGGCAGGATGGACCTATCTCCACAGTAATAAACTGAGATCTGTAAAGGCACTTCCGATTGCCTTGTTGACCGCCTGCTTTTCCTCTCATTGGGAGGAAGTCAGACTGGCTCGGTTAAGAGTTCACCACTGCTTTTTTAGCCACAGTTTTAATCCATGGGGGACGCTGCTCCAACTTGCCCACTTTGCGGTGGAGCTCATGTGGTCCTTCAAGTACGTTTACTCTTTTAACCTAGCGGATCTCTGTCAGTGTCTACAGCTGCCTGCCAGCTTAACAGATATACTGGCGGACAAGCAAGCAGTGGTCAAAGTTTTTAAGCTGTTTTTAGAAGCTAGTTTTAGAATTTAGCATTTACACTTTTTAACCCTTTTATGGGTTTAGCTTCTTTTAGACCTTGACTACCTCTATGTTGTCATTTTATCTATGGTTTTATTTTCAAGGGTTGTTTTTCTAGGTTCTTTTATTCTGCTTTTAGCTTGATTTGGATTTATGGGCGCTGATGACTGCGCTGTCGAGCACCCTTAAACACCATCATCAGCATCTGACAAAAATTACAAACTTAGATAGCAGAAAGGTTGAATACCACAGCTACTTTCACTCTATTATGTCACATGATATCATACTTTGGGGAGCGGCAAAAGTTTGGCAAAAGATATTTAATATACAAGAGAAAATCATATGTACTATAACACATGTTGGCTCCAAACAGTCTTGTAGATATTTATTTAGAAAACTAAACATACTCACCCTGCCTTTTCAGTATATCTATGAATTAGCAAAACATACATTTCAATTTTAATAATTGCCAGATAAAGTTGACTACACATAATCATGAAGAACAAATTGTCTAAAATTACCAACCTATAGACTTGACCTCTTTGAAAAAAAGCCATTCTATGACTAACTTAAAATATTTAACAAATTGCAGAAATGTATAGAAATATTCAAGACAAAAATGAATTTGTTAATATAGTAAAAAAATATCCTTACAGATTAAGTATATTATTGATTAAAACGGTCTCTAGCCCCCACTTATTATTCTAGGTCCAAAAATGTTATCTTATTGTTTAGCTGTAAAACTAAGGAACCCGGAGCGCTTTTTTACTGCAGGAAATGTGTGGAAGTCACATGGCATTAGATCTGGTGAATAAGGTGGATGTGGCCTCACCTCAATACCTAATTCAGTGAGTTGTTTGTCGAGTCTTGAAGGTACCATGAGCCTGTATATAAAGGATATAACCCATTTGAGCGAGATGTAGTCTTTTTGTTGTGATTTTCCTTCTTTTCGCTCCCTTCAATACGTTAGAATAGTAAATTGCAGTAACAGTATGTTCCTTATCTCCCACGTGATCCTAAACAATGCCTTGCTAAGCAAAAAGGACAAGATGCATGACTACTTGGTTGAGCTTTGGGTCTTTTTTGGGTCTTGGACTTGGAGTTTCATTGGGCACTGCGCTGTTTCATCTCTGGGTCATAATGATTAAACCAGGATTTTTAGCAAATGATGACTTTGTTCAACAAATCTGGTCTTCCATTGTTGATATGGCGAGCCTTCTGTTTGTCACTCTTCACTTTGCTACAAATTTTCCATACCCTAGAATATTTTGTATAATGTTTTCAGCTGATCTGTAGAATATATTCATAATCACTGCAATCTTTTTTAATGATAAAGGTCTTCTCGCAACACGACAAGTCAATCTTGTATATACTTTTCTCCACTTACAAGTTTTTTAATGAGGACTAGTTTCTGGGAACTCTTCCCTATCCTCAGTTCTGTAGTTGACTGATGGTACAGCCAGTGTCTGTGTCTGGCTTGGTGTCATGTTGCCATCTGATGCTCTGGTAAGTTTGATGATGTCATCTATGGAAGGAATTTCAAAATTCATCAAGAGGTCCTGTTTCTTCGTAATAAACATGTTTTCCCAAATCTGCAGTTCTAAAGGATTCTTTGCCTGTTTGGTCAATTCCATTTCTTGCTTTATGTTGCGATTGTCAGTCCAAAAGTGATGCGCTACAGCAGACTTGTCCATGTGTCTGAATTTAATATTTCTGAAGTGTTCCTTCATTCATGTTCCTAGATTTCTTTTAGTCTTCCCAATGTATATGTTGTTGCAATCCTGGCAGCTCATTTTGTAAATGCCTGATAACTGAGTTTTGGTGTGCTGTTTTTTAGAGGGTGGTTTAGTAAGTTGCAGATGTTGTGTTTGTTCTCAGGGGCTAATAAATACCTCCAAATTTTGTGAAGTATTATGCAAATTTAACAATTTGTAACAAAAGCTTTACTTAGCCTAAGAAAATGGTGTTAATTCTTCTTTCTAATTGATATTTTTCTTTCTAATTGATATCAAGTTCATGAACTTTTGTCTGCATCTACTCCTGTGGTTTTGTTTGTTTGAAGATGAGGACAAGGGTTCGTGAAATCGATATCAATTAGAAAGAAGAATTAACACCATTTTCTTAAGTTACGTGAGGCTTTTTTTACAAATTGTCATATTTGTATAATATTGATTGCTTCACTGCAACTAGCTTCATTTTCTATGTAATCTTTTGTGAAATATTTTGGATGAAATGTAAATTTGCCATAACTAATGTTTGGGTTTGCTGGTTTCTTTAACGTAGTAATGTCCTTTAAGTTTTTGTTTCTTTTGTGTCAGTAGATCAACTTTCTGATGAAGTTTGTATTGTAGTTGTTCAGTTTGTCAACCTGGTGTATGTGTGTGTACTCCTGTTCATATTCTGTTTTTGTTAGTGCAATGTTGATTAATCTGTGAAACAAACTAGGCAGTTCTGCATATTGATGTTGTACTGGGTTAAATAATGCAACTGTCAACATGTGTTGCTTTACTGTATATTCCAAATTGTAATCCTGTTTGTGTTCTTTTGATTTTCAAATCTAGAAAAGGTAGCCATCCATCATGTTATACTTCAATGGTGAAAACTATGGATTTCTCTTTTGGTTTAGCAACTTCATTGCATCATCAGTTAGTCTTCTAAGCACCATAGGAAACACATTGTCGACATATCAATGCCAACATTTAAAAATATGTGGGAATGTGTGTTTCCAAATTACTCATGAACAGATAAGCTAGCAATGGTAAAAGTGGGTTACCCATGGCCAAGTCTACAGTTTGTTAGAAGATCTTGCTGGAGGACATGAAGCTATGTTTTGTTCAATACCTAGGATGTTTATTTTGATGTATTCCTCTATTTTATCATCTGCAACATTACTTTTGGATAACCAGCCTTTCATCAATTTTGGAATCTTTTCTACTGGTTGCTCATGAATAGAGATCTGAAATTGAAGGATACCATCACCTCTCCAGTTTTATAATTGTGTTTTCAATTTCCTTCACCAAATCAAATGAATTCTTTATGCTTAGAGATTCCAACTTTTCAAACTTGTCAAATTCTTCCACCAACCATTTTGTTAGTTTGTAAGTCGGGGCATCTATATTGTTAATAATGAGACGCATGCTGTTGTCTGTCTTGTGGATCTTAGGTAGGCAGTATAATTTTGGCAAATTAGGGTTGTTTACAATTATGCTGTTTTTTATCGTATCTGGAACTATGGTATTTCCTTTAATTGCTTTTCTGGTGGTTTCTATGTATTTTATTTAACAGTTTTTTGTTAGGATTGTGTATTCTGGATTTTGTCAAACAACTACTACAAAATGTGTAGCTCCTGAGGCTTTCCAGGTTTATCATAGTCTAATTCTTTTCTACTGTTTTTCTCTTCTCAATGGCTATTACATTTTCATCTGTTTCATCTTTGCCAGAGTTACAAGCCATTTTTTCTTCTGGGTCTAGGGTATGTGGAGCATGTTTCAAACAGAGATGAAGTCAGGTGTTCTATGGTCATATCTCTAGACTATAGAGGTTTTGTTGTCTTACAGCAGTATCTGGAATATATTCACACTGACAGTCATCTCCTGTAGTAAGCCTCATAATGGCAACAGCACATGTTTGTGGCATTTCCATAACTACAAATGGATTTTCTAAGTTTTGTGATATTTTGGTTATCAATTTCTTCAGTTAGTCCAGATTTGTATTATTATAATTTTTCTTGACATGTGAGGAATGCAGTCCTTCCTCTATGTACTACTTATGTGGTAGACACATTTCTGTTAGCTTTGGTATCAATTTTGGCGATTTTATGTTTTGTTGATGATATTCTTACTAAATGGATGACAAAACTGTATACTGTGCCTGAATAACAATTGAAGATATTTTGGTTTCAGTCATTCCTTTCTGTATCTCATTGAGTGAAGACTGTTCAACACAGAACTGATGTGATTCTAAAGGCAGATTATAATTATTGCTTTTAATTTTACGACCTCCTACGTTAAGTTATATAGGAAGGTAAAGCTTATAAAGATGATTATAGACAGGATCCAGGATTATTAAGTGTCACATTTAAAAGATTTCATTGTATCAGCTATAGATTCTGCATGTTTTATATAAATAGAGTTTAATAACACAAACTGTACTTTGTTGCAGCTTTTGGACGACCTACTTCTCTCACAATGGCATCCAGTGGAAGTTTTTACCATCTGCCGAATGAGCTGCTTGTTAAAATATTCAGTTATTTGGATATTCCCGACCTTGTACTTAACATTCAACAAGTGGATAGTCGCTGGAACGCAATAGTACAAGACAACAGCTTTTGGAGGGATAAGGTATTCACTTTGGATTATGGAATGGCAGATAGTGAAATAATTGTGCTACTACAAAACATGCCAGCGCTTCGAGCTGTGGTTGCAATAAAACCTATGTGTGGGAAAGTGATCGAGACATTATGTCAAAGTAACAAGTGTATCACACATCTGGAGTTACTTGACGATGATGGACTTACTGTCTCCGAGTTAGAAACAATTGTCACAAACTTACCACAAATTCAGCACTTAGCATTTCCATTACCAGAGTATGAAAGTGTCAATGCAATGAACTATTCAACTCTCATACAACAGTTACATGAACTTTTAAGTTTAAGATTGTTAGGAAATTTCTTTTGCGCCGAGAAGTGCTTCTTTTTAAAGGGAATTGCCACTGAATGTCCACTGTTGCATGAAATTGATTTGGGAACACATTCCTTTCTTATAGAAGATGTTGTATTATTTCTAAAAGCAAAGAAACACATAATTTCCAAGTTTGCAGCTAGAACTACAGATTCTGTAGAAATGATTCACCACTTAGAATCCTGTAAACAGTTACAAACAGTTTGTTTTGTATTCTATGGAGAGGAATTTCCAGATATGCCATTGTTTGACTTACCAAGTTTAAAATTTCTTGGGATTACTAGGTATCCAAATTTTTCACAACTTGTGAGAAATTTACAGAAAAGAACAATGTCTAATTTAGTCAAACTAGATCTAACTTTATGCACTTTAGATCCAGTGCAGATACAAAATATTTTGGATCCTTGTATTCAATTGAAAATCCTTGTTATGAAATGTTGTCATATCCCAAATATGGTTAAAGGGAAATGTATTGATCTGGAATATTTGGATATTAGTTATAGTAATACCACAGATTCAGCAGTGAAAATATTTGCTGAAAAATGTACAAAACTGAAATACTTAGATATCAGTTGCGTTATTGGAATTAGTGACTATAGTTTACAAAGTTTAATGAAGTGCCGGGAACTACAAACTTTAAAACTGAATATAACAAAAATAACTGGCAAGAATTTTCATCTTATTCCCATTAATCTGAGAAAATTATGCAAGTTATATGTAAAAGACTGTATTAATTTGGACTTGCAGTATGTACTTCAACTCCAGAGGCAAATGCCTCATCTACAAGTTGCACACAGTGTAGAAGGTCCTGACGATTTTGTAGAACTTGCAGATTTGTGAATGGATTCTGTTATGTACTGTAAAGGATGATGTAATAATAATTATAATACTAATAAAATAAGTTATGTGAAGGTCTTCTGTTTCTTCACGTGGGGTGCTGCTATGTTGCCTAGAATTAAGTAATGCATATTCCCCTCTTTACTCTCTCAATACAAAATATAAACGAGCATTTGAGGTACTCACATCTCAAAAAAGCAGGAGTATTTAATCTGTATTAGCCTACTTCAAGAACAAAAATAAGTTCACACATTCAATGTATATCCCAAATAAGCCGAGTAAGAACAGGATTAAACCTTTCACCGATATGGACGTCATATGACGTCCAGGTTAAAATGCCCCAAACCGATATGGACCTGTATAGACGTTCTGCACATACATGCATTTAATGCTCATTTAACGCCAAATATTTTAATCTTGCTATTTTACAATAAATTTAAATTAGTTCTATAAGGAATGTAAACGTATCCTTAA